>VMKM01000324.1:0-406239 GCA_008360985.2 Macquaria ambigua
AACAGCGCCAGTGTGCATTTACGCACGTCGGACACAGGAACGCAGGATTTCAGCCTTCGTATACCGCCGCTTGGGCCAGCCGTCACAGTCGGCTCTTCTCAGTACCTGGCTGTCTGATGAAAGGTGGGCTATACCATGGCTTCTGCTCCACCTGAGGCGAGGAAGTTTACAAGGGGGCTCAACAAACCGGGTACCGCCGCAGAGCTGAGGCAAAGCGTCTCCGAGGCTGTCAGGACGTCAGTGTTGATGGTGAGGGAAAAAAACTGAACTGTCTGTTATGCACTCACACAAGGAGATTTAATGCACATAATCATATACTATACAATATATCACAAACAATATTATTGTTATAGGATTTCCCTCCACCTAGATTTGGTACAAAATTCAAAGTCTTGCTCAAGGACACTTCTACTGACTATGGGGGTCTTAAACCCTGGTCCCTATTCTACATTCTGTAAAATCACTCATTGTTTTTTTTGGAAATGACATTTCTATTGTTATGCTGACATTTCCTGGTGCATATTCCCCATGTCTGACTCTGCAGGGTGTCTATTGTTTCAACTTTCTCAAAGGGGTTGCCAGGTAACTGAAATATACACCAGCAGCTAAGGGGACTAGAAAGACAACACACGCACACACACACACACACACACACAAACGAAGGCATGCACGCATCTTTAGTTCATTCTGTCATCTGACCCCCTCAGATGCACCTTGCAACCAGATAGTTTAGACAGAAACGGCTGAGTAATGAGAAAGGTAAAAATTGCCTGTCTATCTATGTTTTGGGATGCATTTGTCTATAATGAGGATGATGTTGGGATTGTATCTGCATGACACCTTCCCTTATGTTAAAACAGGTTATATTGTTCCCTCATGTGTCATTTCTTGTGTTTAGATTGTGTTTTATTGTCTCAGATTGCACTTTTTGTAGTGTCCTCATCCTTAGGGACTTGTCCACAGCACTGACCTGGCTAACCCAGTGACTGTGTCTTGTTGCATAATTGTGATCAATATGCCATTTTTCTGCAGCTAATGGCTTTTGCTGTCAATTATGGCCGCTCTCTCTCTTCATGGTCCCAGCGCGCCTGCTGATCTTGTCATAAAGTCATCAACAGGCACAGACAGTTTAGTCTCAGTTATAATGAGACCTGAGAAAACTGCTGTTTATTTCTACACAACCGACACATACATCAATTTTTCTTTCACTTGTAGCCATGAAACCAACCTGAATTGTCAAGTTAAACTGTCAGTATCTGTATATCTGGCTCCTAGTATAAATAAAGTCAGTTCAAAACAGAGCCAGCACACTGGAAGTGAAGCATTCTCAAAACATTTTTGAATTTTCATTTTTATCTACATTAAGCATGAAGTCAGTGGTATCACACTTGGCTAGAATGTTGCTGAGACTATGGTATTTTCATGTGCCTGTGGTCACATGATAGGGGGAGCTCAGGGGTCCAGGCACTGACCAGTGACCATGAGATCTTGTCAGTGCTAATGAGTTTGTATTGGGGTTGGGCATGGGTCATCATGTTACACTCACATACTGTGCATCATTGCCTTCATAGTACAGTGAGGTTATGCACTCAGAAAAAGGTGGAGCAGAAGTGTACATTTTGTTGTACAAATTTGAAATAACATTTTCTCTGTGTTTTTGTTGCTCTTTACTCCCCTCCTGGTAAGGGAGTGTGTAGACAGGAAACAGTGTAGACAGCCCAATTAGTAGGAATAGCTAGTTTTGCAAGAATCTCATGATCCCTCACCAGCTTCCCACCTGTGAACAGTGCTAATTGTGTACTATAAGGCCAAGCTGGAAGGAAGCATTGCTGACAGGACAACTTAAAGGAATACTTTGACCTTTTGAGGAATACGCTTATTCGCTTTCCTGCAGAGAGTTAGTTATCTCTGTTCAACTTGAACAAAATATGCCTTATCTAACACTCGGTAAGAAAGTGAATCAGTGCACATCCCAAAATGTTAAACTTTTCCTTTAAAGGGTTACTCCAGCAATTTAGTGTTGCACTTCCATAAAGTTGGGGGACTCACAAGAGGTAGATTAAAAAAAGAATGGTCAAAATTGAAGTAGCAGAGGCCGAGATATCCTGACTGTCAGAAGGAACTAAAAGTTAATGCAACCAATAACATATTTGGTTAGACCCTCCCTACGTTATAATACTAACACCTATCAAACGCTACACCTCCAGTTTGTAACACAGGTTTTCTGTTATAAATGTGTAGTCTCCAAGCCCAAACTGAGATAACCCTGATGACATCACTATGACATAATCAGGGTTATTTTCCAACAATTCCTCCAACATAAATGACAGAATACGTTGTTTGTCAATGACTCCCAACAGGAAAGAATAGGTCGTTTGCCAGTGACTCCCAAAACATCATATATAGGCATACAGGACTTTGGCGTCATGGTAATAATAATAAACATGTGGTTAATGTTGTGAAACGGTTATAGTTTAGTTAGGTTTAGGCACCAAAACTACTTGGTTAGGTTTAGGAACAGATCATGGTTTGGGTTAAAATGAGTACGTTAGTTACATCAGTTAAGTTACGTCACGTGACTTACGACTTACCTCACGTGACGAACTAATGTAACTTAACTTACGTACGTAAGTAAAAATAAGTCAACGTTGACTTTTGGTTTCACATAAGACACGAACAGTGGCCTCCTGGGTAAAAGTCCGGTGTTTGACCCATCCATCCACCCTGACCTCCTCCCTACGTGGACTTTGCTCCCATCATAATTACTACGGCCACTAGAGGTTGCCACCATAACAATAAACGGAAATATGGGTCGTACTGAGCTGCTGCATAGACGACCTATACAGCTATATTTTTGGGGAGGACAGTCTCTTATTTTCCAAGATTTGACAAAACTCCTCCAGACCCTGTTTTCACAGGCTGGGTAGTACTACCCATGACGAGTAAATGAGTGCCCCTTTAACAAACACTGGCATTTAGTTCAGACTAAACTAGCAGAAACATGTACTTAAAGGTATCAGAAGCTACTTTGTACCTTTATGGTGGATCACAAGGTATGCATCTGGGTCCCATTATGTGCCTGTTATGGTACATCTGTGGAAAACGTACTTCTCCTGCACCTCTATTTTTGACTGTGTACTTATGCTGCAGCTGTTTCCTCTGCCCATTTGACATGGAGACTGACACGCTGGTATGGTTAAAGCAAATATATATTTATAGTATACTGGACATAAAAGAATTTCCTCAACAACTCCGATTTCACCCAGCAAGAAGCAGGTTGGCTGGCCTTGGATTGCGGTGTGATGCTTAACTGCAAACTTTGATCTGATCAAAACTGGTTTTGTAAGTTAAAGCCAAAAGGATGCAGGAAGTATTTTGTAGATGAAGGACAGGTGTTTGCATATAAAGAGTCTCAAATGTAACATACTCCTCTCGTATATGTGAAACACAATCAATTATTTAGCCTTAATCTTCATCTCTACACTTGGCAATTATGTCATAGTAGTCTATTAATTCTGTCTTAGCCCACAGTGTGTGGCGTGGCATAATGGGTGTCAGATCAGATCACTGGGCTGTATTTAATAATGGATGAGATGACGTTAGGTGTCCTGGCTATTTTTAATCTTGCCCTCTTTCTCCTCTGTAACTTGCTGTCACACTAAGCATCCAGGGGACCATAAATTATAAATACCTGCATATGTGATAAATCATCTCGATTCAAGAGTGAGGCTAGATCAGGGACTAAGTTGGACGTTCCCACACACACACCATGGTTTCTGCAGGCGTGGCTGGCTCTCAGCTATACCTTAGTAAACAAAGTGGAGGCCAAGCAGTTGAGCAGTAAAGACAGCCCCTGCAGTTTTAATAATCACTTCCAACTGCGGGAAATGCTTGCTTCAAGGTTTTTATATCTCTTTCTGCCCTGTCCCTGCCTTGCTGAATGAGTGTCTTTACTCATTCCTTCATGCAAAACATACATACTATAGAAGTTGCACGCAAACACTCAAATTCTGTCTTAGTCTTTTTATATTTTTGGTTCTTTGTCTCAGACTCAATCAACTTTCCACTCCTGTACACTTACTAGTGAGAAACACTGACCCTGTAATGTGCATCCTGATACCTTAATAGCTCTCATTTATAGTTGGTGTACTGACTGGGGTTGACACAAAACCAGGGAATGGACTCAAACCCACAACCCAGAGTCAGACGGAGAGTTAAACAGTCTTTACTTGCCAGAAAAGGGGTTCGGTACACAGAATCAATCCACACAGACAAACAATCCAACAGGGAGTAGACAGAGGCGTAATCCAGAGCAAGCAAGATCATACACAGGGAAACCATAATACTAGAACACAGAGAACGCTGGAACACTAGACACAGAGGTACTAAGACGAACTGGCAACAAGAGAGATGAAGAACACAGGTATATATACAAAATGGGAGCCGATAGGCTAATGGAGATCAGGTGACTAATTAAATACAGGTGAGACACAAAACTGGCGGGAAAACAGACAAAGGCAGGAAGTAAAACCAGAACATGCACTCTATAGTCTATCAGATCAAAAAGGAAAAGGACCTAGAGCAAAAAACGGGATGTTACAGTTGGTTCAGACCAGCAGTTCAAACTGTGGAATTCCACTTAAGAGTGAACTCCACTCCAGGGGATTTGGTCTGATTAGAGCATAAAAAAAACTGGCAGTGATAATCTGCAGATTTGCAGATGCTTTAGCACTGCTGACCTATATCGGTGTCATGATGAGCTGTGACGAAGCGGGACGTTTGGTCGTCTGCTGGGTTTGTGGTTCAGTCCCGAGTTGCTGCCGCTAATAGCTGAGGCTAGGGCTTTTCTGGCCATGTGGTTTGCATGTCTTCTTTATTTAGGCTACCTCATATTCTGTGTCGTTACCACCCTCACATTGGCGTAAACACTCGCTGTCTTTTTGCTTTTGCTGCCAGTCTGGCGTGTGTGTTTGTGTATGTAGAGGGTCTTGTATGTCATTTGCCTGCCTGTCAGCCTCAAACTTGATTTCTCCTTTAAGATTGACAGAAAACAGCAAGATTCAGCATTGAGATTTTGACATGTTGCCAGTTTCTACCATATTCAGCAAACAAGGCTGTCATCACTCTTTAGAGCCTGCAGGCTCACAAATGAAGAAGTCTGTTCTTGTTTGAGTGCCACATCATTTTTATTGGATAGTTGCTGCTGCATGTTTTTGTTTTTGCTACACGGCCTGCAGTGTTGATTCAAGAGAGCGTGTAATGGAGATTTCAGCTCATTGCAACATCTTCACTGTTATTTTGAGGGGTTTTTTCTTGTGTATTGTGGGAATTAAGGTTTAGCAGACAATTTCAAGTTTAGCAGACAGTTTCACAAACTCTTGCAATTCCAACAGATCTTTATCTTATTTAATTAGCTCCAAGCGTGACATTAAAACAGAACCCCTCTATTTTTTTCTTTGTTGCTGTTACTATGCATTTCTAGCAAAACGAGACTAACGCTGTGTCCAAAGTCCATACAGATTCTAAGCAGCTTTTTAGTATGTAGTGTGTTCACACTGAAATAAAGTGACAAAATGAAGTATACTCTAACCAGATAGTATGCAGACTAAATACAGTCGATTTCTGAGTGTCCTGTTGATGGACACTGTTTTCTTACAATGCAATGCACAAAGGAAACAGTTCCAGAATGATCTTAGGAAACAAAAAAAAAAAATTAAATCTTAGGAAAAACAATTTTAAGTTTAATTGGCAGTTCCAAAGTGGCAGTTTGATTGATGTCCGATGACAGCGGTGCTAGCAGCTCTGTGAGGCTATACTTAGGCACAACAGTCCTTTGAGCTAAATGCTAACGTTAGCATGCTAACATGCTCACAATGACAGTGCTAACATTCTGATGATAAGCAGGTATAGTGCTCACCACGTTCACCATCTTAGTTAAGCATGTAAGCATGCTAACATTTGCTAATTTGCACTGAACACAAAGTAGTCATGATGATGGCGCTAGATGAAAAGTTAAGGGAGTGTCAAAGTGATAAGGATTCATCCTCTGGGAACCATGAAAATCTGTACCAATTTCATGACAATCCATTATAGGCTCATAATAGTTGAGGAGATATGTCACTAAATGCCAAAAATATCAATCTGCTGGTGGTGCGAGATGAAAGGTTTGGGGATCACCAAAGTCATTAGGGTTCATCCTCTGGGGACCATACATGCCTGTACAAAATTTCATGGCAATCCATATATTAGTTGTTGAGATAATTCAGTCTGGACCAAAGTGGTGAGCCAGTCGACAAATATAGTATATACAACATGCACAATTTAAAAAAAAAAGCCTATATTTGACAATGATGACGATATGTACATGTCATAGCAATATGTACATGTTAAAGCATTACCATAAATAGAGCCATGTCACTAACCTGGCTAAAACAGGGCATTAGACACGTTCAATGTCAATAACCTGAGATGTGTGTTTTAGCTAGTTTTATACTATCCTGACCATTTAGTTAGTGCATTCAGTTATGTTTGCCTGCCTACATGTGAATATGTGTTTGCATGTGTATGCAAAGTATAACTTTGCATGAGCAGAAACAGTCTTTATGTAGGCACATTGCAAAGACTATACTATTTATTGAATATAACATTAGTAACTCAATACTAAGTGTTTGTATATGATTGTGTAAGATCTTCTAATGTTTCAGTGCTTTGTAGTGCTGCAGTTTTAGTGTTGTAGTGGAGTGTAGCACCAGGAGAGTCATCCTTTTAAAGGAGTTAAGTTGATTAGGTATTCAACGTTCATTAAGTTGGGGGACTTGTAAGAAACAGATTAAAAAACAAGGTCCCAATTGAAGCAGCAGAAGCCGAGATATACTGAATTTTAGTCCCTAATACCAGAGACTAAAAGGGTCAAGCTCCAATAACACTGGAACCTACATTTCCCATGATGCAACCAATAGCATATTTGGTTAGACCCTCCCTGCCTGGTAAATGTCCTCATCTTTCAAACTCCACACCTCCAGTTTCTAACGCAAGCTTTCTGTTACAAGCTGAAATAACCCTGATGACATCATCATATCACTATGACATCATCAGGGTTATTTTCTCTGACTTAACAAAGCTCCTCCAGAGCCACAGAAGGCTGAGTGGTACTCCCCATGACAAGTAAAATGACTTTTATGTGTATCTTTGTGTCATTTACTTATAATGGTTGCATGCCTTTAATATGACCATGATTGACAAAACAGTTGCTGTTTCAATCAGCAGTGCAGCCAGCCTTGTCTGCAAAAATTGGGCAGTGACCATAAGAATTTGCTCTGACCCAGTTGACACAATTGCACACCCAGTTCTCTGTAGCATGTGTAAAAATAGCCATTTCACTTTAGTGTGGAAAACATTCATAATCCTTTTGGCTGCCTGAGAATCCTTCCATGTGAAGGTTAGACTGAGATAGGTAGAATTAGGGTGGCCTAGTTAGAATATGATATAAACAAAGGCAACAACAGTGTGGGTTTGTTAGCCATGAAGAGTACTGAACACAGCCAAAACCTCATGTCAGGATAGACTTTTTTTTTTCTGTCTACACAAAGATCCTCTCCTAGTCTGCCAGATTACCTGCAGGCGTTTCATGAGAGACACTCAATACCCAAATCACATGGGTGTAACCCAGATTCTACAGCAACATTCATTATTGTTAGCCTGATTTTAGGTCCCCGATGAAACTATTGGCACATTTGCCTGAGATGAAGAGAATTACTGTTATAACTTGCACTATCTATAGTAAAACCACAATGGGAACATGATCTGGTCCACTTTTGAATGAGAATTGGAAAGCAGCCCCTGATCATTGTAGTACATAACTACTCGTCCCTCCCTCATGCAATTTAAGATTGGGCATCATGTTCATTTAACAAAAGCCAAATTATCCAAAATATATCCAAATTTAGATCCTACTTGTGACAGTTGTTTCCAGGCATTTCAAGTGTAAAACCTGCTACCTGGTCTACGAATATTGGCAATGCTGTTGCATTTACTTGCCTGTTAGCCCGTTGTGTTATCCTAATTAATTAGAAAAATTCAAAACCCCCTTCTCATGCTAGGTGAAAGATGTAATTTATATAGACACCTCTTACAGTATATCCCATTTTCATCGTCCATGCTAGCGGTGTGGCTCTATGGATGGCAGAGTCAGTCATTTCGTCGATCAGTTCACCACTTTGGTCCAGACGGAAATATTTCAACAACTATTGGATGGATTGCCATGAAATTTTGTACACATGTTCATGGTTCCCAGAGGATGGATCTTACTGACTTTTGTGATCCCCTTACATTTCCTATAGTGCCACCATCAGGTTGACATTTGTGTGTGTTCAGAGTGAAATATCTTGACAACTATTGGGTGGATTGTTAGGAAATTTGCTACAGATATTTAAGGTACCCAGAGGAGACATTTGAATGAATTTGGTGATCCCCTGACTTTAATCACTTATTCTGTGAAATATCTCAACATTTACTTGATGGATTGGCACACAATTTTGTAAAGACATTCATGGCTACCAGATGATGAATAGTGATCCTCTGACTTTTCCTCTAGCACCACCAGCAGATTGACACTTTTGGTTGATAACTGAAATAGCTCTACTGGATGAATTGCCATGAAATGTGGCACAGACATTCATTCATTGTCTCCAGAGTATGAATTGTAATAACTGTTAACTAGTGTCATAATCAGGTTAAAATTTTAATTGTAAGACCAAATACCTGCAAAACTAAAGACATTCTCATTAGCCTCAGCTGTGCTTTGTGTTTGGTGCTAAGTAGCAAATGTTAGCATGCTAGCACACTAAACTCATATGTTGAACATGGTAAACATTATACCTGCTAAACATCAACATACTAACATTGTCATTGTGAGCATGTTAGCATACTGATGTTACCATTTAGCGTAAAGCTAAAGTTTGCTAGTCTAGTTTTACTAGTCTAGCCACTAGCATGGCCGCTAACATGGCTGTAGTCTCTTAGTCTTGTTCCATGGTCATCAGGATAAAAAATTGGAGTGACTAATAGCACCCATACTTCTTTTGACATTCAATAAAGAGAATTATAGAAAAAAATATCTCTTGATAATCATGCTCACAACCACAGTCTCAAATTCAGGCTAACTCTAATTTACTAATGAGAAATGTGATTTCTTTCTAAATAGCAAACTTGTTTTAATCAATGTGTTAATGCTATGTAATCACACTGGACATGAATTTGCTCAGTCTGCATTCACATGACTGACCGTACATGCAAAAATAAAACTCACAGTAAATTGAGTCTCTCAAAACAAACCCTAGAGAGTGTTTCCATGTACCCTTACATCAACCCATTGCAGAGAAACTTGGCTGCCATGCCATCTTTTGAATCATTGCTCTGCTTCACATGCTCTCTGGATCACATTACAGTATATTTTGGGCAAAGCTTTCATGATTGCGTGTTCCTTGCATGGCATAATTTCTGTTTGCTTTAATTCATGTGGATGTGGAGGGAGTGTTTCCCAAAATCCATTAGAAAAGATGAGGTAAGAAGCATTGCCTGCCTT
Organism: Macquaria ambigua; assembly: GCA_008360985.2. Taxonomy (NCBI): domain Eukaryota; kingdom Metazoa; phylum Chordata; class Actinopteri; order Centrarchiformes; family Percichthyidae; genus Macquaria; species Macquaria ambigua. The sequence continues at coordinate 9,584 of VMKM01000324.1, forward strand.
TTTTTCCAGTGAGTCATCGGGCTTCAGTGTTGTTGCAGTGTTAGGAGCAGCCTGTGGAAGGCAGCAGTGATGCATCTCTTCTACCTCTGTCCTTTATCCTAGAGGTACTGTAGTGCAATGATCATGCAGTAAGTATTTAAACATGTAAAGGCAAAGATGTGTGCTTTCTTAGAGCAGTGGACAAGAAGCTCTTTATTATTGTGTCAGCATTAAGCTATGGCATGGCACTTTCACATTCATCAGTCATGGAAATAAGGGTTTCATTTAGCCATTCACCCTATAAATCTTTACACAGGTCTGGTTTTATTTATTTGGTTTATGCTGCTTCTGAAATGAGAAAAACGTTGACATGTATTGGCATGAGTGATGGCTGTCCACTAAAAATATCCCTCATTAATTTCTTTACTTTCTCTAAAAAACAGTGTCTTGTTGCCAGGAGACCAACCTCAATCTCTCATATTTAATTGTTCTTCAGAATAAAATACACTGTGTTGTTAAGAGTTCACCACATTGAAAAGCTGATAAAAAAAATCCACATTTTGGTCTAAAACTTCCAATGCAAAAAACATCACGTTTATGGAGTAAATGTATGATCAAGGAAGGATGCACTACACTGTTTTGTGGGTTAAAAGATGAGCATCTGAAAAGGGCATTATATTTGCTTTGCTGACTGGGGGAGATTTCATCTTTCCACTGCACTCTGTACCCTGTTTTCATTCATCAACAGCACATGGAAACAACTGATACATGTCTTTGGGGGATTAAGATAAAATTATTTTGTAGTCTGGTGCAATGTCTCCCTAGTTTGCAGATGTCTGTGTGAAAAGGTCATTGGGTGCATTATGGGGTGCAGTTTGGATTTCATTAGATTAATGCATCTTCTGGGGAATAGCCCTAATTTAATGACAGTGTTCAAAGAATGCTGCTGAGGCCTTTTGAATAAGTCTGCAAAACACTGCAATGAAAGAAACTAGTTAACAGCTTTAAAGGGGCACCAACTGTACACTTGAAGATCAGTTTTCTCAAGGAGTACTACTCATCCTATGAAAACAGCTGTATAATGTCTTCTGTGGCTCTGAAGGGAGCTTTCTAAAGTATATGAAAATAACCCTGATGATTTCATCAGAGTTATCTCCGATTGAGCTTGAGACTGCAAACTTGGGGCATGAAGTTCGACAGACATGGGTATTTACCAGCCAGAAGGGGTCTAACGGAAGACTGTATTGAATTGCATTGTGGGAATTGCAGGATCCAGCCTTTTTGGAGCTAACAGAGACTAAAAGTCACAATATCCAATTTAATTTATATATAATCTAATATTTTTATATTAAGAATGGATTACATTACTAGTTGCATGTGAAAGGTGTCACTCATAGTGACAAACCCACAGAGAAGTATCACCAAATCTACAGCTGCCTTCATCTTTACAACATTTTAGCATCTTTCAGCTCATTGTTTTGGTTTTATGGCCCACAACTTTACTGTTACAGTTCATTTAGTATTTTGACTGCAACTTTAACTCTTTCAGTATTTCATTTGTTTCAAATGTTTCCATGGCAAAATTTCAGCAGCAAGCATGTACGAGCATGTACATTTTCCTCAGAAGATTTTGCCTTTTCTTCTGTTTATTGCCACAATAACTGTTTAATCTCTTGAAGCATCCCTAAAATTATTCCAAATAGGGATTCTACTTTGTGCTCTCTCTTGCTTTTTAATATAATTCTTCTTACCCATTTTGCTGCATCATCCACTTAAAAGTAGGTGAGTGTGTCAACCACTGATGAAATATTTACACCAGCCAACAGAGAGAAGCTGAAGAAAATTCAGAGAATTGTTTGTATGTGCATTTGAATTAGCCTTACACAAACAAGCCTGTATCCTTCAGCTAACATCCTTCTGAAGAGAGGATGTGAGGATGCTGTGATGTTAATTAGATGATGATTTGCAGAGGGTTGCCAGGTTTGTCCTGTTTGTCCTATGACGTTTCATGCTTGATGGATCAGTCCAACAAAGTCTTAATGGCTGTGGGCCTGGCCCCGTGGGTCAAGAGAGGTTAAATCATTCCTTTTTATGTCTTTGAGCGCATGTGAATGACATCAGAAAGATGACTGCATCGCTTGTAATTTCATTCAGTGGGAGAAAGAGGAAGGAGGGGAAGAGGCAGAGAGAACGAGTAAAACATTGTCTGCAGAAGCCAGTCTGTGGGTGAGTCTGTGTGTGTGTCTTTGTTGGTAACAGTCTGCTTTTACTGTTGACAAAGCATGCAGAGTCAGAGAAATGACTAAGCTGGGAGAGTGAGGTAGGGAGAGAGCCTGCTGGGAGAATGAAGGAGAGAGCGAGGGAGGGAGGGAGGGGAGAAGAAGTGAAAGTGACAGGCAATGTGTGAGTGATGGAGAGAGATGGCAAGGTTGAGAGAAGAGGGAGAGAAAGCAAACCAGCGAAGAAGAGTCAGTGAGAGGGAGAGAGCATAGTGAGAGCGTCTGAGCATCCTCATCCCCCAGCAGAAGGAGGAAGGAAGAGGAGTCAGAAAGTCGACGCCCTGCTCCAGCTGAATGAGCAGCTCAGCTTCTCTCCTCCGCGCACTCATCCCTCCATCCCCGCTGAGCTGTACACAGTAGGATACGACTCAGCAGCCCAGCACTGGGATTTGCTTTCGAAGATAGTGGTTGTGTTTCAAGCGGAATGATAGTGAAACCTCCTTGGCTATGGGAGATAAACCAATACCTGAGTGAATTTTAAAACCTGCGAGTACACCTGTAAGAGGATTTTTTTTTCTAGATGTAGAAGAGGTCAAGGTGGAGAGAAAGTTAGGACTGCTGCATCAACCTGGAGCTGAAATTAAGGTGAAGAGTTTAGAAATTAGACTCTAGCAGTGAGATCATTTTTTTCCCTGCATGGTGGTGGCGAGTGTCTGGTGCCACCATGGGATGCACCACCAGCGTGGTTCTGTTGGAGGGGCTGCGCTCCATCCTTGAGAGGAACTGTGGCTACATCAAGGGGGCAGTGGAGCTGGGGGCTCTGGAGGAGGAAGAGGAAACACTGAGTCTGAGGGGATCTCAATTCTGGATTCCCACCACTGCTCTGGTAAACCCACTTTGAAATATTACCTCTTTGCTGTCGTGTATGTGGGTAATTTCCAATCATCTTCCACTCTTTAGCAACCAGTTGTGTTTTGGATTCAATTAAACTCCAGCATGCAGCTTTATGCAGCTGTTAACCAGCATGTTTAGCACACAAAAGTACAGGTCAAAATTAGTTTAAATCTGTCAGTAAATACATTTTAGAGTCTGTATGACACCACCCAAGGCTTGTATTTCTGAACAGATAGTAGCAAAAATGAGCATTTACTAGAATGAACTGTTTCTGGGTCCATATTACTGAATTCTCCTCTGAATTGGTTATAGCAAAGAATTCCTTTGCTTTTCTTTCTGTATTTGATCAGTGATTCCACGAGCTAGAGTTACAGTAGTTTCTTTTCTATACATGTAACTCATATACATATAACATTATTTCTTTCTTGAGAATGGAAACTAGGTAAAAAATTAATAATTTACTGAGCAGAGACTTGTCGGATTAAACATGAGTTACTGCACAGATCAGCAGAATTTTGGCTAATAATCTTCCTAATAAACTCCCCTGAGGAACTAGATTTAGAAGTTGAGTATATCTTTCAGTGCCCCGATCACACAATTACTGGTGCAGCACATCAAAAGCTCAGCATTTGGCCATGAGGAAATATAAGATACGTCTCAGGATTTGCACAAGTTTGCTTGCAAGTAAAATCTAGGTCCTGAGATTCTTCTTTTCCACGGTCTGTAACCATGTTGTCTTCCACTTGGATTTATGCACTGCTACATTAAGCTACTTCCCTCAAGTTAGCTCCATTAGCCGACAGCCTGCCCTGTGTTAAGTCAAAGATATTTAATGGACAATCAATAGCGAGGGGGTTAAGTAGGATTGCTAGTGCACACTGAGCCAAGGACATTCACTATAAACCATTATCACTTTTGGATGCAATGTTTCCTTTACAACCATTAAGCTGTGGTTGGCCTCCTATAACCCTTCCCATAAAAACAATTACATTTGCAGTTTCATCGGAATATATCTTTCCATTAATATCCAGAATGCAGATTCTTTCAGACATTTTGTTCTTCTTTAAGAATTAAAATACTGTATAAAATGAAGTATGTGGACCAAATCCAAAATATAGTGTTTCCTTTCATAACATAACACAACATAACATTATGTTCCATTATGTTTTTTTTTTTTTACTTTGATGTCTCCAAGCTACTAGGGGCTTAATCCTCCCTTTGCAATGCTGTTTTCATTTATATAAACATTTTAGAGACCCTAAAAACTTGGTTTCAAAAAAGATAAGATAAGCCTTCCAGAGGGGAAAATCAGGTATATTCAGTATTTCTCTATAACCTGAAATATCCTGACTAAATAAGCTACCATTAAAGTTAAAGTTAGGAAAAACACCCTTAGCTATTATTTTATATTATGTAAAGCCCCCTGAGGCAAATTAGTGATATTGGGCTATATAAATAAAAACAAATAAAATAAAATAAATTGATTTGAAAAAAGGCCTGGTCACACCAGCAGCTAAAGCAGCAAAATTTCACTGCAAAATTAATTTATTCCAATGTGATCACAGTTATTAGTGGACTTACTTGACGGCAGAAACTAAATCCGCATTTTGTGTCAAGTTCAACTTCAGTGAACTTGCTAACAAGCTTCCCAACTGACAGCTAAGCTCTGAGACCTTTTTGTTCCTCGTATTGAATGAAATGATGAATTGAACTCTATATTGAATGAAAATCCCGAAAGCAAAATACCAGGGGAGAGTAAAGAGACCAGAGAAAATGGAAAGAAGCATGGAGAGCTATGGTGACTGAATTGCGCCAGTCCGGTTGGGTAGCTCGTGCCGGTTATCTCACCAGCTACAGTAATTTGCCAGCTAGCCCTGCAAATAATCCCTACGTCACCAAGCTTCTAGAACCAAATATTTTGCTGAGAGGCGCAGATCAATTTTGCTGTGCTTCTTTCTGGTGTGTTTAATACTGAAACACTCAGCTATACATCATTTCATTCAGTAAGTGAAAGTCCACCCAGTTTATTCAAACGACGTATTTGTACCATGATGGACTCCTGTCTCGTTACTGTCTAAAGACCATGCCTCTTTTGTGGAACAGTTTATACTCTGACAGAGGAGGGTGAAACACAGCTAAGCTACGATAGCTTCCTCTATTTTGGACTCCCCGGCTCTCCAGTCACTCAGAGGTCACCACTATCAAGATGGCTTGCTATTGGTCAGTGCCTTTTTAAATGCTGGTGTGACCGGGCCTTAATGCTGCACCATTTATCATGTACCTGTACAGTAAGATAGTACACAAGTGTTGACTTTTATGGGTCCAGGTCACAAGTCACCTATTAGCACTTTGATTTTGTTTTACTGTACAGTATTTTGATTATTTACTGACTAATTGTGTTATGTCCACTAGTGAATAATGTATACTGGAATTCACATTATACAAATTTGGAAGTCCTGCTACATTGAGACCAGCTTCCAGCATTCTGGTCCAGTGCATGCTATGGATCATCCCTTTGTAAAACACACAGGACACTGAATGAATGTGTGTGTGTTTTGAATCTACATTTCGTTCCTATGGACTAATCCCATACAGGGACTTTCTGCGCTTCAGTTGATGTTGCTATACAGTCTTGAGCTGAGCTCTCAGCACCTCTGTGAACTGTGACATCATGGAGACTTAGGGAACTCCCCTCTCTCATATCATGTTTAACTTGTCCCACATGTTTTTCCCTGTACTACCTGGAGCCACAATAATGTAATGTTGACCACAAGACAGACATAAGCTGCTCTTTGATTCTGAAGGACATTCTGCATTTTTACTTTGTGTGAGAAACAATGGCTTGTGACAGAAGAGAGAGTTTTAGGTCAGGGAGCTAACTTGCATGTGATTGCTACATGTGTGTATTATGTGTGTGTAGGGGGGATCAGTCTAAACGGGACGTTTCACTTCTTTTCAGGCAACACCCTCACACTTTCTCTCTCCAGGGCGCCTGTAGCGATAGTCGGCTCCCAAACATTACGTCAACCTGCTCTTATGCAATTCTCCACAGAACTGTGTGACACTCTACGTCTATATGTGTGTGTGTGTGTGTGTGTGTGTGTGTGTGTGTGTGTATGTGTGTGTGCGTACATGCCTCTTGGGAAGGGTGTGGAAGGTTTGCATGTCCTAATGGGTTCAAGCTGTGTAAAAAAAACAAATGGACGGCATCCTTCTCCACCTTCTCCTCCTCCCTCAGCCTCTCACTGACAACTTTTTTTTTTTTTTACGTCAAGCTCTTACGCAGATAGCCTTGGAAACTAATTTGCACTCCCATCACCCATCATACACACATTCAGACACAAACCCAGGCATCCTCGTGGTATTGCTGGCATGGTACCAGCGATAGCTCCAGGAAGCGTGATGGCGTGAGAGCGCTCCAGAGATGTGGGTGAATGAAGCGGGATGACCTCAGTGCAGCCAAGGTCTTTGACAAGAGGCTGATTATCACGCTGAGCTGGTGACGCTGTCACTGAGGCCTCCACAGGATGACGGGGATGCAGTACAGTCAGCAGGCCATTACAGACTGAGGTCAGAGGAAAGTCAAGTCAGAAACCTGTATTAGATTTGCTTTAAATACTTCACCTCAATTATCCTTTATAACACACACAAAGTTTCCCCATTTAGTTTAATCTCTCACCCTTTCCAACACTATTGAAATTAAGAATGCTGCTAAACGGAAACATGAAAAGTTTCCAACCAGCTGGAGCATCCGAATCCAAGTGTTTTGTAGCAAAACAATTGCATTGTGGCTCAAAAATTCTAAGATTTTGTATGTAGAAAGGTACAGTAAGAAGCTCTCAGATGTTTTCTATCAGAGTTTTGTGGCCAGTGACTTGTTTTATGTTGTTGTATGTTAAAGTAACAGCATTACTTCCAATGATAGGAACAACTCCTGACTTGTTAGAGATGGTTTTTAAGGAAAGAACCAGGAAGAGGCCGTTCCCCGTTTGGTGTTCTTATTAGTCTAAAAAGGTGTGTTAAGTAACTGGTTACGGATGCCACAATGCTCCACAGAACGATGTTGAAGGTCCTTTGGGCCCCCAGCTGTGAAACATTTGAATGAGATGTTTTCGACATCATTTGTAAGGTATCGCCTTATAAATACTATTTGCCATTGTTAATTTCAAAGGTTTTATTTCATATTTATTGCCTGTTTTACTGATCCTGTTTTTAGGTGCATCACTTATGGTCAGCCATGCCAGCACCTCTGTACTTAGCCACAGCAGTGTTTTGAGCTTAATGCTAATATCAGCATACCAACCATGTTTACCACGTTAAACATCTTAGTTCAGCATGTTAGCATGCCAACATTTGCTGATGGGAATGTCATTAGTTTGGCAGGTCCTTGGTCATAAACCAATGTATGGACAAACTGAAAGAAACCCAATTCAACGTGATAGGCACATGAATATCTGAACCAAAGTTCAGTCCATCCAATAGTTGTTGAGACACCTCACCAAAAGCCAATGAAAAAATGTCAATCTCATAGTGGCGCTAGAGGAAAAGTCAGAGGATCACCAAACTTGGTAGGCTTCATCCTCTGGGCACCATGTGGAGCTTCTGCTTTACTCTGTTTTAGTCATGAATTGAATATTGTCGGGTGTTGGGCTGGTTTTTGGAGAAAAGAAGACACTTGTAGAGATCACCTTGAACTTTTTTCTGACATTTCATAGACTAAATGACTAATTGACATATTAATTGGTAATGACAGTAATTATCAGTGGCAGCCCTACACACTTGTATTAGTTGCGGTACTAATGCTGCTCCATTCATGTTGGTTATTCCTGTTGCCCAACCTTATTTTACAGCCTCTGTGCAGTTTCCTGTGTTTTTAAAAGAAGTGATTTCTCTGAATGGTACATTTCAGCCCTTCAAGTCCCTTTGAAGTGAGTACAGTTAAAACAAGTTATGCTAATTATGCACAGTGCCTCACACATCAGAGAACCCCGCTTTATGAAAAGCGAAACTCACACACATGCACACACACGCACACACATCCTTGCCCGCCTGTGCTATGCTACATTTCCTTAGGAGCGACAGCGCTGAAACCACAGCGGAGAGACGGTGGCCTTTGAAGTCATCTTGACCCGTGGGGTGTCACGCCCTCTTTCTGACATCCAACCTCTCCCCCTCTCATTCAGTGTGCACAAGAGAGCCCCAACTTCTCTTCCCATAGATACAATTGCATGAGTCATTAATCATGCTTGAATCAGAAAGATTCAGTGGCTTTTAAACATCGGGAGTTGTGTGTAATGCAGCATAAGAGAGAAAAAACCCCTCCAAAATACAGGATTTGCATACATTTACCTACAGTAATTCCTCACTAAAAACTTTAAACTTTAAATGTCATCATTTTGAAACACTCTCCGATAGAAAACAGCCAAGCCGAGGTGCCTCCGTTGCTTAAAGATTAAAGACGAGTGATTCTCCTGCTGACTGGACGGAGAAACAAGGGGCAACTCAAACTGTTCCTGAAGCAGCAGGGGAGAGAGAGTGTGTGTGTGAGTGTGTGTGTGTGTTGTGTCTAAGAGCCGGATAAGGGGGAAGTGTGTTTTAACTGACCCTGCTGTGGGTGCCTGCCGCAGCGGATATGGCGTCGGAACAGTTCAAAGCGGAGCAAAATATCAATGGGGAGTAGAACTTTATCAACACAGACTGAGTGTCTAAACGCTGTTACTGTGGCTGGTGACAGTTGTTTTTAGTCATTTAAATGGAAAAGCAGTTTTTGACCCAATGTAGGATCCATCTGACAATCAACACTGATGTTAGAGAAGAACCTAGGCCATCTTTTATGTCCTGTTATATCATCAGATCATAAACAACTAAGGAGGTAATGGATGTTTTAGTAACAGTACACTATGCTACACACTTTCACTGTAATTATCGTGTAGTTACAGAGTATGCAGGCTGTACAATAAAGTGATCCCTTGTTCACCCCTTTTCAATGTAATAATTGTGTTGTTACATGGTAGGCTATACGGGCTGTAATATAAAGCGGTCCCATGTTCACCCTGTTTTCAAGGTAATTGCAAAGTATATATTGCAAAGTATATATCTGTATGCAGGCTGCAATATGTAGCATTATTTATTCCAGTATAATTACAAAATAATCACCACAATATCTACTATTAAACAGAAAACTTTATCTTTCCATCTCAGTGCTGAAATGAATGGCAAAGTGTAAACAGTAAGTAGAATGTACATTTATTTGTTCGCTTGAAGATCGGTGGCTCTGACCTGAAGTCTCTGCATAAAGCTGAGTAAGTCTGGGTAACATGTTAGCGAGTTAGCAGTTGTCTGGTTCTGCAGTGAAGTATTTCTTCAGTGACAAAAAATATAGCCAATACTGACTTGCAACCAAGAAATGTGATGTGAAGACTGATGTCACTTGAGTCAGCGTCCATTGGGACCGAGGACTGCTTGTTTGAAAATGAAAAATATCTGGAAAAATATCTTGCGTGCTACTAGCATAACACACCCGAATCTACGACCACACTACATTGCGGCAGGTTTTGACAGGGAAGAAGAATGCGTGGAATAAAAAACACAATATCTCTGGTTCTGTTGCATCAATTTTGATTTTTTTTACTGTCCATTGTGAGTCTAATGTCCAATGCTGTATGGGTGCCATGCAAAATCGGTGGAGTGGTCTTTGAGGCTCTTCCTGACATCTACTATATATGAAGTAATGGTATTTCGGGTGGCATATTATTAATGAGGGGCAATGTAAACATGTCTGTCTTTTCGAGTGTGTGCACAATATGTTATATTGTGTAATGAAAAAGTCATATATACAGTATATATATTAGTAGTAGAAAAAAACTTGATCATAAACTGTAATATACATATATATATATATATATATATTTACACTGTAATTTGCAAGCTGCAATCTAAAGCATTACAGAACTTTTTTCCATTCACCCCCCCCCCCCTCTCTTATAAGTTTTTAGAGGGGGAGTGGTTGATTTCTCCTCCCCTCCTCCTCACACAAATCACATACTGTACACACCAACACACACACACACACTCTCACAGCTGCACAGCTGTTAGGGTGGGAGGGGCCCTACCCTTCTGATGAGAGACAGAGCTGGAGAGAGGGAGAGGGAGGCAGGGCTATTGTGAGTTGAGTACAGAGGGAATCTCACTGTACGTCGGCAAAGCCCTCTCAACCTTCACGCACTGCAGGCAACTTTGTGCCATGGCAGTGTGTGTGCACACCTGATTATAGGCTACACACAGGCAGGATTGACCACCATGCAGGGCCGGGCAGGCAAAGCCCCCAAAAGGGAGATGGTGATAGAGTCTCCTCAGCAGTACAGGAGCCTGGCTGAGATTGAGGCAGAGGTGGAGGCAGGGTCACAGGTGGCAGCGGTAAGTGTGCACTATGCCATCTTTTACATAGAAGTTAAGTTTTTCTGAATCGAGCCTTGTTCTAGGAGTTGCTTGCTAAAAGGAACCAATGTGATCTGATTGTTTAACCAAGTTTTTTTTTTTTTATCTCTTACGTTCCCTTTCAAGAGCAGCTTTGAAGATATTTTAAAAGGGTTAGACGGAAATGGGAAATAGCAGCTTCAGGGTACACCTCTCCAGGGGGTTGAATGTTGATCTTTTTTTAGGAAATGGAGCACTTGTGGCTCCCTTTGTTCATTAACTGTTTCTGTGTGTCAGAGTCAGGGAGTTTGACAAGTTGGCTGCAAAGCTGGTGCAATGATAAAGATGCAGGTTCACTAGTTTGTTGAAGACCACTGTAAAAACAGCATATACTGTATTTTCTTTTAGCATTTTTATAAATAAAGTTGTTTTTTCAAAGATGTATATTTCCATAGTTGGACTGGCATTTGGAAACCAACGAATTTGTCTCTTTACTACTATTTTTCTAAATGCTAGAAAAGTAGTACTGCAAAAAGATTTGAAATCGTAGTTTACTAGTTAGGTAAGAGTATGTTATTAAACTGATAGTATTTGACCTCATAGGGCATAAGAACAGCTACATCTTCATCAGCCTTTAAGTTAAACTTGACCATCACATAACTGTCTCTCTAATTACTGACAAGTCACATTTCACAGCTGCTTGTTGTTATCTCCTGTCTGAATGCCAATTATCCAGTTGGAAATCAGGTCAGATGATTTTCTGCTTATCAGCTGATCTTTTACATCCAAAGGGCTGAGAGATATGGAGAGATATTTTCATTACATCATCAGGAGGATTGGTTGGACGAATCAAAATGTAAATCTATGGTCAGCCGTCTGTTTAATTGGCCCCAGTTTGTTATGTGTTCGTTGGACCTAGACCAAGAGGCTATTCCAAATAATCTGGATCGTAGCCACATTCAGACCAGAAAGCTACAACAATTTAGAAACGTACAGAGAGATGAGTGATAACTGGTGGTAATAGTTTGTCTAGTGGCTGATTTTCTCCCAATGTTTCAGTGTGTTCAAGCCGCAGTATAGGCACCTTGGCATGTGAGATGTAACTGATGAATTTTAACTTCACATACTCAGAGATCCTGTAATGTTGCATCAGTTAGCAAACTGCACTCAGTATACTCATTTTCGGGACTGGATGGTGTTGTCAGTCAGTTGATTGTTCAGTCCTCTATTTTGGTCCAGACTGAAATGTCTTAACAACCATTGGATGGATTGCAATGCAATTTGGTACAAACATGTCCCCCTCGTAATAACGTTGGTGATTCCTTCCATTTTCACCCAACACCATCATCAGGTCAACATTTTAGATTTGTCCAATACTTTGGTTTTATGACCAAATACCTGCAAAACTAATGGCATTCCCATCAGCCCAACTTTAGGTTTAGTGCTAATTACCAAATGTTAGCATGCTAACACGCTAAACTAAGATGGTGAACATGGTAAACATTATAGCTGCTAAACATCAGCATGTTAGCATTGTCATTGTGAGCATGTTAGCAGTTAGCTTAAAGCGCACAGTACTAACTGCAGCCTCACAGAGCCGCTAGCATGGTTGAAGACTTTTAACCCAATGTTATTTGTTCGATAAAGCTACAATACAGGCAGCTATTTCGTAGCACAAATGCCAAACATTCATTGGTTCCATCTTCTCAGTGAGGATTTTCTACTTTTCTGTGTTTTGTATGATTGTAAACTGAACATCTTGGAGTTACAGGCTGTTGGTCAGAGAGAACAAGCAATTTGAAGACATCATTTTGAGCTTTACTCATTTTTATTCATAAATCAGGCCTTTCTGTGATGCTTTCTAGCAAAGGAAATAGAAGGGAGGAAAGAATTAACAGTTCTCTTCATTCTTAACTTTATGCACAGTATCCTTATCTATACCTGAGATGAATTGGTGCAAAAATCAAATCTACAGGTATAAATTAGGTAGAGTGTCTCATACTTCCCCCACAAAGTAGCCCCACTTTATGGTTTAAACCATCTCAATTGTGAAGTATTTAAAATATGTCTTAGTTCAGCTTTAAATAGATCAAGGCTTTGTTTACTTCCTTAGAAGTCACACGTATGGGTCATATGTGAAGACCTATTTTCTAATGTCCCAGTCAGGCTTGCTGAGGGAGGACATACTGGAGGAATCCCTTGGGTATTTTCTGTGGAATGTTAGGGCTGACGTCTGCAGCGCTGGGGGAGTTTAAGCTGCGCTAGATCATGAACTGGGCTCTGCTATCTTACCTACTGTCAAGCATCATTGCTTACAAAGCCCTCTCTGTTATAATGTGGCATAAGGATTTACTATGAAATGAAGAATCCTGTTTGGACTGTTTATCTTCCTGTAACCGGCATTGGTATGAGGAGGTAATACCTATTCCTGGAAATCCTCTAAAGAGAGATTTGTAGAGCTGCAATGATCGCTATTTATGATGATATTTATGATGTTTTGAACGTGAGCTCATGACGCAGTGACTGGTACAATGGCACACACAGACTCTCGCTCATCCATCCATCCATCCATCCCTCGCCTCTCTCATCTAGCATCTCCTCTTCTGTTAACCCACATTCATCTCTGTCTTTGTGCCAGTTCCTGCTGGTGTAGCTGTCAACCAGTAACTCTGTGAAAGGACAATAGCAAGTTGTTGTCCAGACAGTGTGTATATCCCAGACCTCCCCACAGTCCATACACTGATACCTCTATTAATTGTACAGTTAGTGGTCAAAACATTATCTCTGGATGAAAATTCACTAAATATTTACAGAGAGGCAAAGACAAAGGGACAGAACAAAAACAAGCTGCAGGTAGTCTGCCTTGCCACATGTTGCCACTTGTTGACCCACTGCTGTAATCTGCTCTTTCAGGTAAAGCCCAAGATCATAGAGCCTCTGGACTATGAGAATGTGCTTCTACAGAGGAAGACCCAGATCATCAGTGATGTTCTGCGGGACTTGCTACAGTTCCCCACGGACGACTTCCAGGTAAGACGTGGAGAGAGTTCTTTATTGAGCCCCATAGGTCACTTTTTGTTTAGCTTTACCCCTCTCATAGGTCAAACTTGGCCGCAGAGCAGTGACCTTGAATCTGGTATTGATTAAGACTATGTCCACGCTAATGCAGAAATCTGAAACCACTGTTTACATGTAGAAAATGATGCTACTCACAATAATATTTTTGAGGTTGTTTTCTAAGAAGTTTGCCGTCAAGTGACATCACTTGAGGACATTTATCAGACTTCACACAGCTCCCTCTGGAGACACAAAAGGCTTTACACTACTTTATGCAGTACATATGCAGCAATACTCCCCAAAGCCTGGAAACACACTTTGATGTGTAAAACCAGTGGAGTTCCCCTTTAACCTACACATTTCCCTATAGTATGGAGTATAAAAGTATGAAGTAAGTAGCATAAAATGGAAGTACTCAAGTATTGTACAAGTACTTCAAAATTGTACTCAAGTACAGTACTTGAGTAAATGTACTTAGTTACTTTCCACCATTGGGAAACTTGCTATCACTATGCTATCTCTATTGTTATCACTGCGGCTGAAAACAACCCCTGTTCTCAGCAGGTTGTTTGAGGTAATTCTGGGAAATGTAGAAAATCAGTGGCAGAAGTGGGTGTGGCATGTTGAGATAAAGTAAGGAGAGCAGTACTTAATCACAAAATAACTGCTCTGAACAGAAGGATGATGTACTGTATGACAGCGGATTTGTTTTTTTGTTTTTGGAGAAGTCAGCTTGTAACCTCAGAGTTGCAGGTTTGAATGCTGGGAATGGTTAAATGAAGCTGTGCTTGGTAAAACAGCAGCACTGTGGATGCATTTGTGGATTTGAATTTACACAGTTAAACACTCCATAAAGGGCTGCTGCATCAGAATGGCAGAGATTCATGAAGCAAGAGGTGAGGTGGAGGATTAATAGTCCTTTTTGCAATAGTCTCACCTCCATTGTGTGTTACCACGGGAGACAGATGTAGCCAAGGGCCCCAGATAGTTTCCATGGGAGCTTCTTAGTGTGGATATGGATGAATGTGGTTGACTGTAGTTGTGTGAACCAGGATTTTGCTGAGTTAGGAAGTTTGGCTCAGTTAGGTCAACTTTGCGTGGAAAATGTAATTTGCCTAAATCCTCTAAACCAGTGTTATGGTTTAGTGCTCTTGACAACCAGTCTTAAATGCTCTCAAATGGAATGTTTTTAAAAATCGACATGAAATCAGGTTAATGACAACAGCTCTGCTGTTTGCTATATATAGGCTATTTAAAATGAAGAGTGACTAAAGGTTGTCTTAACTTTACCCCAACCATCACTGGGCTGGCTTAGGTAATCGTTTTGCAAAAGCTCCGTTTACTCCGTACACACTGAAACACCAAGCTGGCGTTTTAAGTTTACACGCTCTGCACGCCGTTTTGGAAACACTTTGTTTTGGTGGGAAAAAAACGCTGTTTTAGTCTGGACGGATATCTTAGTCTGGATATCTTGTAATGCTACAGTGATATGTACCTGGCAACGTTTCCTGGCAACTGATTTACACATAGCTAAAGACATTTCTTGCACTTGCACCTGAATTGGAATGCACCTGGGAATGGGCAAATTATGATATTACCTGGTGAACATGTGTGAAATGGGTTATAGATTTGATTTCTACATGTACTGTATGTAATCGCTGGCTCACGGTCTTATAAACATTTACACGCCTCATAGATCTGCGGCTTGTGTTTGAAGGAGCTCAAAGACTGTGTCAACATTACATCACCATAGTGCTGAGATGGATCACAGCGGGGTCCACTCCCAGTTTGAGAGAGAAAGAGAAAACAGGGACAGACTATTGCTCAAATGTTTGTCATTCCTCAAAACTCTCAAAAATATTGTGATTAAGACTTTAAAGAAAAGTCTTTATCAAATCAACAAGCCAAACCAACATGAATGTATCCTACTAACACTTATTGTGTGTGTATCCAAAGCTTGATATATCTTATTCCTCTTTTCCATAGAGCTCCATTGTTGTCCAAAAACGATGAAAAAAGACATTAAAAAAATAGCTGAAAATAGTCCACAAATGCAACGTGTACTCGTGTGTATAACGTTTGCTAAAAACTACAGTGGCCAGCTGTTTTAGGTAATTACTGAGCCTTTTATAAAAATGTAGCTATGTATTTGTGACCAGTTTTAAAAGATCTTCCCTTTCTCAGTCCAATTTGGTTGTCATCATACAGACAATATAGTCCCAACAGTCCAATTAAGGCAACGAAACAAGAGAATAGAATAGTGAATTGTGAAACAAAGTTCATAGCAATTACAGAGTGGTGGGAAATCTTCAACGTACAGTCTGCTTCCAGACTATTTCACAATCAGTAGATGATGAGTGGTTTTCATTACAAGGCTGTCTGCAGAACACAGCCATTAACTGCCCAGGACTCTTTGCGTGAGTGTGTGTGTGTGTGTGTGTGTGTGTCCGACCCAGTCCGTCCATCTGTCTAACCTGCCATATGTTTTACATCACTGGGCTTAGAGAGGAGAAGGGGGGAGCCAGCCAGACATATGGGTCTAGCATGTACATGTGCTGCCCAGATACACACACACATGCGCACAGTAATGTAAGTGTGCATGCAAGGGAGAGCCTGAGTGTGGAAGGACGTAAAAGGAGGTAAAGTGTTGAGTTATGGATTACCTTCCCCTAGATGCACATTTGTGTAGAACAGGAGTCTGCAAATTTTTGATCCTGCACACGTGTAACCATACGTATGCACAGATAAAACACTGTAGTCTGTTTCATCTTTCAAATTAGAAAGAGGACTATCAAGGAGACTCACTTCTTTCCTGCCATCCCCAACCACTCTGCCCAGATATCTCAATGTTAGAGAATTTAATTCCTGCCTGGTATCACCCTATCTGCCCTCAGTGTCACTCCCTGTGGGAACACGCTCCTCTGGTCCAGTGGAAGCCATCAAAGCCCTGGTTTAATGACTGTGAAAGGAATGCTGTTAATTGGTAGCCAGCAGTTCTTGCTAACAGTTGATTGACAGCAGTGTGTTTTGGTCAAAGTCTTCCATGAGTGACTGGTCAAATGGACAGGCTGTGTGTGGTGAATGTTTTTTTTTCCCAGTGAATTGGCAAAAGTGCAGACTGAGAAATAGGCTCTAAAGCGTGTGCGAGTACAAATGAAGTGTCTGTGAAGTGTCATACTGTGTTATACTGCAGTATGCTAATTGGTAATTCGCCCAAAAATTGAAATTCAGCCATTATCTGTTCACGCTTGAGATTTTATGATCACCAAACGCAGGGCAACTTAGCCCCTGTAGTTTTACCTCATCCTGCTCACACACTATTGAATTTAAAGCAATAGTTTAATGAGAAGATCAATACCACCATCATGTCTGTACACTAAATGTAAAGCTACAGCTGGGAGACGAACTGTTTCCACATGCTTCCAGTCTTTATGCTAAGCTAAGCTAACCGCCCGCTGGCTCCAGCTTCATATTTATTGGACATGAGAGTGGTATCAATCATCTAACTCATGGTAAGAAAGCAAATAAGTGTATTTCCCAAAATGTCCAACTATTCCCTTAATAAGGTCTTTTTTCGGTTTATACAGTTTAAACTGAGCTCAGTTTGGGCTACTGACACGTCTTAGCTATTTCAAGAGTGAACTGGACAAATGAAGGCAGAGGCTCAATAACTGTATGCTTGCCAGTGTAAGAATAGGAGATTTATGACAAAACTAGGTCATTGTGCCACTGTTTCCTACTCATCTTTGTGGGTTAAGTAGAAAAGCAGAGCACTAAGTGGGAGCAATGGTGGCTGCAGCATCCAATAGCTTGGAAGGCTTGCCAGTCCAGCAGTCTTGATGCCCCAAGGCGCCTTTTGCTCCTCGGCTATGGACCCTTGCTCTCCTCTCTCTGGCTGTATCCTTTTAAGGCTAGCAGAGGAAAGAATTAAGACTGTAATAATATAGGCTGCACTGAACTGTACTGATCAGTGCTGTACTCTTTTTAGCAACTCAAAAGAACAAGTACCATCTCCTTTCATCTGTACTTATTACGTTAGACTTTTAACTTTGTTGGCTGATGAAGTTCTGTCAGTTAACGTGGGGTTGGTTTGAAACTGGTCTGAAACAATATGGGGCTCTTCTTCCTTATAAAGTTCACAGAGTTACTTGCGCACTTTGTGGGTTGTAGTAGTGGTGGACTTGTCGAGCACAAGCCTAGATTTGGTTTCTGATATACCCAATACAATGCACATGGGCAAATTATATCTGTCCAATTACACTGGTATATGTGGTATCAATCTTCTCATCTAACTCTCGGCAAGAAAGCAAATAAGTGTACTTCCCAAAACTATTCCTTTAAATCTCAGCTTTGACATTCAGAGCTAACATCCTGATATGATTTGACCATCTGGATGAATGAGAAGGAATCAGCGAGGTGTAGCAAGTAGCATCCCTCTGCTGTGTCCTTGAGCATAGCACTGATCCCCACTAGCTCCAGGAGGCTGGTCTGTAGCTTACCTTGGTCTTTGACCTTCTTTTGAAGGAAAGTTCAAAGAGAACTGCCCTATGGGGATCAATAAAATTTTATATAATCATGAGAAGCAGTAAAACCAACACTAAACATACACGGGAAAGCGGGAAATAGGTTTACTGTGTGAGTGAATTTGCCCTGTTGTATAAAAACACCAGCAGGATGGATCTATTGTGTCAATCTCTTCTATAAGTCTGTTTTTCATGCCTGCGTTCCCTTTCTCTCCTCAGATCTCCACCCTGAGGCGCCAGGGCAGGACTCTGTTCTCCACCGTGCCCGAGACTGCTGAGAAAGAAGCGCAGTCGCTGTTTGTCCAAGAGGTAAAACTAATATATACCTGGACGTAAGCCTGCTTTGTCCATTCTTTATCCCTCAATCTCGGCCAAAGCCTCAACCTCTCTGTCGTGACCGAAGCCCTGCTCTATCCTTTTGTTTGGAGCGTAGCCATGTTTTCTCTCCTTTCACCCAAAACACAGGTGCTTCTCCTCTGTCCAGATAATGCAACAGGCTCTCACACCCTGAAGACCCATCAAATACTGGAGCTTATAAGTTCAGACATAAATCCAGACAAGGATTCATTCATGGTGTACGGATGAAGCAGAGCTGATTAGATTTCAGAGAAAGCTAGCGCAAAAAGAAAAGTGTTTGTTGGCCACTCACATGATTTAGAGACAAGGGAAATCCGATATGGTGCATGTCAATAATGTTGCCATTAGCCTTTTAATGAACTTCCATTTGTGTTCTCCACCCTCACGTGTTTCCTGACAGTGCCGAGGATCGGCCACAGATGGAGTCCACAGTTCATTGGTGGTTCACGTCATGCTGTTTCAGGGGAGCTGTGTGCTGGGGTTTGTTGGGGTGCGGCCTGATAGAGCCTGACAGGGGATAGTCCCCCGTGGCTGCAGCCAGGAATTACATCACAACTACATCTGGAGCAGCTGTGCGGCCTTATGCACATGGGCTGTTCTTTTTCTGAATTTATTTTTCCACTTTTAAGTGACCCCTTGCCTCAAACATGTGTATTTTATGAATTCACGGAATTGATGAACACATACTGGAATATCACAAACCAAGTGACACTGCTGCTGTTTTTTATGGTTGCGTCCTCTCTATAGGAAGAAAAGAAACATTTTTAGCCAACATAATCCCTCAAAAACATCTTGACTAGCAAAATTATACAGGAAAAGCCCCATTTGGACGGGATTTATTTCTCCCTCCCCCTCTTCTTTTAATCCTGTCCAGAGCACATACATACTGTACACTGTTAATTATTCAATTACAGCTAATATAATTACTGGTAAATAGTACTAATATTAAAATCAGCAAAAGTAGAGAAGAATGTTGGAATAGTTAATTTTGTGCCTCTCTGAATTCACGGAGTTCTGTGACTCCATTGTTTATCCTACGGGGACTTGAGCAACAAAATCTCATGCCTGGCAGAAAATATCAGAGAGGACGAGGATAGTAGGTTATCAAATTAATATTATGATTGTTTACATTCTGATGTAGTCCATAGCATTGTTGTTAACCAGGGGGATGTATTGTATTTTAGTGGTCTTACCATGTTGCATCTGCTAAAGCTCCTTTCAAATCTTAAAGTCTGCCTCAAAGGAACAAAGTCCATCCATGTCCATTATTACTAAAAAAAATATTTTTTCTGGATGGAAATCAAATATACCCATACCTGTCTGAGGTCGTTTTAAAGAAACCTGAGCCTGTCCATGTCTAGACCATGTATGTAAGTACACGTCTTAATTTGCTCCTGTTGAAATGACCCCTCACCCCCTCTCCACATTCTGTCTCTGCAGTGTATCAAAACCTACAAGTCCGACTGGCATGTGGTCAATTACAAGTATGAAGAGTATTCTGGAGACTTCCGGCAGCTCCCAAAGTGAGTGTGTGTGTGCGTCAGCCAACTAACCGGTGCTGTGAGGTGTAGACCATTTTCCTGACAGGTCCATCGTCAGACTGTGGTCTCAGTGAAAGAAGACAGTACAGTACTGTAGTACTCAGTCTACTACGCTGCATTCATGCAGCCAAGGTCACTTCCACCTACTCTGTTTTAAATGTAGAGTAATAGTTGAGCTGAACTGGTTTCATATCTTGAGTAATTCTATTTAATGTTACTTTATACTTCAACTCCACTGCATGTTGGAGGGAAATACTGTACTTTTTACTCCACTACATTTATCTGATAGCTTTATTTACTAGTTACTTTGCAGGTTAAAGGGGAACTGCACTGATTTTACACACAAAAATGTGTTTACAGGTGTTGGGGAGTACTACTACATAGAGGGTATGTGACAAAAGTTGTATAAAGCCTTTGTGGCTCAAGAGGGGGCTACATTTTGGAGGGAAATGTTATTCTTTATACTCCACTACATTTATTTGATGAATTTAGTTAGTAGTTACTTTACAGATTCAGATTATTGATACAAAATATTAGCAACTAATAAAATATGATATATTATTATAGATAGAGCTACACAGCAGTATGTGAAGTAATTACAATTAGCCCCACCTTTACCAGCTGCAATATTAAAGTGATATGTACATTAATCTATTAATGATTATAATCCAATAATATAATATACACTATTCTCGAATGGGCCATTCTGCATAATGAGTACTTTTACTTTTGGTGCTTTAAGTATACTCTGATACTAATACCTGTGCTTTTACTTACATTTTTGAATGCAGGACTTTTATTTGTAACTGAGTATTTCTACACTGTGGTATTGCTACTTTTACTTAAGTAAATGATCTGAGCACTTTTACCACTTCACATAAAGATCAGTTTAATTGATCTTGTCAAGTAATGTCTTCTGTGACTCTGAAGGGAGGTTTGTCTAGTCTGAGAAAATAACCCTGCTGATGTCATACTGTTGTCATCAGGGTTAGCTTGAGAGAAAACAATTTTTTAACAACAAGTCTGTGTTACAAACTGAAGGTAAGGAGCTTGAAAGGCATTTACCAGGCAGGGAGGGTTCCATAGAAAATCTTTATCGACAAACATTTTTCAAGCCAACCAGTTAATCTTCATCTTTGAAAATCTTTTCTCTTATAAAACTGAAAAAAATAGTTTGAAAATTCTTCCAAATCTGACATTTGTGTCGAAGTTTGTTTTTGAGTGTGGAATGGGCTCACTGGATGACACAGTCCCAACAGGGCTAGACCCATACTAGGGACTAAAACTCAGGATCTCTCTGCCTACTTCTATTTTTAACAGTTTTTAATCTGTCTCTCATGAGACCCCCAACTTGAAAGTGCAATGCCCCTTTAAATTCAGTAAATTAAACAGATGTTCACCTTCACTTATTCTGCTTTGATGCATGACAAATTCAGCACACTGCCCTTGTTGTACAAATCAATTTGAATACTGAGTTTAATTATAATAATAGTGTTAATGTGACAAACAGGTGATTAAAATGTGTCAATTTGCAAAGCCATCAAGTTGTTTAGTCCATCACACTTGGATTGAGTGTGTATATGTTATATCTGTAGCTTTGTATTTTCTCTATAGCTTTAGATCCATAAATGCATGTGCTGTTAGTATAGTCTGCTTTGTCCAACGCATAGCACACTATGCTGCAAAAGCCCTCCAAGGGATAGTGTGTTTACAGTCCAGTGAATTCTTTAGCCAGATCTCTAGAAACACGGAAATCTGTGTCCCTGAGGCTCCAAGCTCTTCCACAACAACAATAGAAGGCTTCCTATGTTTTTCTAACAAGGATAAGCTGAGCTATTCTGGGACTGCCGTTGATTGATATCATTAAAGCTCCCACAATGGTCCAGCCACTTTCCTTAAGGACAGGAATGTGCTTTACAGATGTTGTGTGTCATGCGTAAAACACTGTAGAGTAAAAACTAGACAAGCCCTGGCCTTGGCCTTGACACTGTTTATGCTAGTGGTTCCCCAGAGCAAGCTGGGTCTTGTAAAGGTCAAAAGGCAAACTGTTCATTTGGGGTTTGAGCTGCACTTAGAGAAGCAGCTGCAGTATTTGGGCTACATCCTGTAAAGCTATGCATTACTGAGTATCCTTGAAATGTAAGCAGTTTTTGGATTCTGAAACCTTACCTTATCTTACCTTTGAACCACGTTTCAAGAATGTTATCAAATCTGCTTTTTAAAATTTATTTAACATAGCTAATACCCGTATTAGATAGATCCGTCCAAATCTATCTAATACAGGTGCCGAAATCCTTGCACATGCTTTCATAACATCCAGAATTAGTTATTTCATTGCACTTTATTCTGGCCTATCCATGACAGCAACATGGGGTCATTAGGTCCAAAACACAGCTGCCAAAGACCTCTCTAGATCTAAAATGTTTGATCTTATTACACCTGTCCTGATATTTGTGCATTGGCTACCAATACAAGCCAGAGTAGATTTCAATATCCTCCTTCAGACTTACAAGGCTTTAGGGGTTATGTGTTAGATCCATAGACTGTATGGTTAGACCAAGGATTCCCAACCAGGGTTACTTGTACCCAAGTGGGTTCTGCAGTTGCCACGAGTCAGCTGTAACGGAGTGCATTAAAAATTTGTTAGCTGTAAGTAATGGATAAACAGTTGAATTGGTTAACTAAAATAATGGAAAAATGGTTGAAACATTTAACTTCTACTACTTCAAATGGTCGTACAAATGCAAACTTGATCACACAACCTAAACATTGACAGTTCAATTGTATAACAACATATCCTCATATACACTTCCAGTATAAAATCTATTTGAATTAACACATTTGGAATATGATGGATGGTGTCGATGAAGGGGCACTTGAGTTCATCTGTAAGGGACAGTGGGGGTATACCTCAGACAGACAAGGTTGGGAACAATTGTGCTGGACTATTTTTGGACAGGAGCAGAGACTTTGTGCTTAGCTAAGCTAGCTGCCTCCTGGTTCTGGCTTCATATTTAGCGTACAGGCATGAGAGTGGTATTGACCGTCTCATCTAACTCTCAGCAAGAAAGCCAATAAGTTTGTTTCCCCAAATGAACTGCCCCTTAAATTCTGTTATTGTTGTTGTAAAGTATAATCATTCTTAATTTCCTAATCATGTTGCTGTATTAACATTTTTACATGTGTATGCATACATGTGAATTCTCATAGTTGTGTGTATGATGTTTATACAGTATTTTAACCTGTCAAGTGTGCTGTAAGTCCTTGGGTGATGTTCCCTTTATAAAGTTATCTTTTCCCTGTACTTTCAGTAAGGTGTTGAGACCTGAGAAACTGGCAGCTCACCTGTTTGAGGTGGATGAAGATGTGGAAAAAGACGAGGTAAGTCCATCGGTTCCCAGACTTTCTTTCCTGTTCGTTTAGGGAGCCCTGTTTGTCCCATAGTCTTCTCACAATTCACTTCTGCTTATTCTACCAGAGCATAGCTGGCCATTCAGTAAACCGTTGAAGTGTTAATAACAATGATTCTACAGGGGCAACACGTTCAACCTTTCTCTAGGCCCCACTAAACAGAAACCTGATTACAAGGGAATGCAATAGCGCGCACACATTTAATTTATTGCATGACATTGTATTCATTTATTTAATTTCACTCCTTCATTACAAGCCACCCTTTGGATGTTTTGTTTAATGCTCTAGGCCCTCGCCGTTCCCCAGAAAAGCTGACATCTTCATGACATTTGTAGCATTGTAAGGGCTCATCCTCTCCCAGTAATTACCTTGCTTCAGGCATTGACTTAACCAAAGGCCAGTGACCTTTAATGGACACACTGTCATGGCTGAAATCCCCTGAGATTAGAGAAGTGCAGTGCTGGTGTAAATGTTGATCTTAATGAAGAGCATTCTCCTCAGGACTTGATGGACAGTCAATGTGGGTCTCTCCTCCCACTGGCCTTGAGGGCAGTCAGCAGATTTTTAAGCTCAAAGCAAAGCGTGTAAATAAATGTATGTGAGAGCATGTACATTAATGGAGGAGAGGGAGACTATGTTTAGTTCTATATAATGGTAGAATACATGTATTAATGTGTGTTCTTTGCACCTCCTCCTGCAGGACACAGCCTCCCTCGGATCTCAGAAGGGAGGAGTATCTAAACACGGCTGGCTGTACAAAGGCAACATGAACAGTGCAATCAGTGTTACTATGCGGGTGGGTAAAGTAACAGCTTGAACCACTGAAGGCATCACAGCCTTTCACAACCCCATCTAATATTGTTAATAGTGACTTTGACTTTAATAATGTTTATGTAAGCACACAGCTTTCAGCCAGTGTGGTTAAAGGGGCACTCCGCTGATTTTACACATGAAGTTCAGTTTACAATGGGTCCATTGAAAGATGCTATCAAGTTGCATCATGGGAAATGTAGGATCCAGTGTTTTTGGAGCTTGACCCCCACTAGGGAGTAAAAATCCACTAAAAAAAGTCCACCAACTTAATACTATGCAAAATTGTTGGAGTGCCCCTTTAAATTGATTGTGTTATTTTGACGTGAAGCCTAAAGTAAGTTATAACTTATAACAATGCTTGTCTTTTTTGTTTTAAACAATATATTTATCTTATTTTCTTATGGACATACACAAATATCAAATAAAAAGCAGCGTAAATGAAAGCAGGCATTCAAAATAACAAAAGACTTTTCATACATCAGTAAACACTAATAAAACATTTCTAAATTAAAAAATAAATGATCAAATAATATTTCATTAATTAACTTCACTGTGAAAGAACTGAAAGATCGCGCACACTGTCGATCACTTGTACCCAAGTTATTCAGTCTGGAGGACTGAAATGCCGTAAATAAACTGAGTACAACTGATCAACAGTGGAGTGCAAGAGCTTTGTAATAAGTATTCATTAACTTCACATAATTACTGCCTCAAGGGCTCACAGAAAACATTCTACAAGGTTTACACCCAGGAGAATTTATTCCTCCTCTTCTTGATCATCTACCAACTCCATACACCTCACAAAAGTTGATATATAAGTAACCTTTTCTGTTAGAAGACTTAATAGCATCTGCCTTGCCCATTGTGTAATACTTGGTCTGCTAGTCTTTTTCTAAAAGAGTGCTATCAGTCTTTTGGCATGCAGAAAACAAATATCTATCATTATTTGTTCCCTTTTGATAAAAATGTGTTCTTCTGGATGCAATCTTTATATAAAAACTTTTGAGGGTTTAATAAGTGTCTTATTGAGTTGACAATATTTGGAAGTGTTTCCTATCTGTCATAATTACACCTAATTCCTTCAAATAATATCTTGTTATCAGTGTTAGGTAAATACAAATCTTGGATTTTCTCCAGACCATTTGTCTTTTTCTCTCTGCACATATGGAAATCAAATTAGCCTTTGCAAATGGTAGCCCATAACTTGTCGTACTTTTTCATTTTACCCTTGAGCTTTCCCATGCTCCATCTCCTCCTTGTGGTATTTTTAGAGAGAAAGAGGCCATTTGGGATGTTTACGTTCTCTATTTTCATCCTCTAGTCCTTCAAAAGGAGGTACTTCCATCTGGCCCAGCTGGGAGATGGATCCTACAACCTCTACTTCTACAAGGACGAGAACACCTCCAAAGAACCCAAAGGAACCATCTTTCTTGACTCATGCATGGGGGTTGTTCAGGTAAAAGACCTTATGCACTGGGGCCTTTGATACCATAGCATACAGTATGAATTTAGAAATATTTGAGTGTGCATTCTTTAAGCTTCTTGTAGAAAAAGGCCCTGAAATGACCAAAATGTATGAAATTCAATGTTTGCATTTGTGTTCTTTCAGAACAGCAAAGTGCGTCGGTTTGCCTTTGAGCTGAAGATGCAAGATAAGAGCACGTTCCTGCTGGCTGCAGACAGCGAAGCGGAGATGGAGGAGTGGATTGGCACCCTCAACAAGATTCTCCACAGCAGCTTTGAACAGGCCATGCAGGAGAAGAGGAACGGAGACCTGCATGATGGTGTGTTTTTGTGCAGTTTTTTCTCTTGTTTGTCTGTCTTAGCAGCTCAATTATTCAAGCAAGTATTTATTTGCCTGCCTTACAGTGTTTGTGTCTGCATTTGTTTGTCTCCATGTCTTGCTGCACCTGTGGGCTTCTTCAATGTGCCTGTACCCCATGGAATTATTTATCTCTAGGATGCTTCTGTATGAAAATCACTCACGCTTGATAAACAACTTTATTGTCAATATTTTTTTCTTAAGTAATTCTCCTTTCCTCTTCATAGAGAGGCAGAGACCAACACATCATTAGGTTTTTATATAATTGCATCAGCTAACAGAGCTCATGTTGATCTCTCCAACAGATGAGGAGCATGGAAAAACAGACCTCTCCTCCGGAAGTTTTCAAGACAGCTTTCAGGTAGCCTGTTTTTTCCATCCATAGTTAACATTAACATTAAAACAATGCTTGCAACAAGTCACACCATATGGATTAGTGCACATACTGTAGAGGTGCTCTGGATGTCTGAAGGTGCCATATGACTTCACTTGGAAGCAGTCTGACCTGTGACTGGAGCTTTGCTTTGGGCTGAATTGCTAAACAGCTGTCTGGCAGTGGCACGTGGCAGTCTGAAAACAAACCCTTAAAGGCAAAGTCTTTAAAGTATTAACCAAGTCAACATATAGAGTTAAAGCTACGCTAATATATATTTTTATATCAAAAATGGATCAAATTACTATAGCTGTGTCTCAATGCACATTCTTACGTACTTACACTTGCTATTTTAAGTGCATAAGTGCATGCCCTATGAGTACCCGGATGGGGTCAAAAAGTTGAGTGTGGAACGTCGGACACTTCAGGGACCATGAACCTATGAAAATGGTGGCTACAGTGAATACCGCACTAAAAGTAAAAGCATGTTCAATTTTACTAAAATTGAATTGAAGTCAAGTGAGCAAACAAACCAGCAGATATTTTGGCAGGCGACAATCGCGGTCAAATGATGGCGATAATGCTGCGGTCAAATGTTGTGATCCCCATTTCACGTAGGTGCACAACGGCTGTGTTTTATTTGAGATAACACTACCCTGCCAAAATTCACGCACTACGCAAATAAGTACATAGTGTACACAGTGTACTACATGGAAGTGTACAAAGTATCCAAATCGAGACACAGCAAATGTGTTATGTGAGAGGTGACCTTACCTTGTGTTATAGAAAGATATTTCTCTGAGCACTTGGTGGAGACCAAACCAAGGGTAGAAAGATACTGTATGAGAGTTTGCCGAAATTAGTATGTGAGTACAGTCCTATAAGACACATGTTCATAGTATGCTAATGGACCTAAGTCTGAGAAAAGAGAGAAAAATGTAGAAGATAAGAAGGGGAGATGATGAAAAAAATGGGTGCAGACTGGGACTTTGCAAAGGCAGATATGAATTAATATTGTTTTGCACACTGACCACTGAATATATACACTGTCCCTGGATTTCCTGATTACATTGTTCATTCCTCCTTTAAGTTTGATACTGTATTTCCAGCCCAGGCCTCTGATATGGACAGCATGATCATTTCCATCCCTCTTCCTTTTTAAATAATAAGATGTAATTGGTGTTGAATCACTTTTTTTGCTTTGTTTTTAACAGACTGCCAGAGATATTGAGTCCAAAATGAGGAGTGAAGCTCGTCTGAAGCTGTTCACTTTGGACCCTGACACACAGGTGACAAAGATAATACCTGACTGCAATAAGTCCTGTGCAGTCGGTTTTGTTCCTATTTTTTATCGATTACGCGACCAAAGGTTTTGTTGTGGTAATTTAATCCTTTTGATATCATCTCCTGTTTCCACAGAAACTGGACTTCTCCGGCATTGAGCCAGACGTGCGGCAGTTTGAAGAGAAGTTCGGGAAGAGAGTCCTGGTCAGCTGTCACGACCTGTCTTTCAACCTGCAGGGCTGTGTTGCAGAGAATGAAGAGGGACCAACAACTAATGTATGTTTCAGTGAAAAACAGTCACATATAGTTGAAGGTGTTCATTACAAACTGCACTATTTTGATCAAAGTTGACATAGAAGGCACACTTCTATGAAACATACAGAAACATGCTTCCAGCATAATTCCAGGAAATGTCCTTTAGCAAACGAGGACGAGGTCTAAATCAGTTAAGAAGATCATAGACAGTTCAGATGGCCCACTTGGCTGGTTACCCATCAAAACTGGTGTTGTTGGCACAAGGAATGGCTGCTACCATGGCAACCAGCCTGGGCCTCCCACCATGCATTAGCACCAGTCTGAGGCTGGTTTCCTGCCGTCACTCCAAGGTCTCTGTCTCTGTAGAGGGAGGACTCCTGCCCGCTACACTCATTACTCAGCTGGGAAACCACAGCTATTAGCTCTGCTACTCACAACACACACACACACACACACACACACACACACACACACACACACACACACACACACACACACAAATGGCTTTGTGTAATGGAAACGGACGGTGGAAAGAGTGAATGGGAAGATGAATTACATCAATGGTACATTTTGACTTGATGGAAAATGTGCATTAGTGCATTAGGAAGGATGGGTATCCCTTCAACTTTCCTCTACTCTTCTGTTTGCCTCTCATCTTCCAACTTCCATCACAAAAATATTTTCCTCCCTCTCATCTTTCATCAAAGGTGGAGCCTTTCTATGTGGTCCTGTCCCTCTTCGACGTCCAGAACAGTAGAAAGATCTCAGCCGACTTCCACGTGGACCTCAACCACCCTTTGGTCCGACAAATGACATCAGGCTCTAGTAGCGGACAGGACTTGCTCATTAATGGCAGTGGTGATGGTCCCCTGGCTGGCCACAGGCAGGCCAGTGGGCTCCCAGAGGGGGCTCTCCAGTACCCCAGAAAGGGCGTGTTCTCAGTCACATGCCCCCATCCAGAGATCTTCCTGGTGGCCAGGATTGAGAAAGTCCTGCAGGGGGGGATCACCCACTGCACTGAGCCCTACATGAAGAGCTCAGACTCCGCCAAGGTACAGACATTAGCAGTGATGACAGGGATGTGGCTGTAAAACACAGTGTGCCCAAGTCATCTCGAATGATTAATTAGTCGATGAATCCCCTATGTTCTCGCCTACATGTAGATGGCTCAAAAGGTGCTGAAGAATGCTAAGACAGCCTGCAGCAGACTGGGACAGTACAGGATGCCATTTGCCTGGGCTGCAAGGTATGAAAAAGCATTGTGTATTTCTGTAGTCTCCGTTCTTTGTGGCAAAGAAGAAGTTAGATGAGAAGATCTGTACCACTCATGTCTGTACGGTAAATGTAAGGCTACCACCAGCAGCCTGTTAGCTTAGCTTAGCATAAAGTCTGGAAGCAGGGGGTAACAAAATCCGCCTACTAGTTCTTCAGCGACAGTTTGTCGTTTTTTACTATTTCCTGGCTTGGACCAGTAATTTCCTGGAGTCTCAGCTGGTTGCCAGGCAACTGCTCAGAGTCAGGACACCATAAAATGATGAATTGTCATTTTATATGTATTAAAAAAATGTATTTAAAAAATCCAACATATTTGTGCTAAGCTAAGCAAACCATCTTCTCATATAACTCCGCCAGAAAGCGAGTAAGCATATTTCCAAAAATGTCAAACTTTCCTTTAAGCTTAGATCTAGGTATTTCCTGTTATCAGAGACTGTTACTTTTTTGTGACCATTTCTTTTTTACTGAGTTTAATATAACGAATAGGGATGTGAAGAAACATATTGACTCTGAAAACAGAGCAATCACAATAATAGAGAATAAGTAATAATACAAATGAAGGTATGGGCATTTCTTGGCTCATTTCAAGGAATAGTTTGACATTTTGGGAAATGCGCTTATTTGATTTCTTACTGTGAGTTCAATGATCAATACCACACTCATGTCTGTACACTAAATATGAAACTACAGTCAGCAGCCAGTTAGCTTAGCATAAAGTCTGGAAGCAGGGGGGGAACAGCTAGCCTGGCTCTGTCTAAAGGTAACAAAATCTGCCTACCAGCACCTCTAACGTTCAAGATTTAAAATATCCATAAATGCTTGTATCTAATTTTGTTTAAAAAGGCTTGGCTGGTGTTGTACCCATAAATAGACTCATATACTATTACTGAATTCTTGCAGTTGAGGGAAAACTTTTAGCCTCTAAAAATCAAGGGGACTTGTTCTCTTGTGCTATGATACCACATGGTGATTCAGATTTAGGATACTGCATATAAACTGAATGGAAACTGACAAAAGAAAATCAGCCTGTTGGGAGGCACACATCTTTAAACCACTAGTGTAGAACTGAAATGTGCTCTCTCCAGTAGATTCAATGATTTTTTTTTTTTAATGTCTCTGCAGGCCTGTGTTTAAAGATGCATCGGGAACTTTGGACAAAAGCGCTCGCTTCTCAGCTCTTTACAGACAGGACAGCAGCAAGCTGTCAGACGAGGACATGTTCAAACTGCTTACTGACTTCAGAAAGTATGCTTTTTCCCCTCTCTTCAAGATGTCACTGCATCTGGTACTCATACATTTTTGTAATTGCTGTTTCTACGTCTGTTTTTTCAACAGACCAGAGAAAATGGCCAAACTCCCTGTGCTCTTAGGGAACTTAGATGTAGCTATTGACAGTGTGGCCCCGGATGTAACCAGTAAAGCCTCCAAATATTTACAAAATCACGTTTAATCATCTATTTATAATCCTCAGACTTTAACCTTGAACCCTGTAACTCCTCTCGTTTCCTGCCTGCAGATTGTGTCACTTCCTCCTACATCCCTGTGAGGAACTTTGAAGGCAACGGGCCAGGCAGCGCTCTTCTGGAGGTGGAGGAGTTTGTACCCTGCATCGCTAAGTGCTCCCAACCATTTACCATCTATAAAAACCATCTCTATGTGTACCCAAAAAACCTCAAATATGACGGACAGAAATCCTTTGCTAAGGTACGAACAGTATGGATGCATAGCAATACACTGGAATTAATGCAACAATCCCTTGAACAAGAGGAAATAGGGGATTATAACTTTGAGCTTTTCAGTTGCTGGTTACATGATCTGCACAATCTGTATTTTATCCTTTACATGTAACATAAAATCATTCCAAAACATATGACTTATCCTTTCTGGAAAGCAACGTTTTTTTCTGCCTAGCGTTCTCTTATCATCATCATTTTATGTTCCTGTTTAGCCTACGAGACAACTGGCAACCGCCTCAGGCTCGTTCAGCCAAAGAGCAGAGCTGGATAGAATTATCCTTACACAGACCAGCAGCTTCTGATTAATACATTAATACAGGGCTGTTATTTTCACTAGGTCAGCTCCATATAGGAAACCAACCTGCCTTCTCTCTCCATGTCTCTCTGCCCTCTTTTATCTTAAATGAGAGAGTTAAAATATTTTCCCTCTCTTTATAAAAACTAATGGAAATCTGAAATGGACGAAGCGAGACACAATAGAGAAAGTGTGGCAAAGATTTGTTCCAGGCCAACAGGGATGTCTTGGAACTTGTTCTTGCTGCCTGTGTTTAACTTTTGTCTCCCTTCTTCAGGCGAGGAATATTGCTGTTTGCATTGAATTCAAGGATTCTGATGAGGATGAAGCCCAGCCGCTAAAGGTGCGTACCTTATCATTACATTATAGCAAATGCTGAACATCAAAATTGACAAAATTCAAACTAACAGAGGTGAAAAAGTCAAGACACACCTGATCATTTTGCTTTTAAATATTATAAGATTCATTTGAAAGTGATACATTTTGAAAACCATTCATTATTTCTGTAATTTACTTACTGACTGGTACTCATGTAATTTAAAATGGCATAAAGTTTGGTGTAGGACTTGAGTTATCACTTGGAACTTGACTTGGGACTTGTTGGTCTTGTTTTGGGTCTCAACTTGAGACTCTTGGTCTTGACTTGGGAGATGACGTTCTTGGTTTATGGACTTTCCTTTTGCCTTGTTGGACTTTTCTTGGGACTTGTTGGTCTTGGCTTTGGACTTGACTTTAGACTCTTTGGTCTTGAAGGGGAAGGCTGGCAAAGCTGCTGGCCCAGACCGTATCCCATACTTGCCGGTATGGGAACCGAAGCTCATGTGAACTTTTACCGATATACCATTGAGAGTGTGCTGGCATGCTGCATCACAGTGTGGTTCAGCAGCCTGACTGCACAGGACTATAAAAAACTAAGAAGGACTGTAAAGACAGCAGTTAAAATCATTGGCAAGGAATTACCACAGCTCCAGGACATTTACAACATTTGCTGCAAAAAGAAAGCCCATAACATCATTAAGGACACCAGCCATCCTGCTTATGGACTGGTCTTACTTCTTCCATCCAAAAAACGTTACCAGAACATCACACCCGTCTCAGTGACGTTTTTTCCCCCAAGCAGTCGGACGCTCCCACATGCACTGATAACTTTTTGTAAATAGTATGTTATGTGGGCTGTGAGGGTTGTTGTGGGCTTTAAATGATATGGTATGTTTGGTCTGTATTTATTTATGTACACAAAGGATGAGAGAATTAAAAGCACAAGCCTTTCACTGTACTTGTGACAATAAACTTGAAGTTAAATTTGAACTTGACTTGGGACTTGTTAGTCTTGACTTGGGGCTGTACGTTGGACTCGGTCTTGACGGGATTTGACTTTGGACTTGTTGGTCTTGACTTGGGTCTTGACTTTGGACTCGTTAGTCTTGAGTAGGGTTTTTACTTTGGACTTGTTACTCTTGACTTGGGACTTTAGACTAATTGGTCTTGACTTGGGACTTAACTTGAGACTCGCTGGTCTTGACTTGGGACCCCTTGGTCTTGACTTGGGACTTGACTTGGGACTTGTTAGTCTTGACTTGGAACTTTATAGCCAAACCAACAACTAGCACTTTATACATTAAACCACAATGTGATGACTATGTCTAAAAACATGCGCTCGTATCTCTCACTCATGTTTGATTATCTCCTACTTTTTGTGTTACTTCTGCAGTGCATCTATGGTCATCCAGGAGGTCCTCTATTCACTAAGCAGGCATATGCAGCTGTCCTGCACCACCAGCAGAACCCTGAGTTCTATGATGAGGTATTTCTATTCCCATGCTACTCATAATCAGTTTTATTAATGTAATGGATATTGTAATATGCTTATTAATGGCTAAAAGCCATCAGTGGAGAGACCCAGATATGCTCAAAGTCAAGTTTTGAAGTGAGGAGGTACCTCTCACCTCCTCTCATGTTCTCTGAGCGTATTTCAGTTCTACATCAGTGGAAATGTTCCGCAGGCATTTCTTCACTTTCATTTTCCTGAACAAAGCTCCCTCTCTATTAGGGAACCAACCCCAGGAATCTGTGTTTTTCTCAACTTCAGATAAAGATAGAGCTGCCTACTCAGCTGCACGAGAAGCATCACCTTCTCTTCACGTTCTATCATGTTAGCTGTGACAGCAACAGCAAGAAGAAAGACCTGGTGGAGACTCCAGGTAGGCTTCAGCTTTCAGTCATGGCGTCCCCCTCCGAATGGAAACACCAGCGGGTATTTCACGTGTTCACAAAAACAAAACAATGAATTCATGTAAATATCTGCTGTGCATGTGGGCAAAAGCAGTTTGATACAAGCATACTTAACATAGTGTGATGGTAGTTTTTATGAGTCTCCCCAGTAGGTGGAATATTGATCTTCATGCTGATGCTGCGGCCACCCCAGCATTTCCACTACTTTACAATCATGTGGCTGTCCCTGTTCTTTACCCACAGTGGGTTCAGCATGGCTGCCTCTGCTAAGGGACGGCAGAGTCATCATGAATGAACAGCAGCTGCCTGTGGCTGCCAATCTGCCCGCTGGGTACAACGGCTCCCAGGATGGTATCAACAAGGTAAAAAAAATTATGATTATTATTAACATTTGATTATTTGGGAATTGACATGCACTAAAGGTCATGAGAGGGCTGTGAACCCATAATACGCTAAGCTTTCAGGACCTTCTAGGATTCTTTGATTGCAGGTCATTGATTGTTGCAATATTCTGTTTAAGTGAAGAATGTACTGAAGCTTGTTTTGTGGGTCAAATTATTTTCCTGTATTGCCCTCCAACAGTTTTCCAAAATGGTTTTAAAAATGGGATTTCTCCCATTACCATATAGGATCCAATGTAGTTTGTGGTTATTGGATAAAGGTCTTATTAGCTGTGATTGGATTGGAACCTTGTAGATGTCCAGCAGGCTTTCACATCAAATGCCTGTGAAATCTGATCAGCATTAAAATGCGATCCATTAAAACTAACAATCAATGTCATCTCACCGTTAAAATCCCTCAGTGTTGTTTCTTAGATGTAGGGATAATAAGTTTAGTGTCAATTTAATTAAAGCTGTAGTATAATGTATGCAAAAGGGGCTCATCAAACAAGCATTTGTGCATAATGTTTAGCTAGTGCTGATTTCAAGTTTAACTGCCTGTGTAAGAAGCAATTTTCTCAAAATGAGCTAACATTGAGCCTATAAACTCAGCGGTTTGGAAAGATCTGTTGCAAAAAATAAACACACCAAGAAGTCTTTCATAAGAACTGTAGTTAAAAAAAAGCCTTATGCTGTCAATCTTGTAGTACATTGCAGCCATGTGGCAAAACAGCTTGTCTTCTTATTTTACAAAAAAAAACTGTCACTGATTTGTCATTTATATCAGGTTGTCTATGCCTTGGCATTTTAGATGTGCTCTAATAAATCAACACAGTGCAGTTTTATTCAGTATCTAGTGCAGTAATTGGTGCCCCCTTGTCATTGCAGCACTCTGGCTCAGAGATCAAATGGGTAGATGGAGGAAAACCCCTGTTCAAAGTCTCAACTCATCTTGTTTCCACGGTTTACACTCAGGTACAGTATATACACATTATATCCATTCAATTATGGCCATTAATCTCACCTGCTCACTCATTGTCCTTAGATAAAAACATAATCTAAATGCAGATAAAGTGAAATATGTATTAATTTCCTTTAGGATCAGCACTTGCACAACTTCTTTCACCACCGTCAAAGCATGGAGATGTCAGAACAAGCTTCAGAGGGGGAGTTGGTTAAATACCTGAAGGTATTCTGAGCTTCATTTATTTCTAATGCCCCAAGGAAAATGGAACACACCCTTTTGTTCATGCCTCATCAAATACAATCTTGTAATCTAGCATTTTTAAGGGAATATGACAAGCCAGAGTCTACATTTGTTCAATATTTGTATCTTTTCTTACATCCACCCTTCCCTCCTAGAGTCTCCATGCGATGGAGGGTCATGTGATGGTCAACTTTCTGCCCACCATCCTCAACCAGCTGTTCTGCGTCCTAACCAGAGCTACACACGAGGATGTGGCTGTCAACGTGACCAGGCAAGCCAAACACACACACACTTACACACACATGTGTGAAAAGTCTGGTTTCCAGCAGCAGAAAGTTATGTGTTACAGAAATATTTTTGCTCTTTTAAGAAAAGAAGAAAATTATAATCACAGCACTTTCATCTGGTTCTCATTCCATAGCACATTCCTCCTGTTTCTCTTTAATAGCCTGAATCCTTTTTCTCATTAGACACTCACCTATGACTGGCACACTCCATGTATGTGTTTTATATATCAGTTGTGTGTGTGACTAGTCTTTGAAGCTCTGTAGGCAGTGTTTAAATGAGGTGTCAGTGCTTTAGAATGAATAAATGTAATTCCTATCTTTGGCTTGTTTCTTCTAGCAAGCCCCACTTCCTCCTTTTATTCTTTTATATTTTTATGTCATTATCGCTTTCTCTTCAGGGTGATGGTTCATGTTGTAGCACAGTGCCATGAAGAAGGGCTTGAACACTACTTGAGGTCTTATGTCAAGGTGCAGTCTTTTCTCACTATATTTATGCTGACGATATGCAAACAATTTATTTGCATGTTCCTGTGTTTCTGTAGAATTAATTTGTTGTTATTGTGATTTTTTTTCTCCCTCTCTACAGTTTGTGTTTAAACCAGAGCCTTACTCCTCCACCAATGTAAAAACAGTTCATGAGGAGCTGGCTAAAGCCATGACAGCCATTCTTAAGCCATCCACAGACTTCCTAACTAGTAACAAGCTGCTGAAGGTAACCTACATTCATAACTATTCTGCTTTAGAAAGGTAAAGAAAGAAGTTGAGATAAAAGGGTTGAAAGTTTTCAGGCTGGGTGGCTAACTGTGTAACAGAAAGGTTGTAATGTGTTAACTGTATGCATTTTATTTTAGGCAGAATATTTTACACCCCCAGAAAATCATTGGCATAGATACATGACACCTACAATTCATATACAGTGCTCTGCTTTTGACAATCTTCAGAAAAAGCACAGGGAAGACACAGTATCTACAAACATTTTATAAA
Source organism: Macquaria ambigua (assembly GCA_008360985.2). Taxonomy (NCBI): domain Eukaryota; kingdom Metazoa; phylum Chordata; class Actinopteri; order Centrarchiformes; family Percichthyidae; genus Macquaria; species Macquaria ambigua. Next base: position 45,924 of record VMKM01000324.1, read on the forward strand.
TTAAATTTATGGAAATTAAATGTATCTCTGTTTTGCTATGTGCCTGTCCAATTACTCTAAATATTTATATTGAAATTGATATAATAAAGGAATGTAAAATTTACTACATTTAAAGGTAGCTTAACCACACCAAAGTCCATGAATTCCATTAGAGTCAAAAACTTGGCACCTAAACTAAAGTTAGCATAACTGCTAAAAGCTAGTTACCTTTTAGCAGGACTAGTTTAGCCGTTTTATTTTCTCCATCATGCTTAAACTTAGTTACTCCCTCATGTGGAATAACAAAATGAATTACCAAGATGTCACTTCATCCCAAGCTTTTAGAGATAAAAGCTAGAGAGATATATAGTTAACGTTACTGCTTTTTGCCTTTGTGCAACAATATTGCTCTTTGCTTCGAATTTGTATTTGTTTGTCACTTTCTTTTCACTTCACACAGAGAAATTATTAATTTTCCCACAAAATGCCTGACCTCTTTTAATTAGAGGTTAACTGGAATTGTTATTATTTTGTAAATGAATCCTTCCACGTTTAGGGTGGTAGTTTTCCATGCACTGACTCTGTGTTTGTGTTGCAGCACTCATGGTACTTCTTTGAAGCTCTGGTGAAATCAATGGCACATTATCTCATAGAGAGCGGGAAGTTCAAGGTGGGTCATGTTTTAGTCTTTTCCACTTTTCTTTAACCCCTTTCCTCCAAGCCTAAATCCTCCACCTCTTTTCTTTTTGTTTCTCTTGTCCAGCTCTCCAGGAACCAGCGCTTTTCTGCATCTTTCTACCATGCAATGGAGACCCTGGTAAATATGCTGATGCCACACATCACCCAGAAATACAAGGACAACCTGGATGCGGCTCGCAATGCCAACCACAGCCTGGCAGTTTTCATCAAGGTTGGCACTCTTCCCAATGCCTGCAATGCCCTTTAATATGGAGATGAGTTAGAAATATTGTCCTTTGTTTTAGAGTAAATTCAATTCAATTCAGTTTTATTTATATAGCGCCATATCATAACAAAGTTATCTCAGGGCACTTTTTCGAGTAGAGCAGGTCTAGACCGACTCTGTAAACATGAAAATGTCAAGGACTGTAGAGTTATACAAATCACCCTGACTGCAGATTGTTTATATTTGAAGGTTAACATGATTTTAAACAATGATTCAGTTTAATTCAAAGGAAAATTCAGCTTGCAGACAGAAATCCAATGAAATCACCACCTGTTTGCATTATAATGTGTGTTCACTCACCTTTTCACCCAGCGCTGCTTCACCTTCATGGACAGAGGCTTCGTATTCAAGCAGATCAACAACTACATGAACTGCTTTGTGCCAGGAGACCCCAAGGTGAAAAGGCTCTCCTGCTTCCATCTTAATAATGGTTTCATCCAAGTTATTAAACATGAAGTTAAAGCTAACTTAAAGCCATATATATGGTGGCCTTGAGGGTCAAAACACAACGACATTTCACAAAACACGACATTTCACAAAACACAACATTTGTGTTTTGACCCTCAGGGCCACCGTACATATAAGCTTTCCTAAAATATATTTTCTTTGTATTCCTTCCAGACTTTGTATGAGTTCAAGTTTGAGTTCCTGCGGGTTGTTTGCAACCACGAGCACTATGTCCCTCTTAATCTACCCATGCCTTTTGGAAAAGGCAGAATTCAAAGGTTCCAAGGTAAATGACACACTTTCATCCAAGTGGAGTGTAAGTGTGGAGTGGAGTTTCTGCTTGTTCTCTGCATCCTGTTATGTCTGTTGATCGATGCCCACTACAGATCTTCAGCTGGACTATTCTCTGACTGATGACTTCTGTCGAAACCACTTCCTGGTGGGGCTGCTGCTGAGGGAGGTGGGTGGGGCTCTTCAGGAGTTCAGAGAGATCCGTCAGATCGCCATCCAGGTACTCAAGGGGCTGATGATCAAACACACGTTTGACGACCGCTATGCTGCGAAAGTGAGTTCCACAGCCCTCGACCACCTTTACTGTACTTCCCCCGGTTTTGTTTCAAAGGATGAGTCAGATGTAGTATACATGTAAAGAAAGGCAGTTTGTTACAGCATAGTTCTCATCGTGGCAGTTTTTTTTCTCACATAAACCCAAAGATCATTTTAATTTGGCAAATGTTTTAGGTTTAAAGAACTGGGCCTGTTCCAGGCCTGCTAAATTCTTTATCCATCAGTTTTGACAATATGACTCATGAGCACCTACTGTGTCGTTCCAGAGTCAGCAGGCCAGACTTGCCACCCTCTACCTTCCTCTGTTTGGCCTGTTCCAGGAGAATGTCTACAGACTTGACATCAAGGAGGTAGCCACCCTCAGCAACCACAATGTAAGCCTGACATCTAGTGGTGGGAAACTGAATAGCAGCTTGTATCTCTAATTCCCAGCGAGACCTGCTATCTCTTCAAAACATTAATCACTGGGTTAATGTAAGCTTAACATGTCACTTTCTTGAATATTTCAAGGCAGCATTAGTGTTTTCTCTTCAGCTGAAAGCTTTTATTGTGATTTCAGTTGCAGAGCTAAACCAGCTCACTTTGTTGCTTTCTGTCCCAGAATGCCAGGGAGGACTCTCTGGTCCCTAACTCCATGGTGACTCCTCACAAACCTGGGAGCTGCATAGAAAATGCTCTCCACAAAGATGTGTTTGGGGTCATCTCTGGAACAGGTAAAATCCTCACTCCACTATCTTACCATTGATAAGCGTATGGTCAGAGCTAATGCAGCCAGAATTCTTGTGTAGATCTTCTTAATGAGCAAAGTGTTCTCTCACAGTACTGTGATGTACTGTTTGTACCTGGGTTATTACGTTAATTTTAAAGCTGAAACTTAATCATCATTTTATCAAAGCGGATCATAACAGAGGTGGGATCAAGTCTTTGTTTTGCAAGTCACAAGTAACTTTGATTTTCGAGCCCTAAACAAGTACTTTCACTTGCCTCGTTTTCCATGCTGGACAACAAAGGAAATAGTTGTTTTTTTTTTAGATTTTTAACTTGGCCGAAAATAGATAATGCTCTTCTGCATGTGAACTTGTACACTGTAGATTTGTCTCGTCTTCTAACATGCGACAAACTGGGTATTTTTGTGCTCTCTTCCTGCAGCCTCCCCTCACAGCTCCACTCCCAACGTCAGCTCAGTTCACCACGCAGACTCCAGAGGCTCTCTGGTCTCCACCGACTCTGGAAACAGCCTGCTGGACAAGAGCAGTGACAAGACCAACTCCCTGGAGAAGGTACATGAATACTTAAATGACTGCTTCATTTGCAATGTTAATGAACCACTCCATGCTTGATAAAGGGGGTCAGCACTTTATTAAGGGCTGGACTTCATGCTGCTTGGTCATCAGTTCTGACACACTGAGCCAAATGTGTATGTTTTTGCCTCTGTGTGTATGTATCCTTGATTATGGTTGACTGTGTGTGAAAGTGAATCAGGTTTTCTTAACGTTCTGTTCAGTTTGGTGGTACTTTTTACGCAGGACTTCCCCTCCCAAATCCCCAAAAACTCTATTTGGATTTCTGTTATTGGAGTTTTAAAACAGTTTTAACAGGAAGTTCGACTCCATGCATAGCCCATATAATATTCTTTGTAATAACAATGCTTTATGGTCTGTTCTGATTTTGTAACCTTCATCCAATGTGCAAGCTCAGTTTGTGGCAAAAAGGAGGATTATCATTCCGTTTTTTTCCTACATATTGGGGTTTAATAAGTTCTGAAGAAAAGGAGAAATATTTAAAGGAGAAAAAAAGGTTGATTTTGAAATTATTACTATTATTTTTACACACACACACACACACCAACACACACACATACTAGGGGACTGAATCACAATTAATTTCAGAAGATTGGACCGAAATGTTGTAAACAAGCCACCAACTGACCAATCAACTCACTGGAAAAATTGAGTCATCAAGTATTAAAGACCAACAGAGACCTTGATAATTTTGTCAGAGATAGAAGAAGTTATTTTTTAAAACCATGAGTCCACTCTGGATGTAAAACAAGACTTCTAACAAACAGAAGGATAGTTTACCACACTAACAGACTAGTGACAATTATAGCTGCATATTGATTGCACACACCGTTAATTAGCTCAGCCAGTAATAACATTTTTGCGACATTTATTTCTGTACTTTTCCTCTCTGCTTTTGCAGCAGCAAACATGAGACTAAAAAACACCAAAATGTCACTTTTCTAGACTACTGAACATGTTGATAGTGCTGACCATAAAAGTTAAAAAAAGCCTTTATAATAATAATAATGATTACTACACTTATTTACAGCCTTACCTTTAATATTTATTATTCCTACTGTTTCTGTATCTTCTTATTCTGTTCTAGTTGTGTGATTATATTGAAAATATTTAGTCTTCCTGAATATCACTTTTTGCTCCTGCAGTAACCTAAATTCCCTCTGGGTATCACTGTTTCATCTTATGTCATATTAAACACTTAACTCCTGATTCTGATGATTTTACATGTAACTAAGAGCTCTGCCTCTTTCACGTGAACGCACTCACAGCTGGAACAGTAAACCCTGAGTTAACTAGTTGATAACCAGCTTTGTGATACCAGTTATCCAGGATCGCCAGATAACCTAAGTTGAACTTGCTTAGTGATACAAGCCCCTGGTCCATGAGGGCCAAAAGAATGAGGGAATAAAGACAATGTCAACAAAACAAAAGGGTTTAGGTTGATAGTTTGCACAGCACTCACAAACATTTTATCTTAATTTTACGTTATCTGCACTCTTGGACATCCACGCTCTCCTCCCACCCCCTCCTACAGAGCTCCCACACCCCTTCTCCATGCTCTGTAACTTCCCAACCCCACCAAAAGGAACGATTTACCAGGAGGCACTCGGTCAACGTGCCCCCTCTCCCCCTGGACCCAGAAGACTGTGTCCCACCTCTGAACCATGCGACCAAGCGGGTCACCATGGACTTCTCACTCCTCTCTGTGCCCCTGCCTGACCTGCTGCAGGACAGTGACAGTGATACTGACAAACAAGCTGCAGCCCAGAGAGTGGTTGGAAATCATGAGGAAAACATACCTATAGAAGTATTCTGTTTGACCTTAGTGACTCTCCACAAGAGACTTTTGGTTACAATTGTACAGAGTCCAGCAAATGTATGATTTGTATTGATTCGGTAAACCTGAGCTGATGCTTTTGGCACTTTTTGTGTGAATTACAGTTTACAGACCAAAACATGTGGTTTGCAGATATCTGTACAATGCGTCCAAAATCCTCCCAAAGTTCCTCCCAACATCCTTCTCTTCTGAGTGTCCCACATCAGGGAGTGTGTGTGCTTTTACCAGCGTGGATGTTGAGCTGACTTCATAGCCTTTTTCACTGAAGATGATGCTGTGATGTGAGTGTAAATGTGTTTCTTCAAACCTGCAATTGATGTTGCTATCTCAAAGCACAGAGCTGCTGCAGCAAATGTGCCTTTTTCTGCTTTTGTGTACTTTCCCCCTCCCCAGGGAAAATACTTGACATTTCTCATCTCTGAAGTTTGGGTTGTTGGAGTGATTTTCTTAATCTTTATGTTTTCAGTTTTTCTGCAACTTTGCCACCTGCGCCCGATAACTGAAACTTTCTCTCTTTCATCATTTGTTTTCTGTCCCTCCCTACATTCTTCCTACGCATCAGAACCAGTGTGCATCAGCTCTGGGCAGCGCTGTGCTGCGCTGTGACAAACTGGACCGGGATGAGATCAAAAACCTGCTAATGTGCTTTCTGCATATCCTCAAGAGCATGTCAGAGGGTAGGAGAACCTGTCTGAGTCATTGTACTTGATTTTGACACAAGTTGATAAAACAGCCAGTCCACAGTAATCTTTTCTTGCAATTTTCTTACCATTTCATCACCTCAGAGGCCCTTTTTGCATACTGGAACAAAGCAGCTCCCTCAGAACTAATGGACTTCTTTACATTAATAGAGTAAGTACAGAACTAGACAACCTTTTTGTAATAATGTACATGTGCAGTTGAGAGTGAGACTTGGGTCAAATCACGTTCAAAAAGTATCATTAGCATTTGTTTTAATCCAACCATAGCACTGAATGTCCAAAGTCTGTTAAAATAAAATGAATAAAAAGTCAAAAATGTTCAAATCTGACACACAAGAGCTCTAAAGGAATAGTTCGACATTTTGGGAAAAACTATGCTATTCTCTTTCTTGTTCGTTAACTATGGAGCTAAAGCCAGGAGTTGATTAGCTTAGCTTAAGACTAAACTACATTCTGTTTGTGTACGGATTAAACAAAAGAGATTTAACGTGTTAATTAGCGTGCTTTAAAGGTGCTGGTAGACCGATCTTTTCCTTTGGACAAAGCCAGGATAGCCTGCTTCCAGTTTTTATGCTAAGCTAAGCTAATCGTCTCCCGGCTCTAGAAATAGTTTGACATTTTGAAAACTACCCTTATTCAACTTTCTTGCCAAGAGTGAGATGAGAAGATCTATACCACTCTTGCTATGAAGCTAGAGACAGCACGTGGTTAGCTTAGCTTAGCCTAACAGAAAGAGTGAAAGTGGGGAGAAACAGCTAGCCTGGCTCTGTCCAAAGTAATAAATAAATAAATAGATAAATAACGAGTAAAAAGTACCAATGCAGACTGGACTACATGCTCTTTTTGTTTTTTAACTCAGACCCATCATTTATAGTTGTCCACAACACAACCTCACCAATATTTTAACTTTGCAGACACTAACCACTCCACTGATACTTCTAACAGGATTTCAGTACAGTATAATGGTGCAATAATTTAGGCCTTTGGTACTGTACAAAATGTGTGCAAATTAAAGTAAAATACTGTCTGATAGAAAGTATAATTAATACCCTTAATCATTGATAGAACAATTATTATGTATCGGCATTTCTGACTATCCTATGACCTTCCTATTGTCAGAAAGTTTGATGTGAATGCTAGGTGTTGAGTCTAGCAATGATCTCTGACTGAACTTCACTTTTTATATTTGCTGTGTTTGTCCTGCAGAGTCTGCCTTCATCAGTTTAGATACATGGGGAAGAGATTCATCGTCAGGTACAGTGTTCAAGGAAACAGATTAAGTCACATTTCTCATTTGACGGAATTGATTCTTGAACTGAAACTAATTATGTCCATCATCTATGCAATAATATGACTTACACCCATGCACAGACTTACAAACACAAAGCCTTACTGGATCTTTTAACCCCTTGCCTTTGGTTTGTTCTCTCATCTGTAACACTGCTGGCAAGTTGTTTTGTGGTTAATGTGGTGGCCCCAGGTCCCTCCTGCATGGGTAAGAGATTGCTGTCTTTTTGTCTCACTTTGCTTAATTAAATGCATGACGCTACCATTAGTTGTTTTTTTTCAGTTTTAAAACCACATAACATTCCAGCCATTTATTTATTTGCTAAGTTTCTATTTGATTTGTGTTCATCTGATCCCTTTGTGCCTCTTTATCTATGTATTAACTTTGCTGTATCGTGATCATAGTTTAACTTACATCCAAACTCACCAGTAATGGTATTTCTCTTCTCCCAACAGGAGCCAGGAGGGGGCAGGGCCTGTAGCTCCAGACAGGAAGTCTCTGACTCTGCCTGTGTCTCGTAACAGGGCGGGGATCCTGCTTGCCCGCCTTCAGCAGCTGGGAACTCTGGAGAACGCCCACACCTTCAACAACAGTAAGCCTTCCTGTCCTGTCCTGACTTTTAGAAGACAAAATAGTAGGATTGTAAACGAATATGAATACATTAACTGATACAAACAGCATCCCAATTTTTCAGTAAAATATGTTTTTTTTCCCCCAGAATTGACACAATTTGGAACAAACATCACACTACTTCTTCTCAGAGTCAGAACTCAGTCAAATTGAAACACGCAGACATCATACACACACTGTTTCACAAACCAGGACTCACTTTTTACAGTGGTGGCAGATGACCATAAATCTGTTTAGAACTAATAGAAAAAAAGATGCTCCTTATAACTTCAGATCTTGGCTCAGAGTCACCAGATTCTTGATTTTTCTTTAGCATAAAAAGTAGTCAAGGTGGTTTTGACCTCCTGATCTGATATTGAAGCCTGGCACCTTGCTGACTTGGCAGTAGATGGAAAATGATGACTTGAAGTTAGGGACCATCTCAAAAGTGCATGCAAAGTGGCCAAGAGAGCTTTTCAGATTTCTGTCAATAGCTTTCTCATTTTCTTTTTTAAATTGTTTTGGGGGGCTTTTATGCCTTTATTTGATAGACGACAGTAGAGAGATGACAGGAAATGATTAATTGTTTTGATTTATTCTTTATTTATTTATTTTTGTTTCTACTTCTTTCTTTTCTTCTCTTATGTTCCCTCTATTTTCCTTTTTGATCATTTATAAGTAGACATTTTCATATTATATATATATATATATATATATATTTTTTTTTTTTTTGTTTTTGTTTTTCATTCATTTGTTCTATATTAATGTATTTACTTATGTATTTATGTATTTTTTCATTACATTATTTTTAATGACATTTGCACCTATGACCATTGATTGTCTGAGGTGGTCGAGCCTGTTTTGCACACCTGTATGTCATCGCTAGTTACTACACCAAGTGTGTTTGCACTTTAGTGCACATTTTGATGAGCCCGATGAAGCGCGGTGCTCCTGCCAGTGTCAATATTTCTTTCCAACTTCATTTTCATCTGGACCTCCTCCCATTATATACACCACTTTTATTTATTTTAAATTATGCTACATGGCCCAATGAGCTTTTTCACCTTTTATCATGGACACTTCAGTCCAACTTTACACTGATTTGGGCATTTAACATTCATATGGCCCAATGCAATTCTGACTTGTATTTTCCCACTGTTAATACTTCCAGTTCTATTTCCACTGTTAATTTCCACCTGAACAGTTATACAGCTTTTATTTAGATTCAGTTTAGACTTTTACCTTTTTTTGAAATCCCGTTTTATTATTTGATTAATTTAGCTACATGGTTAAAATATGATGTTATCTGTATATTTTGTGAGCAGCTAAATTAACACAGAAACGTATGAGGATTGTACTGTAAATGGCAGTAGAAAACTATTGAACACAGATGATGATTTCTAACAACTTCTGGTGTAGCACCCACCCACTTCCGGTATAAATCTGAATGAATGCAGAGAATATTTTTGTCAAATGAAAAGATACAGATAGTAGCTTTGCATTACACCTATGCTCTGACAAATAGCAAATAGACATGCTAACTAAAATTGTTTATGTGTCTTCTACTAACCTCTATTGGCAGTCAATAAAAGTTGCAATAACAATGATGGTGCTGTATCTCTTTCCATAAATAGGTTTCTAGCAGTAAGTAAGTACTTATATATACAGATATCCGTGTAGTCAACTCATAGTTACTCATCAACAACCTAATCAAGCTAATGATGTGCTAGGTTTCGGAGAAAATCATATTTATTGCTCCAATAAAGCGATATCTCCAACAGTGACCTTGTGTCTGTGCTTTCCGTGCAGTGTACTCTCATACGGAAGCAGACGTGAGCAGCCAGTGCCTGCTGGAGGCCAACGTGTCTACAGAGGTCTGTCTGACTGTGCTGGACACACTCAGCATCTTCATCATGGGATTCAAGGTATTAACTGTGACACCCCATCGATACAAAGTAGCACAACACGTGACATTTTGCACCCTAATCCCAATTTTGGTCGCTTGGTCCTCAGACCCAGCTGAACTCAGATCTCGGTCACAACCCCCTGATGAAGAAGGTTTTCCAGGTCCATCTGTGCTTCCTGCAGATCCCCCAGTCTGAGGCTGCCCTCAAACAGGTCTTCACCTCACTCAGGACCTTCATCTACAAGGTGAAAGAGTCTCCCTTTCTTGGTTCAACCATGCCACCTTATTAAATTCATGGGTGGCTAGGGAAATTAGAACATTTGTTGTATTATCTTTTTCTTGATAGCCCCATTTTCTCTTTAAATATCCTCTTCTTTACCTAAAACCTAATTTCCATTTGTCATATATTACATCCCCTCTCTCCCCATGTGTCCTCCAGTTCCCCTGCACCTTCTTTGACGGCCGGGCTGACATGTGTGCCTCTCTATGCTATGAAATCCTCAAGTGCTGTAACTCCAAGCTGAGCTCCATCCGCAGTGATGCCGCCCATCTTCTCTACTTCCTCATGAAAAGCAACTTTGACTATACGGGACGCAAGTCTTTCGTACGGACACACCTGCAGGTATGTGTGTCTGTTTTAAGTTTGAATATGGGTGTTCTTTCCCATCTGTCTAAGTATGCTAACCACGTCTTTGTAGGTCACAGATTAGTGTAGTATTGATTTAGTTTGTTCCTCCACTCTATTCGCCCAGGTGGTAATTGCTGTCAGTCAGCTGATTGCTGATGTCATCGGCATCGGGGGTACCCGTTTCCAGCAGTCTCTCTCCATCATTAACAACTGCGCCAACAGTGACAAGAACATCAAGGTGAGGGGCAGACACCGCCTCACAGTGCCATGGTACACACCTTATCGAGCCACTGATGTACCTTTATGTTTAAAGTAGTAATCCTGTTTTTGACATTTTCTTTTTTTTAACTTTATTTTCATTGCATCAACTCAATACACAAAACTAACCAGAAATAAATTATTTAATAAATTAGATTCACTGACAAAATTAAAAACAAAGGTTGCGGCTTTAACCACAATGACAATGAATATGACTATAAAAATTAATATTTGGGCTAATACGTTGCTATTAAAAGCCAACTGCTTAATAGATAAATTATTATCCGGTATGTATCAGGTGGGATACAAAAAATAAAGAGTGCTGGATATGGAGTCAAATTAATCCCCAAAATCAACTTAATGTCCTTTTGACCATTTTGCAAATACTGTAGGAGTTTTGGGCAGTCCCAAACTATTATGTGTTAAATCCTCCACCACGCTGCAGCATAAGCCAGATGAATCATTATATTTTGACACAAGACGAGGATTTTTAAAATACTTCATTTTGACCTTCCCTTCAAATTCCCTCCATGTTCCTGCTGCTTTTTGGTTAGTCTACGTCCAGTTTTAAATGTTTTCTATGTTTTCTTTGTTCATTTCCAATTTTCCCATTTTTCATTTATATCCAAACTGTTAGATAAGATAAGATAGAACTTTAATAATTATTTTACTTCTTCATGTTGTACGACTTTGTAAATCTTTGATGTTTTACCTATGCTATAACTCTGTCTTTCTCAAACTGTTTCTCTAGTTTAGGTGTCATTATACACACAGTATGTTCCCCCACTCTTTGTGTTTCTGAAGATAATGTCTACATTTTTAGAATTGTGTAGGCTAATTAAATTATTTGGAAATCATTTTAGAATTTGTCCATCAGATATTTTCTCTATCTATTTCTTTTAATCTAGGTTGGGCCCTTGTTTACCCATTTATTAAAACTCAAATCCACTTGTTGCTATTCAAGAAAGAAATGAGATTTGTTGCAATTTTATAGACTCTGGATGTAGACATTGAAATTTGTAGCTTCTCCCTTATCTCAGACCATACATTCAGTGTCCCTCTAATCGATTCCTACATTTTTCACTCACCCACTATAGTCATAAATGGAAGTGGGCATTAATTCTGTTCCATTCCTACCCCCTAGGAGTTTGTATCTTTAGTTATACTCCTCAGTTATGCTGCCCTGTACTAGTTTATTAAATTAAATCAGTAAACTTTACTTGACATAGACGTTTTGATACTTCATTCTTTCTTTTTACTTTGCCATATAAGTGTAATCCTTGACATTTTCATGCAAAAATAGACATGAAGTTTGTATTTATATTTGTTGCTATTGCACTATTGCAGCACACAGCATTTCCGTCAGATGTGAAGGACCTGACAAAGCGCATCAGGACAGTGCTGATGGCCACGGAGCAGATGAAGGAGCACGAGAACGACCCGGAGATGCTGGTGGACCTGCAGTACAGCTTGGCCAAGTCCTACACCAGCACGCCCGAGCTCCGCAAGACCTGGCTGGACAGCATGGCTCGGATCCACAACAAGAATGGAGATCTTTCAGAGGCATTACGAGAATGTTTTATTTCAGTTTAGCTGGCAGAGACTTGCAGGAAGCTATGCTTTTAAAGGAGTAAGGCATTTTTGTGCTAACCTGTGACTTGTCTCTGTTTGTCTACTTCACCTGCAGGCAGCCATGTGTTATGTGCACGTTGCTGCCCTGGTAGCTGAGTATCTGTGGAGAAAAGGTGAGTGTGCATCTCCTGGTAATGGTATGCTTCCTTTTACAGTAAACAACTGCTGACCATTTGAACTCCATTCCAACATTTTTATAATCCCAATTTACAGAGGCCATATAATGAGTAACTGGTAACGGTTAACAGCACAGTAGAAAGGAGATTATGCAAGAATAATTGTTTAATACACTCAATAAAATGTATTTGATTTATTTGTTGTGTACTGAAGGAAGATTATTGACAATAATAAAAATGCTGTTTATCTTATGCATATGAAGACGAAGAATGTCTGCACTCATTAATGCAGATTCTTCCTATTTTTTTAATGGGACTATGCTACAGTAAATCAGTACCACCAACAATTCGAAAAATAACTAAGATGATTTACATGATTTACAAGCCTTTTTTGCTTTTGCACTTTTTATACTGCTTGGTTCTTTAACTAGGAAAAATAAACACATTTTGCCATGTTCAACACACACATACACACAGGAACATACACCAACACTGCATTCCCTAGATAAGATCCTCTCTCATGTTTCTTCACATATCAAACCAGATACTGTGCTCAGACTTTGGAGGGGATCTGTAGTATAATGGGACAGGATTTTAAGAAAGTCAGCAGTTCATTGTCAGGTCAGAGTGTTTAAGGGTGGGTTGAACCTGCAGACCTCCTTTCGCACACCTAATTTTGAACCATTTGACCAAAAACTCAAGTGCAGAACCCAAGTTGGAACCAAAAAATAGCAGGTTTTCCTTGACCTGAAGTGCGAACCGTGACGTCAGTGGGTGTGTCATATTCTACAGGTTGGAAAGAGAGGATGTAGGCCACTAGTAGACCATAGTGGTCTATGGTCTACTATGGTAATAGTCTTCTACGTCTTATCATTAATAGTTGGTCCATGCTTGTTTTTTGGATAAAAACAAATATCTGTAAGAACAGAACAAAAGCTCGCAGGTCATCAATGCAATCTGCCATCTTGCTCCTACTGTTTACTTCCGTTGTGCATTGTGCAACACCCTCTGTTGATGACGCATCCTTGTTTACAATGGTTCCGCTCAAAACTGGTGGAAACATGGCCTATTAGCACCAAGGTTCCAAGAATCCTGAACAGAACCGGTTCAAGAACCAGAGCTAACTTGGTGGAAAGAGGGCAATAGTGGGAATAGCGGTGAAGTGGAATAAAAGTGATATGCCATGTGTCACAGGAGTGGCATATGCCAGAAACATCATTTGCAGGTGGGGAGTGGTATATGCCAGTGGAACATACTGTACTTTTTGGCCTCCACCAAAGTGTTGAGAAAGTATTTCAGTTGATTCCATCAGTTTGTCACTACCCCTTTGCAAACCCTTGTTTTTTCCTGCATATGTCTCATACTTGTCACTGGTTTGTGCGATTAATATTTCCACTTACAGTGATGTTTTACGACAGGTTCAAATTGTTCCATTTGTAGGTTATTCTCCATGTTTGTGTTGGAAAATAAATATTTTCCTGAGGAGATTGATCATACTTGCCACCATTTTAAATCACCCATAAATACGGTCTGCATGTCGAATTCTGCTTTTATATTGCATTCTTTTAGCCATTATTCAGTTTTGGTTCCGAACAGTGCCAGAACACTGACATATGTGTTCACATACATATGTGTCATAAAAAAAGTCTCATTTTTTCTCGTTACCTTTGAGGGAGTCAATCAAAAATAAACTGAAAATAATTTCTCTTGTTTTATTTCACTCATGCTGGTTCTGTATCCGTATGCTAGGTATGTTCAGGCAGGGCTGCTCGGCTTTCCGCGTCATCACTCCAAACATCGATGAGGAGGCAGCCATGATGGAAGACGTGGGGATGCAGGATGTTCACTTCAATGAGGTAAGGCTTTGTATTGTAATCTGTAAACCCTAACCCTAACCCCTAACCCTATACTGTATGTGTGCTGTGAACATCTGCCAGTCCCACTGTATTGACCAAGCATTTAGGCTGTTTCTGTTCCTCCATGGCATCACGTGTCACATAACGACTGTCTAGAAGAGCTCTTATCTCTGTTAAGAGTATCAATTGCTCTGCGATGTGAAAATACTGTAGACTTTGACACAGGGTTTGGTACATGTGCTGTTAATGTAAAAAATCACCGAGCTGGCAGATGGAACAGTGTTGGGAAATCTGACAAGAGCTCAGGGTCAGCACTCCTAGAGGTGTTCAGGGATTCAGTGCCAGCGGGGACAGTGGATTGTTGACACAGAGGCCTGAGACCAGGTCTTCTGGTACACTGATAACCTCGTGAAAATGAAAGTGACGGCTAGAGAATGTGCAAGCTTTTATGAGTTGGTCAACAGATCTGTAGGCAATGAAAAACGCTTTTACCTTCCATCTGCTCTGAAATCCCTTCCTCTTTATGAGCTGGACTCAGTATCATCCCCCAATAAAAAGAAAGGAGAGGAGAGATCCATTTCCTCCCACACTATGCTCAGTTTAAGTTCACTGTTAGCCTCCTAGACAAAGGAGAACAAACAGAAATGTCCCTCTTTGCAACAATTAAATATTCTGAGCTGAAACTGCAAGGGGAGGAGGGGAAAGGTGAATGAAGTTCACATGTATTTATCTGTGTGTCTGTGTGTTCAGGAGGTGCTGATGGAGCTGTTGGAGGAGTGTGCTGATGGCCTCTGGAAGGCGGAGCGTTATGAGCTCATCGCTGATGTCTACAGGCTCATTATTCCCATCTACGAACAGCGCAGGGACTTTGAGGTAAACTGCACAGGGAGCACAGTAATAGAACAGGGATTGCATGTTGTCATTGCATAAACCTACAATAAACCTGCAATAGATGCATATTTTCTATTTATTTAGCTTGTCTGCATAATGTTTTTAGTGCTTTTAAGAACAAGAAATGGGTTTTAACTTCATGTATGTAGAAGAAGAACAATTAAATGCTGCCTTGCTCATTTCAATACACTCAGGGGTTTTGCAGCTGCAGCCTTACTTTGGTCTGGTACAGCCAGTAGCTTATGGTGGCTAATGTTAGTTCGCTCTCACCACTCTCATAGCTTCGTTTTCGGCCACAGCAAGCAGCTGGTTTCAGTGAAAAAGCTCCAAAAATCAACTGTACACTACCTGCTCAGCACCAGACAGACACAGTTAGAAACTAGCTGGTGAACACAGTGAATATTTTTCTCAGGAGTTGGTAGAGACCAAAAACAGAGCTAAAAGAGAGTGAATATTTACTTACATTCATCAGGTGGACAGAAACATTAATCCATCTGCCCTTGCATCCCTGATTTTTTCTTCATGTCCTTGGTTCACTTTTGAGAAAATGTCTGCAACTGTTGTGTTTTTGTGGAACAGAAACTGACACACCTGTATGATACCCTCCACCGCGCCTATACGAAAGTGATGGAGGTGATGCATACTGGCAAAAGACTGCTGGGCACGTACTTCAGAGTGGCCTTCTTTGGACAGGTAAGGGGCTGAGTTTCCAAAAAGAAAAAAACCAAGTTAACCACAGATGTAATACAGTAATGAACCGTTTTTGACTAGCATGAATGCTAACTCACACACACACGAAGCTTTGAATTTTAATCTACCCATACTAAAACTCTCTTTTTAATAGAGATTTCTCTCCTTTTCTCCTCCCCCTCCAAGGCTGCGGTAAGTGTGTAGATTTAGGTGTGTGTGCTCTTCCACATCCTTGCATCATTATATTGTTTAAGGCCTGAATTTTTTTAGTCAAATTAGTGGCGTAGCTGTAGATTTCCTAGATTTAGCTCTCTAGTGGTTTGTGATCGCTGAACTGAAGCGAACTTGGGTCCCAAAAGTGGGAGAATAGAGGTTTAATTCAGATGTTATGGCATATTCTGGCAGGTTCTTAGCAAAACAAAAGCCATTTATCTGAGTCGGCTGTGTATTGTTATTGCTGTATTTTCCACCATGGCAAAATAGGAAAAGCTTGCATATAGACTCTCTTTTTTTTCTGTAATCCTGTGTTGCTCTGGGTAACCTGCCCCTGAACCTCTCCTTCGATCAGCCATTTTACCTCTGGGACTCCCACCATCAGTGATTATACTGGCCTGTTTCCACACGTCTGTGTACTTTACATATACACGACTGGGTAGCTGTTATATATGCTTGAATATTACCTCTCTTTGCTTGATTGTTGGGCCTTTTTCTGGACTATTAGCATACTATGTTAGATTTTCATACACCAAAGTTCTTGTAAGTTGTTGTTTCTTTGTTTAAATGGGTGTCCTTTCAGTGGCTTTTGTATGTAGTACCTCACTCAAATGTGGTGTGCAATACGTCTATTATATAGTGTGTGTTTCTTCAATAACTAGTTTCTCCGGGTAGTATTTTGTTTTGTATGTACTGTGTTAGAAACGTGTTTTGTCTTTATAGGTTACAAGTTGTCAAATTTTGAAAAAGAACTCCCGTTGTACATTAGTTTAGCTAGCTTTCATGTTTAATAATTCATCATTTAATAATAATTGAAAAATGAAATCTATGGATTCTGGAAGTTGGTAGGTGTAAACCTTTTTTTTCTTTCAAGGTTTGACTTATCCTAGCTACAGGTGATAAAGGAGCCCAGAGTTCATGGCCAGGCTCTTGACTTCCTTCCTCTCCTTCGCAGGGCTTCTTTGAGGATGAAGATGGAAAGGAATACATCTACAAGGAGCCAAAGTTCACTCCGCTGTCTGAGATTTCCCAGAGGCTCTTGAAGCTCTACTCCGACAAGTTTGGCCAGGAGAACGTCAAGATCATTCAGGACTCTGGAAAGGTGGGATCACATTTGTGTGTGTTTATATGACTGGGACGGTAAACGGTAGACCCTGACAGTTGTGCAATGGTCTTGGGAGAACATGTTACTGAAGGTTTGTAGTGCAGAGTTCAGGGACAGCGTTCAGAAAAGTCATGGTTACAACACAACTCCATACAACAGCTCCACGTAACTTTTTGGCTGCTTAGCTTACATACTTGGAAAGGCAAGACAGAGGTTGGATACATGTGTTAATTCACATTTTCAAACAGTCTGTTTAACTTTTAATGTTACAAGAGTTACTCGAAAGTCTGATATAGTAGCACCTAGGACACTGGCTTTCACAGAGTGGACGTGAATATGGCTTTTTCTAAGGTAATGAGTAATCCCGCAAAATAACGTAGTTAGCTAATGAAATGCTCCTGATTGAATGAATTGCTGTTCGGGGGAGCAGTTTAGCTAACGGCCAATTAACACATTGTATCTTATTTATTTAAAGAGGTGGTTTAGAGGTGCTGGTGGGCGCATTTTTGAACTTTGAAGAGGAGCCAGGCTAGATGTTTCACCCTGCTTCCAGTCTTTATGCTAAGATAAGCTAATCATCTCCTGGCTCCATGCACAGATATGAGAGTGGTATTAATCTTCTCTAACTTGCATTTCCCAAGATGTCAAGGTATTACTTTAAGGTTTTCCCACGACCACAGGTGTTTTACGGCTATATTAGTTTGAGGCAAAGAAAGAAATATAAATATAAAAAATATCTTTGTCTCTTGTGCACCCACAGGTGAACCCGAAGGACCTAGACTCCAAGTATGCCTACATCCAGGTGACCCACGTCATACCCTACCTAGATGACAAGGAGCTGGAGGACAGGAAGACAGACTTTGAGAAGAGCCACAACATCCGGCGCTTTGTGTTTGAGACGCCGTTCACAGTGTCGGGCAAGAAGCAGGGAGGAGTTGAGGAGCAGTGTAAACGGCGGACCGTTCTCACCAGTAGGTCACGCATCCATGAAACTTTGAACTTTGACCAGTTTCACGCATAGAAGCAGGAGCAAGAAATATAATGTGAACTTAATGTGGAATAAAGAACCAAAACAAGTTCTTTGAGCCAGTCATATCACAGTAGCAATGTCAGGAAGCAAAGAACAAGGGTATCTTCCTGGTTGCCATCTGTTATTGTTCTCAGGTGTCTGGCCTGAGTGCCAATCACCTGAAACGTTAATCAGATAAGGCCAGGTGATGTTTATTACTGTACTGTCCACTTAATCCCAAAGTCCAGGTTTTATCTTGCCTGCTAATAATCACGCTGTCTGATAGTGACGGGGCTGCAGGACAGACTCATTCACTCAGTGACTGTTTACATGCACGGTTAATATCTTGGTTATGAATGTTACCATTTAGACACAACTAGACACACAACAGTATGTATGTAAGAGGTGTTTACATGTCTCAGTATCCAAGCTAGCTGTTGCTGCTGTCACATGATACTGTTGTATTCCTGATGATATATTGTTTTTGTATGATTTATATGACATTTGAAAGCATAATTTATGTCCTCCCCGTCCTCTTTATTTTCCCCCAATCCTATTCCCATCCAGCCACCCACTGTTTCCCTTACGTGAAGAAGCGTATAGCAGTCATGTACCAACACCAGACTGACCTGAGCCCCATCGAGGTGGCCATAGACGAGATGAGCGCCAAGGTGGCCGAGCTGCGACTCCTGTGCTCTGCCTCTGAGGTGGACATGATCCGCCTGCAGCTCAAACTGCAAGGCAGCATCAGTGTTCAGGTACAAATGACAAGGTCATGCTGTTATTTAAATGGCTGTAAATCATTTGACAGCTTATGAATTATTGTGATCTTTGACCTCCATTGTTCTCCAGGTCAATGCTGGGCCTCTCGCTTACGCCAGAGCCTTCCTCGACGACAGCAGTGCCAAGAAATACCCTGACAACAAGGTCAAACAGCTCAAAGAGGTGTTCAGGTACTTATCAATGACAGAAACACTTGCATATGTAAAACTACAACTTGAACTTCTGTTGCCTCTCTGCATTGTCCCTTGTTTATGGCAGAGCTTTGCTGATCAAGTGACAAGCGCATTTCAATTCAATTCAACAAAAATAAGAATAGAAATAACATTACAAACCATATATACATCGCCTTGGATGTGTGCAGGTGTAGTCAAGTGAACACGTACTAGAGGTAAATTGCAGCGTCTGAACTGTATTGCACCACTAGGTAGAAATGTGACAACATTAATATTACATACAGTATATGTTAAGCACAATAAAACAATGTAGAGTGGACAATATTCAGAATTTCTATATTGTAGTTATATGGAAAGAAAGATGACCCAAATGCTATGTATCGGTATGTAAAATGAATCAATATATATCAAAAATCTTATATCATGCGTATATCAGTATACCAGTGTGTAAACATCTCCAGTTTCCATTCAAACATGGCGCACATTTTAACTGAATTTCTGTGGTTGTTGAACATAGAGGATGACTGCACTGCTTGTCTAATGTCTATGGATATATGGCCTGCCACTTTACTTTTCACTTTCGAGCCTCTGCATGTTGCTTCACGTGAGTTTTGAAGTGGCGTTAAAGTGCTGTTGCATCTCTCCTCAGGCAGTTTGTGGACGCCTGCGGTCAGGCGCTGGGAGTGAACGAGCGGCTGATCAAAGAGGACCAGCAGGAGTATCATGATGAGATGAAGGCCAACTACAGGGACCTGACCAGGGAGCTGTCAAACATCATGCATGAACAGGTGGGAACCCCAAAGACGGCAATGGATATGTGCTATATCATTCAGACCTTGATCAGTCTTTTCACTTTTTAGACAAGTTTCAGCTACAGAGAGGTATGCTAAGTTACCTGATTTCTGACACAGATTTTATTGTCCAGTGAGACAAACCCACCCATCATGAACACAGGTAGTGCACGCTATAAAAAGTACTCAAACCAGGTCTGAAGTGAATTTATAGACATTTTTCCAGGTCCTCAGAAGAATCATGTAGCTTTGTTTTAACACACCTCTGCTAATATTTAGCAGCCAAGTTCATCATCAAAATGACGAGTTTCCAAACAGACGTTATCCTGTCTAATGAATACAGCTGAATATTTCAGCAATACTACTGTATTTACTGTGAAAATGTGCTGCCCCATGTTTGTTGTATTTATGTTGTATTTTATTTGTACTTTTTATGTTTATTGGTGATCCCACAGTTGGGGTTAAGGTGTCCACTAAATGCCATGTGGAGATATTTAAAGTGGCACATTCCTCACTGTTTCAAGTTGTGTAACTTCATATTTATTGGCATATGCAACTACTGTAACCTTAAAGAGCAATACTGCAATCATTTCATTTACTAACCATGCCTCCTGTCTCCTGCTCTCTTTGTGCTGCCCTGAGCAGATTGGATGGTAATGCTGCTTTTGATGCTTTCATTTCATGAAGTTATTGTTGTACTCTTTAGAGGAATAGTAAGGGACTGTGTGAAAATTATTTGGATGGGGAGTGGGGTGCCCCAGTGTTGTTTTATTTGGAGCCTTCCTTTGACTCAGAAAAAATGCACTATAATGGTGAATATTCCAACACATTTTTGAATGAAGAGCCGATAAATAAATTACAGCCACCAAATGAGTGACACAGACGGCAGCTTTTTTTAGCTGCTGATGGATCGCAATATTTTCGCCCCACTCTGGATTCCAAAAAATAAATATTTATTTAAATCAGCTGATGTTGTAGAGATCAGATTTAGAGATCAGATCAGATATCTGATTGTCCATCATAATTGAACCAATCAGATGATGCCCAAGTTGTATGGCCCAGTGTGTTGGAGGCATTTCTTCCAGACAGGTGTTCTAAAGAGCGCACCGTTAAATATCAAAACAAACGTTAATTACCGTTGATAAAGTGCGGTGTTCACTGACGTTATTAGCAAATAGGGAAATAATGCCCAAATACAGAGACAGGATGTTTTCCTCTACAAAAAATGCACCTATATGACCCGTGGTGGCCCAAATGGCATCTTTTTGATATAACTTTTTCATCTTTTTATGTTTTTTTAAATAATTTTACAAGGGAAGAATAACTTAACTAATAACTAACTACCTTGCCTTCAGCAAAAAGAAAAAATACATAACCCTCCCCCTCAAATAATTTTCCAACAGTCCCTAAAGGTAAATGAACATGCATGTGTACGTTTCACTTTTAAACGGGATCAAATTACTGCCTTTCCTAATCATCCCAATTGACCTGTTTTCTAGATAAACCCAGTGGAAGACGGTACAAGGAGCACTCTGTCTGACTCTATGGGCATCTTCAATGCCATCAGTGGCACACCAACCAGTGCCAACTCACATGGCTCTACCACCATACTCTGATATGGATGTTTCACACCAGTCTCATGCCTTCTTCACCACTAATGACGGATACCTGCCAGTCAAGAGGAAACAATTAGGACACATTCTAAGTACCTAAACACAACCTGAAGCCATCATCCATTGGTATTTTTCTCTTGCTATTTCTGTACATGTCCTGAGCTGGAAAATGTGATATTCACTCCCTGTTATCAGTAGGCCCATTGTGCTTGTTTCCTATGGAGACTCCAGTCAAACTTTGAGAACAGTGATTCTATCGACTTCTTGCCAGATTTGGGCCATTTATCCATTTTGTATAGTTTGTTTTATCCTATATAAGATCTGGTAAGCACATGTGATGACACAGCAAGTGTGTATCCAATACTGTGACTGACAACATTATTATGTTATCCTAATCGTCCTGGTGTCTTAAGCTCCCACCCAAACATGAGGGACATGAGTATTTGCATTTGACCCAAGTCTACACCTTATCTGTTTTTCAACTATAGGGCTCCCATTTATGTACAGTGTTTGTAAGAGAGCGTTTGCCGCTGCTGTAACCATGCATCCATTCTTCAGCTGATGCACAGCATATTTTTACATTTCCCTTTTCTATTCTTTTCCATTGAGGCCCTGTTACAGCAGATGCATTTTTCTGTGCAGTGCAGAAGCATCAGAGTTTATCTTTAATCTTACTTTGGACATTTGAAAAGAATTATTCGCTCTATTTTAGGCCAATGGGCGTGTAGAGAAACTGTTTAAAGCCAAGTGAACCACAATGTTTTAACCTATTTTCTGCAAAGAACAGTGTGTGCAATATTTTCTTATTGTTACCAGGGCTACCTACTGCACAGAAAACCACTCTTGCCAAAGACATTAGAAAAAGACAAGCAATGCAAGACAAGGGTGTTTGACTCCAATCTACCCATTTTGTTTTTTTGTCTGTCATGTAGATGCCTTTTATTATGTGTGAGGTCAAATAAAAAAACATTTTATGTAATGGCTGCCTATGTAAATATGTTTAAGACTTATAAATAAATAAAATCTGTAATAATACCTTCGTCCATGCCTTGCTTTTGTATGTTCACTGTAAAGTCATTCACAGATCTGTTCAATTATTATCACTGGAGAAGCAGGAAATTTAGGTCAGGCAGTGTTGAGACAGCACACTCTTATATCTTTTATTTCATCACAGTTGACAGCACAGTAAATAATTTCCTAAAACTTTTGTCTGTATCTGATCCAGTGATGACTCAGCAGCACTGTTGCTGTAACACAATGTCATCTGATCACAGGTCATCTTTTAGTTATCTTCTAACGTGGTTTTAATTTTGTCACTGCCAAAGTTAATAGTGTTGTTTGCTGCTATTATCTTTTCCCACTGCCTTTTATATTACTGAGAATTTGCTAATTAGTACAGCTGAGGCTGATAGATAAAATATGGCCTCACTAAGATTTTGTTTGAAAGAAATGTGAAAGCATTTTATTTCCTGTGTTAGCTTTGAAAGAGCAGATGGGTCCTCAGTCCTTAAACACATTCAAACCCTTACACTCCATGTTTTGTTTCAGATACAACTCAAAGCTGTTGCTTATCTGTGAAGCAGAAGCTACAGACTCCTAACTGTCAGTAAAGCTTCTGCAATTCTTGTTGTAGTACAGTGTGAGCAGTCTGCAGCACAGAGGGGGGAAATACTTTTGTGAAGTACAGACGATGAGTGACTCATGGTGTATGGCTGATACATGGCTGTACGTTACTGTGGGTAAGTTGAAAAAATTGACTGTTGGTAGATATCTGCCTTAAACTATCACATATACTGTACATAGATGATACTGGATTGGTAGACAATTACTGTTTATGTCAAAGGAGAGCAACTTTGAGACATGCAGATGTTTGCAGCAACAGCAGAGTTTTCATCAGTATGGAGGCCCGAGACTGACAAAATGTAGCAAAAGGCTATCAGAAAAGTCAAAAATATAACTGCATACACTGATAAATAACACTATTAGTTCGATGATTAAAATAGTGTAAAAAGTGTAAAAACATATAAAGTTGTATATTTTTCCTTAAACCTCTAACATGTAACTTGTAAAAGAAGAAATAGTACATTCTTCCAAATGAAATGTTGAATTCATAAGCAATAAAACACGCCCTTGCTAATTTCATTGTTTGGCCGTTAAATGTTAGCTAACATTAGCAAATTTTAGGTAGGCTACATATTGATCGAGATATTGCTCAATAACAGCCATTACTAAGCCAGTTTGCTGACTTTATGACTCTTTTCCACTTTTGCTACTGTTACACTATACACTAAAACTAGCACACTAGCATTTACCATTATCCCGTAATTGTTACATGTGGCAACAGTGGCTACTCTTCAACAAAAGTTACATAGTCTCGCTTTAAGCTTTCACTACTTCATTTTTTTTTTTTATTATTCTTTATTTTTAATTTTCCTCATATTTCTTATTTCCCTTATGCTTATATGATAATGCGGTGAGTGTTTCCATGCCTATGCAAAAAACAAACAAACAAACAAAAAGAAAAAAGCTAACAGTTAACAGAAAATACTTGTAGCTAAACAATCAGAGCACCAGCCTTTTCAGTTAGCTACCTAGCTTCAGGTAATGATCTTCATAAAGCTACTAGCCTGCTACAGTAGCAAAAGCAAGCAGTTAGCAGCAAGCTAACTGCGCTCCATTTTAATTACTCAACTAACTATAATTTATTGATGTATTCTGTTATATTTTTTACTCGTCTGATAACCTGTCACAACATTTTGTCAGTTATGGGACTCCATACATCAATAAAGCTTTACAATATGCAGTTCAAAGAGTAAATTCAGGGTGTAACATGATGATGTGATTATAGTATAATGTGTCATATTAAGATAAGGTAATCTACTTACTTTTGAATTCTGACTGCCAAAACTGCCATTACATTATCAGTTAAAAATAACTGTATTATTTGTATATGGAGTTATGAGTAAGCATGTTGATCAGGGTCAGAGTGAATGTAGCTCTGTGCTATATGTAGGCTAGTGATCGCACTGAGCTGCACATTCAGTGAAGAGAGACGGGTGAAATCGGGATGCTGACTCCTGTAAAATTCACACTGAGCTCTGTCATGTAAAAGACCAGTTAATCCTGCCTACACCACACACACACACACACACACACACACACACACATCTTGTTGCGTCGCTGTTGGTTTACTGGACAAACACCCCAACTGTGTCATTGTTTCAGAGATTTGGGCTGCTAAACATCATGTATCTGGCGTGAGTCCTGCTAGTGTTTCATGGAGTGTGTTTGTGTGTGTCTTTTTTTGGTGAAATACATGAGAATTATACTACATACTACTAGAAGCTTGACCTTTTTATATGTTTTATATGTTCATACAGCGCAGTTTGTGCCTTGCATGTATTACCATTACATTGAAGTCACAGAGCTAAGCATCAGATTTTCCAAAACTTAAATACCTAGCTATCTTTGAAAACCCAGAAGGTAATTTAACATTACTTATTGCTGTTCTGAAGGTATTTTCAGAATCCTGAAAGACCCTTACCACCTGGACAAGAAAATATTTCGACTGTTGCACGATAAGAAAGATTTTTTGCCATAAATGCATAATATCCTTGTACATTTTGTAAAACACAAGCAAAACATTAATGCGTTATTTTCTATGAAAATATAAAATATTGAAAAGACACATCAATATAACTAATAAACATTTTTAATTTTGGTTCACTTTGTACAAATTGAATAAGAAAATATGTCATTTCTGGCTACCATCTTTGTTATGATTAGAAAACAGGTGCAACGTGGGGAACGAGATAAAAATAATTTTTATCGTGCAACAGACAGAATATTTTTTTATTCAGATGGTTAGAGGAGAAAGATCTTCATCATATTTACTTTTTCAGAAAAATTGCATGCTGTGGTGGAAATCTGTATCAATAAAGGCAAAATACAAAGATCTGCCTTTCTGTAAATTGTATTCAATACATTTGCAAATGGATTCCAAGCATACAGAGATCTCCGCAGCAAAGAGCAAGAAAAAAAAACTCTCCATGTCTCCTTCTTATACACAGTAAGTGAGCATGTAAGGGAGGGGCTGTCACACAATTGTTACAGATAGATAATTAGTTCATAGCTGGAGTCCATTTCTTGTAGCTTTCTCGCCTGGACTGCAGGTTCCTGTCACCCCAGTTACTGTTTTCTAAAGAACACACATTGTTTAATCACAGAACAAAGAGGAACTCAGTCTGACAGTACCTTTATTTTTGACATATAGCAACAGAGTGTAGGAGAAAGATCAAGCAGTTAAAAATACTTTTTCTATTACAATGCTTAGCTCCGTGACTCGCATTTAATGTTAATACATAAGAGGAGCAAACGGGGGCTAAAGTAAGTATAGACATAGTATACATGTTTGGCAAAGTTATAAAACGTGAACACACATACTGTATGTACAGATGTGTAGACACACACACACATAATCACGTGTACACACATGCTTTATCACACATTTAACACACAAACAAGTCTACCTTCAAGTTCAAGTTTGCTCTTGAAAATGAAAGGGTTTAAAGGTCTTAAAGGTATGTACCGTATGCACATTATATATACATATGGTTTTTAACAACTATTTTTATTTTGTTGTAATTCAGTCTTTAAATACACTGATAGTGCATCCAAACAGTAATGCTAATAATGAAACCTTTATCAGCTGACCTGACCAATCCTCTTTATCTGTAAGGCAAAACCCTCCTGAGTTACCTGAGTCATAAAGTAATTACTGACTGACACACACACACACACACACACTTGTGATTATGATGAAGAGAATGTACTGGGAGGTGGGAATAATGGTGACTTGCATGTTGGGAGGTGAAGGACAAGATGTTCGCAGTGCGTGTGATCCACAGTCCAGCATCAGTGGGCGTTGCAGAAGGGTTGATGGGATGTTACATAAGAAGCTGGCCGGGCCTTGGCTCGGCCTTCGTATCGTGGATCTCCTCAGGGGTCACTAGTCTCTCTGTGTCTTTTCGCTGAAGGATTCAATCAGAGAAGGGACCCGAAGTCAACACACATACAGCAGCCATGGCAGGTGAGTCCCAGTCTGGATGGGGAACCTGGTGACTGGGATGCTCAGGAACCCATCCTTACATTTTGGGATTTCTTTTCCTGCAGGTTTTATTGTTGGGGAATATTCTAGTTGTTTATATCAGGCATTAGACCATTTTTGCTTCATGCATATGAGCGTATAATTCAACAATAATGACAGACATTTATACTAAACCAACTGTATTTGTTCAGTTGGTTACATTTAATAATATTTATCTGCATATTTCACTTTTACTCATGTTTTGTTTTTCAAGAAAAAAATATAATTTTACATAATGTGTGACTCAGTTCTTGCAGACACAGATGAGATGAAGAAGGACAAGAAAAAAAGTGTAAGTCCAACTGTTATTGTACTGTCTGCAGCATTTATAAAAAATGCAAATATGTATTGTTTGCTGCTCTGATACCCAATAGGACTGATTTTATAAGAGGAAAAAATATGCACTCATCCATTATACCTACTGTGGTAATATCCTTCTCTTTTTCCTTCCCCTCTAACAGGCTACTGTCTGCGGCTACCCAATCAGCATCTTTTTCATCGTGGTCAATGAGTTCTGCGAGCGTTTCTCCTACTATGGCATGCGAGGTGAGTTCAGGATCTGATGCAGTTCATACAGTTTCCTAAGAGTCAGCAAATTACTTTATTCATGTTATATTTTAAGAAGCTGTTTCGTTTTTTCTTTGCCTCACCTGCACCCAGTGGTGGAAAGTACATTTACTCAAGTACTGTAGTTAAGTACAATTTTGAGATACTTATACTTTACTTGAGTATTTCCATTTTATGTAACTTTATACTTCTCCATTACATTTATATTTATTTAATATTGGATAATTTGACCTGTTTGGACCTCAAACACTTTTTATAATAATTAAATCTGCATGAGTACTTTAACTGTTAATACTTCTGTACTTTTATGTGAGTAAGATTTTCAATGCAGGGCTTTTACTTGTAATGGAGTATTTTTACATGGTTGTATTGGTACTTTTACTTAAGTAAAATATCTGAATACTGAATACAGTTTTCTGCATCCCTATCCACCTAATTTTTACTTTCCCCCCTCCGCCCTCCCCCGTCTGCAGCCGTGCTGGTGCTGTACTTCAAGTACTTCCTGAGGTGGGATGATGACTTCGCCACCACTATCTACCATACCTTTGTGGCTCTTTGCTACCTGACACCCATCCTGGGAGCCATTGTGGCTGATTCATGGCTCGGCAAGTTCAAGTGAGTTTCAAATCCTGCAAATCTTTTACCTGCAACCAAAAACAAAAAGAAAAAAGAAGCATTTTCCCTCAGTTTGCATATAAAAAGGCAAAATCCATAAGCTGGCATTTACTTTATAAACTGTTGTAGCAAATATATGTTGTGCTTTCATATGCTTGTCTAGTTGGACATTAAATATGGCAAAACTTGTTTAGAGAGTTAGAGTTAAAGTTTAAATTTCATCCTTGGATTTTTGACCCTCCTCTATCTTATCTCTATCTGAACCTGATGTACACCTGTTTAACTCTTTGCTCCTTCTTCCTCCTCCTCCTCCTCCTCCTTCCTCTGCACAGGACTATTGTTTACTTGTCTATCGTTTATGCGCTGGGACAGGTCGTCATGGCAATAAGTGCTATCCATGACATCACGGATGGAAACAAGGACGGCACACCCGACGACATGACCTTCCATGTGTGAGTTGGACACAGTCAGAACTGCGTGACAGAAACACAACAGGTACACAGAGACAGATGTGTACTGACATTGTGTCTGTGTTGTGTTTTGCCCCCAGAGCTCTATCCATGGTGGGTTTGATCCTCATTGCCCTGGGAACAGGAGGCATCAAACCCTGCGTGGCTGCCTTTGGTGGAGACCAGTTTGAAGATCATCAGGTTAGAGGTCGCTCAAGCACAGCTACGCATACTGTATAGACATAAGAGAGGGGACAAAATTACAGAAACACCTCAATCCCATAAAACCCAGTGCAACACTCCTGCAATAAATACTGGAGGGCCTACTGTCATTGCCAAGTAAAAACCATGACTCTTCAAATATAAAGATTTTGTCACAGGTCTGTAATTTCTGATTTATTTCCTAATAACTTCCAAAAAGTTTCCTGGGAAAAACAATGTAATTTAGTAGTGATTTAAGGAAAATGGAGACAATGTTCAACTGGTACACTTACAATTAATTCCAGGCAGCTGCTAGCATGACCTACAGTCTTTTAGTCAGTGCACAGAAGAAGATCTGTCTAGAGACAAGCACACAATTCTTACACAAACTGTGGGAGCACATTGTATTCCCAAAACTGGCAGGCTTTATCTCGTAATTATGACTTCTGCATCTCACACTTATGACTTACTCGTAATCATGAGATCCTGATAGTAGATAGTTTTCTCTTAATAATGAGATCTTCTCTTGTAATTGTGAGAAAGGAGATCCGGATCTCGTAATTATGAGACAACTATCTCATACGAGCAGATAGTTTTCTCATATCTCTAATTATGAGACCCTGATCTCGTAGTTTTCTCATAAAATCATTTATAAACCCATTGATTTCTCTCAAAAATACTTTGTCACCAAGCTGGTGCCGACAATATGATCTTTATGTCATGTTATTGAACTGGATTGCATTATGTTATAAGCTGTTTGTCTTATTTCTACCTATTTTGTGTGTATAGGAAGGGTTTTAAAATGCTATTAACTCCAATAAGTCCAGTAACAATTCAGTACAATGCCACAACCTAGAGTATACTATAATAATATAATAGTATAATACAAAGTATTATACATGCACACATACATTTATACTCTGGACAAATGTGGACATACAAATATAGAGACATCACTGTGTAATACATGCTGATACTTACATTCACATAATTATGCATATTGATACACATGCATGTCTAATACAGGTACACATATACTCATTAACACGAGTCAGATGCAGCTAAGATGTAACACATACACATGCACCCTGACCTTGCCCTTATGTACATACAGTACATGCATGCACACACCACATGCAGGACACAAGTATTATCTCTTTCTTGCACGTGTGCCAAACACACAGCAATTAAAAAGACGGCTCATGCAGCTATCAATGGCATCTCGTCAGCACTTCTTGTATCTCTGTTTCATTCCAGCTAGTTGTTTATTAACTAATAACCATGAGTACAGCCGGCTCACTGACTTTATTACACTGTTCAAGGCCAGGGACAAAGATTACCCCATAATATTAAATACTCTGGTGAAATGGGACGTTATGTAAGAGTCGGGACAACAGTTTAGGACAATGCATCCAATATAATCTTAAAAGAAACGTGCACCAGTGCTTTTTGTCTAGGACTTGTTTAACTTCCTTTGTCCAACAGGAGAAGCAGAGAAGCACCTTCTTCTCCATCTTCTACCTGTCCATCAACGCTGGCAGTCTGTTGTCCACTGTCATCACCCCCATCCTCAGAGGTGCGCTAAAGTTGATCACAGAGCATAAAATAAGCGAATGACTCACATATTGAATTTTTGAAAATGTGTGTGTGTGTGTGTGTGTGTGTTTCCAGCTCAGGAGTGTGGTATTCACACCCAGCAGAAATGCTACCCACTGGCCTTTGGTGTCCCTGCTGCTCTCATGGTGGTTGCTCTGAGTAAGAACTACCTTTTATTTTTTTAAACATCTCCATTGACTGTAATGAGTAGATTAGTGCTACTTTCTAATAACGCGTATTTTATTTAATGTTAGTAAGTTTTAACATTTTAAATGGTTTTTATTTATTGTTAAATGTGCACTCAACCGATTGTGGGTCCGCTTACTTGTACTACTCAGCCTATAAAAACTGTTTAATGTCTTCTGTGGCTCTGGAGGAGCTTTGTCAAGTCTGAGAAAATAACCCTGATGATGTCACAGGGATGTCATCAGAGTAATATCATTTTGGGCTTGGAGACTACAAATTGCTAACAGAAAGCCTGCATAAAAAAACTGGGGCTGGAGTTTGAAAATGTGGGCATTTACCAGGGAGGTAGGGTCTAATGAAACATGCTACTTGTTGCATTATGGGAATTGTAGGATCCAGTGTTTTTTGGATTTTGACCCATTCTCTGAACTTAAAGCTAAGATATTTCAGCCTCTACTACTTCTATTTTGCCTCTTGTGAGTCTCCCAACTTAATGAAAGTACCTTGTTAAATAGGTGGAGTGTCCCTTTAATACATTATTTATTCATGCTTTTTATAGATAAGAAATAAGCCATTAGTAAGGACAGCTTCTGGGTTGCCAGGCTGCAAAAGTTGTTATTGGTGGCTTATCACTAAAAGCATTAATACATGATTGATTAACTATTAATAAACTAATTTGTTACAACAATAAACCCTTTATTACCATCTATAAAGTATATTTAATAGGAAAGGGGTACCATTAATATTTATAGTGCATATAAGATAAGTCAATGACATTCTAACAATGGCCTCCTTTATTTTCTGATAATTTCCTTAGCTGGTTTGACAAATGGTCAGATGTTAAAATATATAACTGGTGTGTGTGTGTGTGTGTGTCTGCAGTTGTCTTCATTGTTGGAAGTGGCATGTACAATAAGACTGCCCCTCAAGGCAACATCATGCTGAAAGTCTGCAAATGCATTGGGGTAAGTGGCTCCTCACAGATGAACATGCTTCTCCAAAAGGTTATCATCTTCAAAATGGATTTGAATCATTTGAAATATTCACACACAGTGAACTTTGCAGTTACAGTTTAGGTAAATGGACTTCACGTATATAGCGCTTTTCAACCTTAATGGTTCCCAAAGTAATGGTAATGGTTCCTTAACAGTTCCCAAAGCGCTTTACAGATCGGTTTCATTGACCCATTCACATACACATTCACACACCAATGGCGACAGAGCAACTTAGGGTTCATTGTCAAGGGCACTTTGTTTTTGTTTAGCACCGCCAACCCTGGGATGAATGGACGACCCGCTCTACCTCCTGAGCCACAGCTGCCCAGGTGACACAATGCATTCCAGTTAGAGGCAGAATTCTAATGGAAATGTCCTTTCTGCTATCTGTAGTTTGCTATCAAGAACCGCTTTAGGCATCGTGACTCTCAGTACCCTAAGAGAACCCACTGGATGGACTGGGCTGAGGAGAAATACGATGTAAGTGCAGCATACATAACCAAGTACATGCAAATACAAACGGTACAATCAGTGATGTAAAATTCCTAATCCTTTTCTATGTTTGGCTTCAGAAACTCCTCATTGCCCAGGTGAAGATGGTGCTGAAGGTGCTGTTCCTCTACATACCTCTGCCCATGTTCTGGGCTCTCTTTGACCAGCAGGTAACCACCTATTTTCTACCTGACACTTACTGTTTGTAATTGTAATGAATAGCGAATGTCAATAGAAAAAGAAATAGATAATGCAAACCCAGAAATGCACTGGCAGAATCCAGACAGGCTAAAGAAGAGCTGTGTCTCCTCCACAGGGCTCAAGATGGACCCTCCAGGCGACCACCATGGACGGCAACTTTGTAAGTGTTTTATAGCATTTTTGCTGTCACACCTTGTGAGTGCAAACCACAGAAAGACTGTTTTTTAAATTAGATTCTGTCTGTCTCTCTCCTTTTGTTTTCTTCCACAGGGAGTTCTCATAATCCAGCCTGATCAGATGCAGGTAAGATACTTATGTTCATTTACTGTTGTGGTGTTTCTTGATGCTTGTGCCTACATGTTGTTGACCTGAACCTATAGAATAGGCTTTAAAGGAGTGACTCGCCTTCTTCCCACCAGACTGTCAACCCTATCTTGATCCTGATTTTGGTGCCAATCATGGACAGTGTGATCTACCCACTGATTTCTAAGTGCAAATTAAACTTCACGTGAGTTTTTGATTTATTCTATTATTCCTGTGTGATGGAAAATATTACATTAATGTCCAGGTTCATTTTGGTTAAATTTTGCTGACTTTTTTTGCATTCATTTATGTCTTTGTTTTAACACCTTTTTAACTGTCCTTTCCCCACATGCATGGTATCCTTTTTTTTTTTAAGCACCAACTCAGCTATAAGTCTGACTTCTCATTTTGTCAATTTAACAAAGTATAAAGCTGCCAGGAACTCAATATACCAGAAAAATGTATAAATATTTAGTGATAATCACTCAAACTATTACTATAGAACAGTTCAAAGGTGAAAAAAATATTGTTTTGGTTTTTATACACACAAATATAGCAGAAACATATAAGAAATAAAACTATAATACAATTGATTTATGTGTAAAGTGATTTAACTGTTTTTTGTGCCTTTTTCATTGAACGTCTATGTATGCCTGTATATCACTAACATAACATATTAATAATTCAAAGTTTAAAAAATGTCTTTAAAGAAAATGTATGGTGTACAGCCATGACATACTAACAATGACATACTATTCATGTATGAATGTATGTAATGATACTATAAGCTATTTAGCATTCATAAGCAGTATATAAATGGTCTGTATGTAATGTATAAGGACATTTGTAAGTTTATCAATGTATGTGTCAACAGTTATAACTTATGTGAAGCATGTGTAATAGTTAATAAATGATTTAATGATATACAGTATGATTGCACACATGAGGACATCAACTTATTATTAATATAGGTGTTCAAATAATTCAAAACTATTCAAATGTGTTCAGAACTCATGAAGACAGGTTGAGCTTTTTGACAGTTTGACAAAAAAAAAAAATCTTAGCTCAAAGTCCACTTATTAGATTTATTAGATTTTATTTTCTAATGCGTGTGTGTGTTTGTTTGTTCTGCAGTCCGTTAAGGAGGATGACAGTGGGGATGTCCCTCGCTGCTCTTGCGTTCGTCGCTGCTGG
Source organism: Macquaria ambigua (assembly GCA_008360985.2). Lineage (NCBI taxonomy): Eukaryota > Metazoa > Chordata > Actinopteri > Centrarchiformes > Percichthyidae > Macquaria > Macquaria ambigua. The sequence continues at coordinate 79,226 of VMKM01000324.1, forward strand.
TCTGGTCCAGATACAGATTGACGTGAGTGGAACACATACTCTGGGCAACTCAAACACACGCTAACCTTACGAAGCACAATTCTTACACGCACAATTTCATTCCTCCTCTAGCAAACCCTGCCTACGTTCCCATCAAGCACTGCAGGCCAAGCGAAGTTCATCAACATGATTACCAGACAGCTGCCCGTCAAAGCTGGAAACAACGAGTTTACCTTGGAGCCTTTCACGGTACTCCAGTCAACATAAGACACAGTACACAGACACTAACTATCCAAATGTACAAAACTCACTAGGTGTGTTCTGAGTCAGTGTATACTAAAGGTTGGAAAACATACTGATACTGACTTATCTTTTCTCCTACAGGCCAATGAGGATTATCTGAACTTTGACGAAACATTTGAACTGAAGCTGGGGCCTCATAGCTCTTACCCAATCAGTTTAGTGGATGGCACTCGGAATACCATGGTCATCATTCAAGATGGGCCCCTACCCATACCTAAAGAGGTGAGTGCGCCTGCCAGATAGGGTTAAAGTCCAACTGAAATGATTAGAACTTTTTTTGTGTGCTACAGCTGCCGATGGGTTTCACAAGTATTTTATTGAATCTGAATCTAGTTCTGAATCCGCGTTTTGAATCCAAACAAGCACTGCTTTTATTTCACTGAGTACCATACCTAAACCACAGAGATTTTAATGAGCTGAAGGGGTGTAGGGCTTTCACTACATATTTTGTCTCTGCCCCGTGATATTCATTAACCCTGTCCTGATTCAACTCACTGTGCTGCTGCAGAAGTAACACAACGGAAATAATATTAATTCTACTTCATCATTCAGCAAATGTCAACTCAATAAATCCCTGATTTTTATGCATACACTTAACATTACCTGAAGGTGAACTGGTTGTTGCACTGCTACAGGTCGCAGAATCTGACGGCTCGCAGAATACAGTGTAACACCGGCAGTAGGCTGAGGCCGAGACGACTAAATGTGATTTCATTTGGACTTTAATTATGAATAGTGTGTGTTTCCTCTATCCCCTAATTATATCTAATTTAACATGAAGTACAAAGATGAGGAAGCTCTAAAGTATCTTTCTATCTCCAGTTCAAGGACATCAGTTCAAAGCCGGAGCAGGGCGCTAACGCTGTCAGGCAAGTTTTCAAATTGTTATAAGCTTGTAGGATATGAATTTGTATAGAAGGCTTGAGAGGCCATGTGTAAATACTTTTCTTTTTTATCTTCTTGTGGTCCCAAAAATAATTATTTGGTCTTGGCAAAGCTGCTTTCTCATGAACACCAGAGTAATTATTTGTCTTTAGCTTACGGCAGCATATAAGAACTATATTAAATCTAAGGCACTGTCATTTTCTTGTGCACTTGTGTACTTGTGTCAGTCCTTAGTTGACAATATAGAATAGTGGCCTTAGATTAGACATAAAGCAGAGAGTACTTTATGTCTGCTAATAGTAGATGATTATGATTAATCTGTATGATATTATCTAATCTTTAGCTCAGTGGTTCCTGACCTTTTCTGCTTGTGACCCATTAAAACAAATCAATATCTACTTGCGACTCCTTGTTACACATTGTGGTCTCAGCCAAAGATGGATTTGTTCCCTCTCAGATTTATGAATTTAAAGTATCCAGTATTTAATAAGCAAAAGGCTAAATTAGGAGAAGTCATAAACAAATTCAACATAATTTTGTGTAATCGAACATTTTCTTTCTCATATTTTTAACCATCTTCTGACTTCCTTAAATTCATCTTGGGACCACTTGGGGTCCTGCTTTAGATGACCGTTTGGGCTATACAGAATTTTACAGTCAAGACAAAACAAAGCTGGTTATGTGGAGATCACAACGTGAAAATAATTACACACGTCCTCTCCGGCTAGTCAATTCACTTCAGTGTTTTGTGGGAATGTAACTTAGCCTTCAAGTCAATATAAAATGTTTAAAAAAGGAGGTTGCTAATGTTATGAAAAGTATTGAAAAGTTATAGGTATATAATTATGTTATATTAGCTATTTAGCTAGCTTGTCATCATAAACAAATGAACAACAAGCTATTTTTATTTTTACTAAAGCTCTTTAGCTAACTTGAAGTCCAAAAAGATCCACCCCTTAGCTTGTCCTCAACCAAGACTGCTTTTAAGCTAGTAGAGTAGAGATTTTGTGAAGCAGCCTTTAAGTGCCATAAGGGACATTTACAGGACAATGTTAAATGCTAAAATATAGCAAAACCCCTGAGTGTATAGAAGTTAGCAAGGGTGCGTCTTATTGATTATAAATTATTTTGATTTGTAGGAGGAAGAATGTGTTTAATCTTGTTTCAAATGTCACATAGTCTCAGTTTAAGACTTGTTTTCTCACCTATTCTGTGCTGAATTCTCCTTCCCCAGATTCTTTAATGGTTTTGGCTCAGTTCTGAATGTAACAGTGGGTAACCAGGAATTTGGGGATATCGTCACCAACAACATGTCAAGATATGTTGCGATACAACAGGGAGAGTAAGACTGATATTTCATTTTATATATGTATATACAGTATGGAGATTCATGCCCCCCTCAGGACATACAGTATATGTCATATACAGTTATACTAGAGAAGGTTCTTTGCTCTGACTGGTGTTTTTCTTGTTATGTCAGGGCACAGTTCCGGATCAAGAGTGCTAGACAAGAGTGTGTCTACAGTCAAACACTGGGCTTCGGCAGCTCTTTCACCCTGATAATCCTGCCAACTTTCACATTTGGACCAAATGTAACTCACAAATACATTTTAAGTCACAATATAGCTTGAATGTAACTTTTTTTTTTTGATTGAGGTAACACACCTGTCTCTGTCCTGTAGTGCAAAGACAGCATCCGGCCCGTGATGGACATCAGGCCTAACACCATCCACATGGCCTGGCAGATTCCTCAGTACTTCCTCATCACTGCAGGAGAGGTTGTCTTCTCTGTCACCGGTCTGGAGTTCTCCTACTCACAGGTAGAGGGCACTTTCCTCACATAGCTGACAACACTGCAAATACAGTTTTGAGACAACTGAAAACACAAATAATAAAAGTGGCATTGGATAATAAAATCTGTCCTAATAATGAATTAATTTAGCCAGTGACATAAAATACAGAAAGACTGACTATGTCTTGATGAATTTGCTATAATATGTAGTTCTATTTGAATCTCCCTTTGCTCTCCAGGCACCTAGCAACATGAAGTCAGTGCTGCAGGCTGGTTGGCTGTTAACTGTTGCTGTAGGTAACATCATTGTGCTCATTGTCGCAGAGGCTGCTACTCTCTCAGAACAGGTGGGTGGATTTCATTTAACCATTAGTAGACACATATTGTCCTCACTGACCTTGGGCAAGTAATGTAATTGCTTTTGATAGAACATAATAACACAGGTTGTGGGGATAACGCAGGACACTGGTCAAAATGAGACATCACAGAGAGAATTCATTTCGCACTCGTAGTCTTTTCAAGGTCTTTCTTTCATTTTAAAACCCCCGTGACAGAAAACATATCCATCTCAAAGTTTTCCTCTATATGACATAAAGCATATTATTCAGCGCTAAACTTAAATGACGTGAAAAAGAAAGAAAAAAGAATTGACCACCCATGGGAACCCTGCAAACTCCACTAAAACTGTCCTTCAAGAGAAGGAGAGACAATTCTATGAATTTTCTTTTTTAAATTACAAACAACAAGAGATGCAAGAGACCAGTGGTGGAAGACGTATTCAGATATTTTACTTAAGTAAAAACAATATCACAGTATAAAAACACTCCATTATAAGTAAAGCCCTGCATTCAAAATCATACTTAAAGCAGCTATAATCATTTTTTTTATAATAACAATGGAACCCATTACTATTTGTAGGTGAAAGGTGTAGCTTGTAGTGACAAACCTACAGAGAATTATCACCCCACTCTACAGTTCCCTTCAACAAACCACTGTACACTACCTGCCCAGCACCAAACAGCAGACACACACCTGAATATGACCTGAATTAAATCTTCAACTGGATAACCTAACTCAGTTTGATGAATAATTTGAATGCAATATGTTTCCCCACTGGGCTGTGGTCAGAGATACTCCTTGGTATTTTTCCCAGTGTGATCTTATATTAATGCAACAATTATAAAAAGTGAAGGACAAACGGTTGAAAGTATGAAAAAGGCTCCTTTGACACACTGTCTCTTTTAGCTTTACACTTTGGTTTTTGTACAAATTAAACTCAGCAAGAAAGAGTGTAAGAAAGTGTATTTCAGTTTAGCTCCAAATTAACACTGTGTGTGTTTGTGTGTGTGTGTGTGTGTGTGTTTCTGTTCACTAGTGGGCCGAGTACATCCTCTTCGCCTCTCTGCTGCTGTTGGTGTGCATCATCTTTGCCATCATGGCCTATTTCTACACCTACATGGACCCGGCCAAGATAGAAGCCCAGTTTGCCCAGAGGGAACCCGAAGACAAGGAGAAGAGGAAAAGTTTGGAGATGGCCAGGAAGGACTCGGTCAAGCAATGCAACGAGGACAGGAGGAGTTCTGACTCCAGCTCTGATGAGGAGGAAACCAAACAGACCAAGATCTAAAGTGACCCTTCTCTACAGCTTTTCCCTCTCTCGTATATGAATGCTGCCTGGTTCTGTGTTTCATGTCTGAGCGTGCCTGTGCCATTAAGTTTTTTGTCATTGCAGTCTGGTGCACTGCTAGACATGTAGTGGTTAGAATGAATGGATGGACCTGAGTGAAATGGTGCTGAAGTTGAACGAACACAGAAATAGGGCTTAGATGCTAAAGCTTTTGGTGGACAGTGTTAGTGAAGGATTTTAGCAGGGATAATACAAACACTATTATCACCATTTCGGCTCAAAATCTTGAGAGAGTATTACTTTTTTAGAGGTTACTCGTATAATTAAAATCCCTGGATGTTTATTGGTTAGTAATTTGTGCTTTCGCTGTTGTAAATTTGTTTTTACAATGATTTATTTTGCACTGTGTAGCAACATCTTTATGAAATTTTTGTTTCATAGGCTTTTGTAATGTACTGGATTACACATACAAAGAAACCATTCCAACATTTGTATTTATTTCCAAGCACATTGTATGTATTGTAATATATTGCCCCCTTTTTTATATATATATATGATGTTCTCATCTGCTCCAGGGTCAAAATCTAACACCAGCGACTGCTTATTCAGTCAGAAAATGTTTAATCATAGTCCATATTCACACTCGACTTTCATTTTGGAGAATACTGCCTGTGATAATGGCTGCCCACCAAGGTTTTCAATAAAGATGCTGGCAAGGGGTTGTTGTCAATAAACGTGTACTGGCACAGATTTTTTTAAACATATGCAATGGCATTATATTAAATAAATTACTTTTTCTGAATACAAAACCTTTTTGCACATTACTGCATTATACTACTTCAGAAATATGGAGAAATATGGACGAAGACACTAGACTCATTTTAGTGTTTACACAAGGATGAAGAGTTTCTGAAACTAATTATTTGATAGATGTTCCTAACATTTTGTAAATGATGGGAGTATTCTTATGAAATCCAAAGTGACAGCAAAATCTAATAATGTTTCAATAGTTTATGTTGATCTTTTACACACATCTAGGACTGCAACTGTTATTTTCTAATTTACTATAATAGAAGATCAGCAAAAGTACACATTTGAAAAGGTGGATCCAGAAGAATGTTTGGTATTAAAACAAGAGTCCACAGCCATGCTAGCAGCTCTGAGGCTGTACTTGCTTTGAGCTAAATGCTAACACGCATAAAGTGACAATGTTAACATGCTGATGTTCACCATCTTAGTTTAGCTTGTTAGCATGCTAACATTTGCTTCTCAGCACCTAACACAAAGTACAGCTGAGGCTGATGGGAATGTCATCAGTTTTGTAGAAATTCGATCTATATAGTACGTATATAGTACGTAAAGTCACTGAAGTGGTTATTATTCATCCTGAGGGGGGCATGAATCTCCAAATTTCATGGCAATCCATTAAAAAGTTGTTGGGACATTTCACTTAAAACCATAAATGTCAACCTCAAGGTGGTGCTAGACAAAAAGTCAGCTGATCAACAAAATCATTAGGATCAGTATCTGATTTCTGCTTGGGTGAGCGTGTATTGATAACGTAACTATCGACTAATAATTTCAGCTTTACAGGCATCCAACTCCAGAAAATTACATGCACAACACAAAGTTCTCAGTTAGCATTAGATCTTTATTTCTCATGTCACTTTGAAAGCTTACAAGGAGCTTACATTTAACTTGGGGATTCTCAAATGACACAAGCAAAGATTATATACAGTACTATAAACTGTTCAGCTATGATAAAGGAGACCAAATGTACACATTTTGTAGTTATTTTCGTAGCATATGTTTTTCTGTAAGGTATAGGTATTTTTTTGCCGGAGGCAGGTGCCCATATCCATAAAGCATTCCATATTTCCATACTTAACTCTTCGCAGTTATAAAAATATCAGATATTTCTTAATTTCTTTCAATCCCTGTGTTGACAAGTGCGTCTTGATGCAACTCCTCAACATTATTGCTGCATTAGCACAGTAGTAAATTCTGGAACTCTTAAGTAAACATATATAGTAAAACATGGCTATTAGCAACGTTTTTCATTTTGTTTTGTTTTTTCCCTCTTGCAGGTTTCTTTAAATACTTGACACACTTTCAAAGTGCAAAAAACTGATCTGAAATTTTTTAAAAAACAAACAAACAAAAAAAAATAGGTGCAAATCATACTACAAACATCCGGTGAAAGCATAAAAAGAGGACATGGCACTTCAAGCATGGTGTGGTAGTGAGAACAGAAATGTCTGGAGTGAGGAAATAAGGATGGCGTTGATTGCTGCAGCTTGGCTTGTCCTGATCTACGGCTTTTTGTTTGGCTATGACCAAGTGTCATGATGCGATTGCCTTCGATGGTCCTTTCCAGTCATTCCTCGCCTCCACTTTAGTTTAAGTAAAGCTAAGGATAAATTACAAGCCGAAGGAAAAATAATACTTCACATGATATCAATATCAACCGCCCTTGTAATTGTCCTCAGCTCCACTCAATATTATTATTCTTATTTAAAAGCCACTGCCGACACAGATCTACCTTCATTCTTGTCCTAAACAATTTCAAAACTGCCTAAACATAAGTACAGGTAGGAGTTTTCCCCCTGACTACAACAACAAAGGAAAAGCTTCTGCCTCTAAACAAAGTAAGCTTAGTATTATAGTTAGTTTGATGATTCAGCAGGTGATTGAAATGGAAGATTGGACCTCAGTCACTTAGAAAGAAAACACTGATGAATACTGAGCTGAATTTCACTCACCGACGAGTAAAAGAAAACAAACTGAATCTCGGATGAAATGCCAGAACATAGATGTGTGTATCTCAAAAAGGCAAGGCATTTTCTGTTCTTTCTGTCGGAGTAACTTTTGAAAACTTTAAATATCTACTTTTAAACATCATCAGTATCTACAAAATGCGCATGACCATTTTGTACACAGTGATTCATTTCCCGCAATGACAACTTGTAATCATGTACAGCATGGCGACCCCCCCCCCCCGCTCCTCCCACTGCCTCGGAGGACAAAGTCCACTTAAAGCACGTTACCTGAGGTTTCATTAAGAATGCTGCAATTTGCCTTAACAGGGAGTCTTACGTACGCGAGAGCACACACACAAACGCGCTTGCAGGTGCCCACACACGTTGCGCATTCAAGCACGCACACACGCAGCTTGCACACCACGACAGTATCCCTGCAGGTTCATCACGCATGCTTTCAGAGGTTCTGGGGATATGACGCCTGCATTAAGAGGGGGACTGAAGTCTTGTCTTGGATTTGAGGGAGGTTTTCAGCTCCTCATAGAGCAAATTCCACAGAGACTCCATGGTGTGAGGCTGGGGGAGTCTCGCACATACAGAGCCCAGAGTCCGACTTGGCTGTTGCTGACTTTGAGTCTTGTCCCATCATAGCCGATTCCAAGGGTTCTGCTGCCCCCCCGAACGTCTCCTCTCATAAGTGGCAAAAAGCTCTCCAGAGTTTCTCTGTTGTCCTCTGCTTTGGAGTTCAGTCATTTTTACAGGCTCCCCACACGGGAGGTCAAACGTGGTCAGCTGGTATTGAATGACATGACCCCTGGCTTTTAACCCTCTGACCTGGCTGTGGTGTTGGGGGTGGGGGGTGGGGGCCTGGGAGAGCACGGCTGGGGCAGAGACCCAATTACTAGGGGGAGGAGGAGGACGTCCTTCTTGTGGAGAAACTGCAAGAGAAAAAGAAAACAAGAACGGCAGAATATCATCATCCACTGCATCAAAATGTTTTACAAATCTGGATTACATGATTAAGGATTAAGGAGTCAGGTGTTACCTCTGGAGCCTGTGGACCATGTGAGCCACTAGGGAATCGGAGATGCCGGGGTAGGCCTCCTCAGCCAGCAGGATGGCCTCCCTCAGCTCATCCAGGACCATGGGGTTCCCATTCACCTGCTCCTGTCTTGCCTTCAGCTGGGAGGAGAAAGAAAGGTGAGGAAGGCAGAGATTTGGTTAGATGGATAAGAGAGAGACAAGATGAGAAAACCAGTTTGATAAGACCAGGGACCCATCTGGGTATAATTCTGGGACCATAAAGGCGGTGTGAAAGCCCCTTTATGGTGCTTTCACTGTTTAGCAGAGGGGAAGCGGTTTCGATCACGGCAGTATATGAACCGGTTGCCGCCCACGTGAATGTGCACAGATTTTTCTCTGCCGGTTCACCGTGCTGAACTTCTGACAGTAACCGCCTGGCTTTGGCCAATCAATTAGAAGGGGGCGGGGTATCGCGGGTCAGAAATAAGAGCGTTTGAGGAGCTGATAATGCTGGTGAATACTCGGAGTTGTACAACATGGCACTAGCTACTTATGAGAACAAACAGAACACATAAGTTCAATGCACTTTGATTTGTTTAGTTCAATCTAGCAGGGCCTGATGTTTTATTTAAAAAAACAACAACAAAACAATACATTCCACTTGCACATCAAATTGTGGAACCAATGACTGAAGCCTATTTTCTTGGGGAATTATTTACACGGTGCCAAGTAGCTCCTAAAAAATAAGGTGTGTCAGATTTAATGTCAACATTTAGGTAAATATAAGTATCGGATTGGGATCAGGGCCGAATTTACTCAATTCGGACATCCCTACTTAAAAATCTATTGAGGGCCTCGTTACAGTTTGGATTGTAACATTTCACTATATTCAACATAGGCCTGGTCATGAGTGTGAAGGAAGGTTATCCAGATGGAGCTCCTTACCTCAGCTAATGCAGGAGAGATGACTGTGGCCAGGCTCTGTGAATAAGGCCTCTTTGGAATGTCTGTTGTCTGAGGAAAGAGAGAGAGACGTGAGAACGGGGGGTGGGGGTGGAAGGAAATTAAAGTAGTGCAGCTTCACCTTAGGGGGAATCTTTTTAAATCAGCACGGCGTGCACATTTAACACAAATAACATCCCACCATCTTACCACGGGTTAGCTCTTGTGAAACAGTGCACATTATCTGCAAATGTGTTCTCTTATAGTGATGGTGTCACAACTCAGACAGTAAATCAGAGCCTAAAGAATAGTCTGTCTCACCTGGTCTGTTCCCCCCGACTGCCCCTCCCCGTTCTGCAGCTTCTTGGGGTCCTTCTCTCGGATGGTGAAGATCCAGTCGTCGCTGCCAAAGTCGTTCCCGCCCGACGCCTGGCCGTCCTGCTCTCTGATTGGACATTGGATATTAAAAGAGGCTTTGGACATTTATCAGGATGAGCGATGACACCATGCGTGTGAAGTGCTTAAAGCTCATCATAACAAATGTGGGAGGAAAGTAGCACAGAGGATGCTTCTCTCCCTCAGCAGGATGGGTTTGTGTCACATGCACTTTAGAACTTTCAAATAGGAGTAAAAAAGAGCTGCTGGCATAATAGCAGTAAAAAAAAGCAAACATGTGAAGTGAGGAGCACAGCATTAGACTTACGAGTCAGACTCATCAGAACTGGACTCTGTGGTTCTAGACTGCTCCGCCTTCCACCTCTTGTACTTGTCCACCAGCTCAGTCAGGTAGGAGGTCTTTTTCGCGTGGCGAACGATCAGCTTATGCTTCAACAGCTCTTTGGCAGTCGGCCTCTGTGGAAATGAAGAGAAGCAAGTGAGACGAGCACACGATGGAGTCCGGAGAAACACATGTCCGAGTTATCTGTACATACAAGAAAAACAAATCCTTAAATAGGATAAACTACTTACAAAACTGGGCTCTTTGTTGAGACAGGCCTCGACAAACTCCTTGAGCGGTTTGCTGTAGTTGCCCTCCAGTGTGGGCGGGTTGTTCTTTGGGATGAGGAATAGAACCTTCATGGGGTGGAGCTCAGAGTGGGGCGGCTCTCCCTTCGCCAGCTCGATGGCTGTGATGCCCAGAGACCAGATATCAGCCTGGAGTTCAGAGAGAGACATAACTTTACATACATACATACATATTTATACAAAAACATGTAAGCTAACCAACAATCAGAGCTGCTCATATTCCCTCCCCGGGTTCTCTACAGTAGTCCACCACTTCTTTAATCATTTTGGGGTTTGCATATATCTTGTCACCTTCCTCAGCCTTATGGTACTTCATCTATATTCCTGTTTAATTTTAGGGTTTTAAAACACTGAAACTTGTGCTAAGTGCAGCAAATGAATCACACCTACCTACTGTAGCCAAAAACTGTTCTCAAAATAACTACCAGAGAAAGTGTAGGAAAGTAGAGAAAAACTAGACTTCATACTAAAGGGCAGTCATAGGCTGCCAGAAATTAGTGACTGCATTTCAACAGAAAAGTGCATACTGAAAACAGCGTTTCGCAATGTCTGCTGTTCTTGAAAACAAACAAGTTATGTTTACATTCAGTGTTTTTCACTGAAACGCATTGTGTGTATCTTTGAGGTCCAACAAACGTGTTGAATGCATTTCCTTCCTCATTTAACATCTGCAAAGTGGATTTTTCTTAAAACTTTGAAACCTGCGTTGTTTGCATCCATGTCTTCTTCTTTCCTTCCTTTTCAGGCACATTGCTGCATATCTTGGCGCATTACCACAGGATTCGTACATCTTTTTAAGAGTAAAATTCAAGCACTTTCAAGGTACCTAAACCACAAATTACCATACTCTTGAAGCCTTTAATTGTTCCTATAAATGCCAGGAGACAACAAACAAATATGACGACGGGATTGTTTCATACTAAAAGACTTTTGGCTTCCATGAGTGATTGTCTAGATGATGAAACACCAGATTCTGTTGAAAATCAAGCATTTTTCAAGGAGTATATTCTAATTCAAGGATATTCCTAACCTCAAAAACATAACGTTTAAAATTAACCATTTTCCAAACTTTCAAGACTTTGTTATGAACTCTGTTACCACCACCTGTAGATCAGTAGAATAGCATGAAGCCAATGGCCACTCTTTTTTAGCTGTACATGTTTAAATGTTTCAGCACAGTCAAAACATTTACATTAACTACATTTTTACTTCACAGTTTAAAACATAAAAAAATGGAGAAATAAGCAATAAACACTGCGGTTGTCTGTTGTGCATAGCAACGTAACATGCTTTCCAGGTGCACAGCAGTCGGAAATAATGACAGTCAGAGCAGCGATGGAAAGATACTTCACTGTGAATAGAGCTCAAAGAAATGCTGATGCAGCTCAGCCCTTTGAGCCAGCCAAAGGACTGAAGTCTGTCTGTGAAGTGAAAGCTACTTGGCTTACAACTTTTTGTGGATGGGGGCGGCGGCGGCTGTGGTAGCTGTGATGTCCCACAGCTGAATACCTCAAACTGTCAAAATGAGGCAAAGTGAGCTCAAGACACATCCTGAGACAAAACACCCCTCGTTAGCCAGCTGAAGTTACTGAATACTTAAAAAGATATTGAATACTTGGAGCAACTAAGAGAGGTAATGGGAATGTTGTGCATGGAGGGGTTCCATGACTAAAACAAAAATAAGAGGGACTCTCAAGGGACCACTGTATCCTGCAAGTCAAGGGTCAGTAGCTTGTAAATGGAAGTGAAAGACGTACCAGGTAAGAAGAAGGTAAACAGTGAAGAAAAGTAACACCACTGTCCTTGAAAAATTTAGAAAACTCTCCACAGCAAAGGGATCAACGCAGTAAAGCTTCTTTATCAACTTGCCGCTTTTCTTTAGCCTTTCACTTCCATTTAGTTTTGACAAATTGTGATTTGAACAACGATAAAAAAGATGATCGTTATCTTGCAGATCCCTTCAATCTTTCTGATTATACACAGAATTCTCTCTAAAACTCTTGTGTGGGTCTGTCACCCAGCGATATACTTCCTATCAGCTCTGCTCAGAATGTCTGGCTGGAAAAATATCAAATAATGGAGAGGAAACAGCACAATTCTAGTGTAGCAAAAAGACAACAAATGTCATTTTCAATTATCAATTCCTACTGAAACGATCCATTATATCATTTAAAAAAAAAAAAAAAAATTAATAAAACTTTTAAAACAACACTGTCAACCCCACGGCCAGTGTGATCTACATGATAACATTGTAGTAACAATTCGCACAGCCAATAGTGGGCAACTGGCTGTAAACATGCTGCGTGATTAGCTCGCTAGTGGTAGCTCTACCTTCCAGGTCGTAGCTGTCCGTTGAGAGTCTAAGGGGTGCTGTGGTGTAAAAGAGTTTGGGAACCACTGCTGCAAATGACCAGACCCATTCCCTCTGTATCTTCATTGTATAAATAATGGATGACCTTACTTAAAGTGTACTTTTGCACCATTAGCAGTATCATTGTATTTACATAGTGAGAAGACAAAGCAGGAGCAGCTGAGTATTTTAATGCAGATACATGTTAACACTAGCCTGACATCAACAGACAAATTCGCAAGTGTGAATTAGTCTGGAACCTGTCAATTCATTTTTGATTTCCAAGGGGCGTTATCACCAGGTGCAGACCAAAATGCCTCTAGGCATTATTGGATCGACCTACAACCAATCAGAGCAACCAAACGTGTGACGTAGCAAATAAAATATACCGTCCAGTTTGTTTAATACTGACATGAGAGTGGATTCAGAACGTTCCACATCAGTGGCAGCCATCTTGGTTGTTTACAAAAATGCCTCAACAGTGCTCCTCTGTACAGTCATCGTATCGAACCCGCCCCATGTTAGATAAATGGTTGTGATTGGTCGGCTGGAAATCTGTCTAAATGGGAGGGGGACCTGATGCATCTGCCAGAGCAAATAAAACATGAGCTTGCAGGTTCCTCTGGTTCCCAGGCTCCACAGTATATGGGGTTTAAGTAGTAGGCGTAAGAACAGCATAAATATGCAGAGGTTCCTGCATTCTGTCACTTTAAAGTCAACACTACGGTGAAGTTCAGCAATTTGAAGAGGGTGTAGTCTGATAGCATTAGTTGTTCGTACTGTTTGAAAGTGCACCACGTAAATATAACGCACTGTCTTTGAGTTTACCTTAGAGTCATAGGCCGACTGCTTGATGACCTCGGGGGCCATCCAGAAGGGCGTGCCAACAAAGGTGTTGCGTTTGATCTGGGTGTCGGTGAGCTGTCCCGCCACACCGAAATCTGCCAGCTTCACCTCTCCTTGCTCGGACAGCAGAACGTTGGCAGCTGTGGAGGGGAGGACAGACGGGAGGGTTGATGCGATCCAGCTCAGAGAACACGCAGAGTGAGAAGATACCCCACATCTGCGGACACTTCTGTCAATGCCATTTATCTGCATCACCAATTTATTTAATAAAGACGGAACAACTGTCAGAAGCCTTTTAGCGAAACCGCTGCAGCGCTCATCTTAATCCCCCGATGAAATACAAACTACATAATGAATGAAACTGTAAGTGGACGTCAATACCGTTAATGTGCTATGTGATATCTGTGTGTGCTGCTGAAACCTGCGTCCTCTAACAGCAGCCTTCTCAGTCGGTCAGCTACCTTTGATATCCCTGTGGATCTTCTTCTCAGAGTGCAGATACTCCAGGCCCTTGAGGATCTCTCTCAGGATGGTGGCGATCTGGGTCTCATCCAGAGCTCCAGGCTCCATCTTTAGAGGAAGAACAAACAGAAAGCATGAGCTGGGGGTGTCAGCTGAGCCTCAGGGTGGGTGATTATTAATTCTACAGGGCTGACAGTAGAGCAGTAGAAAACTCAACCAAAGCCAAAACACAGCTTTGAATGAGATTAAAGGAGCAGTTCACCTAAAATCACATTAAAGAATAAGTCTGGTTATATACTATATACTATAACCAGCAATGAATGTATCCTACTAACAAGTATTGTGTATTCAAACCCTGATATATCTTCTTCCTCTGTGCCATAGAGCTCCATTATTGTCCAAACACCATTAAAACACATCAATGAGCCACACTGTTGCACTGGGTGACATGTTCCTTCATTACCATGAACACACACACTGTAGTTTATTTTGACTCAATCCCACATACACCATCCTGCTGCCAGAAATACTCACTACAGCACCAAATGTGGAGTAATCCGCTGCTGGAAAATAGTCCCCAGCAAATGCACTGTTTCCTCCTGTTTGAGTAACGTTTGATAAAAACTACAATGATCAGCTGTTTCAGGAAATGACTGAGCCCTTTTTAAAAATGACACTACATATTTGTGAGGCGTTTTTAAAAACGTACTTCTTCAATAGGAAGGAATGGGCATGAGCCTAATGCATTGTTGGTTTTGGTCTTTTCAATAACAAAAATATAGAATATTGCCAGCCTTATCCTATAAAACTTATTTTCCCATTTACACAGAGAGCTATACATGCAAGAAGATGGTTTTGGTGTGATTTGCCGAGATTTGGAAATATCAATTGCAGTGTGACACTGAAAGCCCCAAAAACCCATATTTGAAAAACACAACATGCCCAATTGAAGAAGAATGTCATCATGGTTACTCAACCTTGTTGTGAAGTTTTGTTTTTCTTTCTTACTTCCATTCATTTTGTCATCTTTCCTGTCTTCTATTGAATACGCCTACCAACTGTATCTCCATGCAACAAAATACACCTTTCCCTGCGGTCTGTATGGAGTAACTGTGTCTTTCTCTTTGGACGGAGACATGAGCAGCCACCAGCTCACCACAAACCAAATCCCACAGACCTTGGTCACATCACCCCTAAAACTAAAGAAATCAAACAATAATCCAGGGAAGAGGAAAAGCATATCTAGCATTTCCC
Source organism: Macquaria ambigua (assembly GCA_008360985.2). Taxonomy (NCBI): domain Eukaryota; kingdom Metazoa; phylum Chordata; class Actinopteri; order Centrarchiformes; family Percichthyidae; genus Macquaria; species Macquaria ambigua. The sequence goes on from VMKM01000324.1 coordinate 94,474, forward strand.
GCAACGTTTTCAATCAGCTTCAGACAGCAGTGTATTGTATTGTAACAAATGACTCAGTATCTTTCATTTTATAGTAGGGCTGCTCGATTATGGCAAAAATCATAATCACAATTATTTTGGTCACTCTTGAGATCACGATTATTTAACGCGATTACTCACTGACTTTGGAAAACATCATGCATTTATTAAACTTAAAAAAAAAAAATTTTAATGGTGGATTTCCATTAACTTTAAGTGTTGCGGTGGAAGAAGTCAAGGGGGCTTTACTTGTTCCTTTATTGTAGCGATAGAATTTCAGATGATTAAACAAATTGCTCATGTTGCCTTGTGGTGCAGGCGCCTCCGTGTAACAAATCTTGCAGTATTCTCAACCTGGCTGAGAGTGAGTTTTGGCTTTTAGAAAGAGGGTCTGTTTGGGTGATCAGGAAGAAAGTACGGAGCTCGGCGCAACAAAAATATGAAGCAGGAGTCACTTACCAAATCTAATGCCGAGCCTCCACCTAAATACTCCATAATGATCCATAACTTTGTGTCCTGGAACAGAGGAGACAGAGAGAGAGAGAAGAGAGTGAGTTGCCTCTGATGCACAAAAGGGGTCATTAAGGACTACGACGCATTCGTGGAGAAATATTCACAGCTGGTTTATTAAGGTGGTTACTGGCTTATTTTGCGAGGCGTCAAGAAGAGCCGGCGGGTGCATTCCTAAACAAGTCATGATGACACTAATAAAGGCTTGGTGGGTGTCTAAAGTCGTCTGAGGCTAATCCCTTTTTAATTCAGGATTATTTGGGGAAAAAGTGGGTAGAGGAAGAGAAACCCTTTTATGTTTCATCCCATTTGCTCACTTGGAGGTTTGACGTATGGGGAAAAATACTGAACTAGGAACTCTTAATGTATATTATATTGACTATAACCCCATCCTGTGACATTATGTGTGTAACAAACATCACCTTCAGGTACGAGCCGTAGTACTTGGTGACAAAGGGGCTGTCACATTGGCTAAGTACTGTGATCTCCTGCTGAATGTCTTCGATCTCGTCCTCCGCCTCCTCCAGGTCTATGATCTTGATGGCCACTACTTTCTGGGTTCGATTGTCGATGCCTTTGAACACTTCGCCAAACGAGCCCTTGCCAATTCGCTCCAGCTTGGTGAACAACTCCTCCGGGTCAGCCTTGGCATTCTGGCAGTGATTGGGGGGGGGGGGGGGGTTAAAAAAAAAAAAAAAAAAAAGACAGAAAAAGGAGCGTTTGAAAAGGACTGAATGTTGGGGAGTCAATAGGAAACACCAGCAGGGTGCCATTCTTACAGGATGCATTAATTCATTCATTGCAACACCTTGTGTTTGTGTACACAGAAAGAAAGACACAGGAGAATGAAAGAAAAGAGGGTAACAGGTTTAAAAGAATTTTAAAGAACACGAAGTATGCTCCTAAAATAACATTTGAGTCCTTTCAATACCCTGCTGTACCTTAGGGGTTTATTGTCTGCCGATTATTTTCTTGATTAGTCTATGAAATGTCAGAAAAAAGTCCAATGGCACATCTTCCAATGTCTTGTTATGTCTGACCAACAGTCCAAAACCTAAAGATATTCAAACTGCAACAATATAAAAGCAAGATGTCTTCATATTTGAGAGGCTGAAACAGCACATTTTTTGGCATTTTTGCTTGAAAAATGAACAACCCCCCCACAAGATCAATCAATTATCAAAATAGTTCCCGATTATTTTTTCTGGCGATCTACTAATCAATTAGTCAACTAATCATTGCAGCTCTACTATGGACTCTGTGAACCCGAGCCAGTTTGTGCAGAGATGCAAGGATGAAAAATCTCTTGCATCACATTACTTTTACACCCAAATACAACCGCTGGCACTGTGAGACATAATTATAACTCCTCTGGAGGCCATAAGGATGGGAGAGACAAGTCAAGTGCTGCATGATTTCAAACTGTGTTGGTCAGACAAAAAGAAAAGCTTAGGTGGAACTCTGAAGCGTTATTAAGTCTGGGAAAAAGCTGAAAATGTGTCAGTGAATCAAATGTCAAGCCATATTTCCAACTTTTCTGGGGTAGCACACTGTAGCGTCTGAGAGTTGAATGGGAAAAAAAACCTTACTTGAGCGCCGCAGGAAGTGAACTAAAATGACTTAACTCTCCAGGGGCTGTTATGTGGGAAACACAAGAGCAGGCGCTGACAAAAAACAACTTCCTTTCATGACCTCTTTAGAGCAGAGAAAGGGTCAATGTGCCCGTTTTGAGATAAAGCTAAGAACGAAACCGCTGCCTTACGCACGAAGGGATCCTTATGTCACCGACGGAGATCTTTTTTGGTACCATGAAAGAGATTTAACTAAACAGTGATCCCACTAATGGGAAGTGCTGTGCAGAGCGGATGAAGAAGCGATAAAGTAATGAGTCATATTTTATTAAAAACAATAAGATACTTTGTTTGGGGAACAAGGGTTCAAACTGGAACAGCCTCAAGTCAAATTGCAGGAAAATACTGACTTTTGCTGCAGATTTACAACATACACTAGTAGACCTGTCTTAAATCAGTCTTTGAAATTATGGCTAGAAAATTCAACTGACAAAGCTAAAACTTTGTTTGCACTTGCCTTTAATTTAAGAACAATCTTCACCTGACTGGCAGCAAAAAACTTATTTACAACTTAGAATTATGGTGTTATTATGGGGTTGTTATTGGTGCCAAACTCCCAGCAGTTTGTCTGCCTCTGATGCATCCTCCTGCAGATTCTGAATCAGCATGCATTTACTTCCAAACCAGAGAAATCTGCTAACAAGCCTGCACAGGGCATAGAATCTGGTGCATGAGGAAGTTTACATTAGGAACCGTTATCTCCTCTAGTTATCTACACAACACAATTATCCCCTATACAGGGTATATGCAGATACTAACTGAAGTTAAATTCTATACCTTTTAAGACCTTTTCAACATATTTTAAGACTGCAATGCCACGAGCTGTAACTGGTTATCAGCAACACACCTTAACTTACATTTACAGTACTATACCAATACATTTATTTTGAGATTGCAAAACAGTCTGAGTTTGACATAATTCAGATAGGCTGGGAGGGAACAAAACTCAAGAGAATAAAGTAGTTACTAAGCCAAAGGCAAGGTTTATTAAAAGTAATCAGACCTGCAAACTCACAAGAGGTGAAAAAGGTGACATGTCTGTAAACTCAACCCCAGAATTTTTGGGGGATTTTAACATGTAAACGAAGCATTCTGGCACACTGTGAGAAGAAAATAAAGGGAAAAGACAACATTAACTTAAGGCAAAAAAACATTTATTGAAACCAGTGCTGTTTCCGAATTGAGTTTATTTCTTCGTTAACTTTAGCTGATGTGCTAACAAGCTGGCAAGCTTTCCATTATAAATAGGTTGGGAAAGATTTAATGGGGTAATGGCTATCAATAATAGAATGTTTCATTTCATTATACATTTCATTTATATTTAGTTTACTCAGGAAACGTTTAAGAGGCTTGTGCCGGTTCCGCGACGCACATGACGGTGTGGCCCGGCTGTTACGTTAAAACTAGTGTCCATTGTAGTAGTACCGCGAAAAGTTGTCTTTATACATCCATGGAAAAGAAAACGATGCAGTTGTCTTGATTCTGATTGGCCAAAGGACTCGAAACGTCTCACCAAAGATGTTTTATTGAGAAGAAGATCGCGACGTGACAACAGCTTTCTGAAAGGTCTCTCTGTTCTCACTCACTCCAGTCTATGAAAAATGCGCTGGCCACTTCACGCAAACTTTTAGCATACAAACTATTTGGAATAGGCTATTGACATTGAAAGGCACAAAAAAATAATACCTCGTAAAATGCCGATTAAGACGTTTTAATACTTTAGAAGGGTCTTAATTTTTGCTAAATTGATTTAATACCTTTTAATACTTTTAAGACCCCGCGGATACCCTGCTATAGGCAAAATCCTAAAGATAGCAGCAGAGGCAAGAACAAGGCTCATGTGTGCATAATAGTCTCTTTGTACAGGAGACCCAGAGAGCTCTACTGCTTTCAAGTCATGGCTGAAATATTGGAATTTTGCGTTCAGTGCGTAGCTTTCTGTTGCATTCAGGGGCAGACCAGCTGTCAACATGACAATAATGAACAATGACGACATAGCAGAGATGTAAATTAACGTTCTGCTATGTTGTCTGGCGTCCCATACAAATGATAGTTATGTTATGGATATATTTAGGTTGCTTCACATTTGATGTCTTTCGATCAATTGTGTGACATCAATTACGTGGCCGACATGCATTTCGTCCAGTTCAGTCTGTCTATTGCAGCATTAATTAACAACAGCTGGGTGCTTCATGATCTCTCTTCTTCCGACCACGCGAGAGAATGAGATTTTACAAGGTGTACTTTAGTCCTAAAATGCCCCAAATCACGGAGTTCGTTAGGTGTGCAGTGCAGCGCACAAACCCACAGCAGGGAGTCAAAGAGTGTACATTTTGTTCTGGCAGTGACCTCAACTTACTTATTGCGGAACAAATTCAAAAAGACATTTGGCTTACCTGCATCCCCGGTAGGTTACCCTGAACAGGAGAATGGGCCATGATGGTGCTGACTGAATTTGCGCCTTGTCCAACAACGCAGGGGTGAGATTTCCTCGGCTTGACTTATGTTTACAGTCCCGGCTGTGGCACCGTTAATGTTAGCAATCCTCCAGGATACCTGGTTACACAGGCCTGCTGAGAACCGTCTCAGCTACTCTTACGTAGAGAGAAAAATGTCCTTTCACACACGCTGGTGTACCTCTCCTGTGTCTGAACGACCCCAAGTCACCCAAAACAGCTGAGCAAGCTAACAGACGTTTGCTAATGCTAACTCTGAAGCTGCAAACAAGAAATCCGCAATGTTAGTTTGCTAACCAGCTGGCTAAGCGTTAACTATTGTGTTTAATCCCACCCAGGGAAGTTATGCTGCTGCAACAAATTTAATTCTCGAAAACGAAGCAGTAGCAACAACTATTTATTTTAAAACTACCTATCTGTCACTTTCTGAACGCGTATTCTCTCGCTAACGGTGTTGTCAGCTAGCTAACATGGTTAGCTCGCTAGCTAGCTAGCCAACGCAGACAACCTGACAAACGTTCTGTCAGCGAGCTGGCTCGGAGCACAATTCGTCTGCATACCGCAGATGTCATCCACAGAACGGAGTCTTGAATAAACCGATTACCCAGCTTTTATCTTTCCCCTTCAGCAGCTCTACAGGTCTGGCATCTGCGGCAAGGATAGCTCGCCAGTGTTTTTGTTTCCTCCCTCACTTTCGTCCCGTACTCTCGGCCATCTTGTCGGTGCTGTGACGCCTGGCTGGGCGGATCCGGATCCGGATCAACAACAACATCCTGACTTCTCTCTCCCAGGTGTTGATGCCAGGTGGATGGACCGAGGCCCCAAAGTTTTTAAGTCAGTGATACTTAAAGAGATCCATATTAAACCGTGTTGTTACGACTATGTACCACAGCATCCCAATTGAGAACATTTCAGTTGGTTACTGTGATCTGGTGATTTGGTCCAGTCAGATACCCTGAGAAAGTGCTATTAAGCTAATTAATAAACCATGTTATCCTATAGAAAGATATACGTTTAATAAAATGAGAGCTACTGATTAAATCACTTATCTATGGGACCCTGTGAAAGCCTCTCAGGGAACCTGCATCTTGGGCCATCACTGCCCTTGACTTGATACTACATAGGCTACTAAAATCCACGTTTTATTATTAAGCTGCATTAATCTAGTAACTTCATTACAATAACACACTTACATCGCAGCATTATTCTGTCCTCTGTAATACTGATATCCATGTAATATCACTATATTGTATACCACTGAATTGAAATAATACAATTGCAATGTGAGTAAATCAAATTCTAATGATTTTCCCACTAATGCTGTTTGCAGTGCAGCAGTGCTAATTGCGCTGAGTCTAATTGACGTTTCGTGTGCTTCACCAGAGGAGGGCGCCAGTGTATAAACCTCACTGCAGCAGCAGCCTCCTTGTGTAATCTGGATGCTGATGCCGGGTGCACCATCTCGTGCCGCAGCTAGAAATAATAATGGGATGCCCCGTGCATTACTGCAGTTGGTGTTTGTGTTGTGCGGGATAGTCGCCAAGAACGATACAATATCATACAATATATAGGCCTACTCATAGCTGAAGCGAGACCAGATTGTGCTCATAATGATGGCTGCGGCTGTTTTCAACCTGTTCAAACAGCGCACGCCAGTGGTTGAGAAAATCCACATGGGTAACTCAAACACTGCCTACATTAAGAAGGCATTGCAGCATGATTGTATGGCTGCCTTTAAACTGGATCTGATATCTGTAGGTGAAAGAGATCATACAGAACTATTGTAGCCTATATGTAAATTGTAGCCTATAAGAGTGTGATATAATGGAGATAGGCGACCCTATGAATGAAACGCCAAGTCGCTTCAAATTCACAACTGAGTGATACACATGCCCCTGTATTAAATTAGCCCATTACATGAGATGTTTCATTTGAGAGGCTACACTCATTTAGACTCAAATATATCCACATGTGTGTTTGTGTGGCTGTAAATACATATGTATGGAGGATTCGCCTTCACAAATGAATTCCTGGATCAAAGTATCCGCGTCTCCCTTGTGCGCCTCATCATCGCGTCCAGGGTTGAACGCGTGCAATGGGAAGCGCTGCCACCTCCCTCCTTCATGCGTAAATTATATGTAGGGCAGGACGGGAATGCTGTGCTACCTCCATTTGAGAAAACCCGGCCGGTGAATGTGAGGGGAAACAAAAGGAATTCACCAAAAAAGCCAGTCTCGTCTTCAACCAGCGCGCGACAGAAGCGGAGCGGCGCGTCACGACTTGCCTATTGTGAAGCCAAGGAGAAGAAAAGATGGACATCACGGACCAAGGAGCTCAAATGGAGCCGCTCTTACCAACGGTAAGACTAAATAGATACGCTATTGCTATGTTTATGTTGCTTTGTATCTTAGACAAGGCTGAATGGACTGTTTGGTCATCAGTTTATGTTATTTCTCTTTATAATAAAGCAAGCACAGTTGGGATGAAACGTCCCATCAATGCATGATTTATATTCAATACCTCTGTGTTTCAAAATGACCCATATTTTGACTGCATTACTGGCTGTGTGTCGCCTGGATATCATGGCAAAGATGGGCTCTTGCGCACCATAAATTGACAAAATTGATCATTTCACCGTGTGCACAATTCATATTTGAGCAAAAGATGACATCTCGCTCACTACAAACGCCTACGCCTTCACACAGAAGCCCTGAACAGGTTGATTTAATGTTACACAGTAGCTACAGTTCATTTGAACCTTGCTACTGCCTGCATGGAATATGTTGCCTTTCAGTCAAAATAATAGGGTTTGCTAGTCGACCCAGTTTTTATATTCTTTATGAAACCTGCTGTCAAGCTGTTGCTTTACAGTGCTGTGGGTCTAAGATGTTACACTAAGATGAGAGCATTAAGTGTTTGATCCTCACAGCAAGGAGACAGAGGGAGGTATATGCCTCATGGATGCATTGGGCTCACTGTCTTTCCATCTTTGCATGAGGAGCTCCACTGGATTATTACGATTTATTCATAACCCATTTGGCCTATTTATGCGCATTTTGAGAGCATAACACAGAAATTCATAAAAAAAAAATAAAATCAGATTCTTTCACATGTGTACACGATAGTCCTTGTATTCCTGGCTCCCCTTCTCTTGAAATCACCATCCATCAACCCGAGAGATAGAGAAATGCTACCCAAGCGTCCCAAAGTCTTTTTTTATTCCACTGAGACATATTCTCTCCACTGTGAGCTCAGGTTGTATCAGGTGTTGGTTGAAAGAAAGAAACAGGTCGAATATGTGTCCTCTCAGGTCAGAGCCCAATGAACCCACTGGCAGAATTTCATGTCTCAAATATAACACATTGAAGGCTGCGTCTGCGGTCAGCCTCTCCTCATTAGCATTCAGGTGAGACTGCTGAGAAGGAGAAAAAAAACAAAACTTGGGATGCTGGAGGAGAGAGATGAAATATATTGCTTTGTGCTCACCATGTTTAAAAGCAGAGATTTCTCTGGAGGCAAATCAATACTCCCCTTGTTTTGTTCTATTTGTGGACGTGTTACATGAGGACTTCGTTTTCCAGAGCTTAGAGCGTACAGTGAAGCCTGACAAAGCTGATGTGGCGTGGGATGGCTGTTCTGTTTCCCCTGCAGTCTCAATGCAGTGTGGTTGCTTTCCTGTTATTGTAACTCGTCACTGCTTCCCCTGTCCCTCCGCCTACACGGCAAGCGAATGCGTTGTCATGGTTTCACCAGGATGTGTATGGGTATGTGAGGTGTTAGAATGGTGAGAATCTCAGGGACTCCTCAGTATGTGACAACACAACATGGCTAGAAAAGAAAACATCCTATTGTACCCCATTCTACCAGGTTCCCAAGGTCAAGCATGAGAGTATGTTTAATTTACAGCAGGAAGGACTGTATCTGAATGCACAATTGCTTGTGCCATATCTCTCAGTTGTTGAGTTGGGACACTTGAGTTTACTACATATTTTCTCAACAGAGCATCTGCCATGACAGTAATGTGTCCACATGCCTTGCGTTTGTCCCGTTGACTGATTTCTTGATGTTCTTTGACTTGCAGGAACAAAGTTCCCAAGAAAATAAAGATGTGGTGAGTACATTTCTCATTGTCTCCATCAGGCCTGCAAAATGTCATATTGATTCACTGTGTAATAACAATGATAACTCAGACTAAGACTAGTTTTAAAACACAAGGATACAATCAGAAAATCAATAGTGAAAGCAATAAAATAGGAAATATAAAGGGCAAGGCAAGAATAATAAAAGGGAGGTCACAAGAAATGGACTGTCGTTACGTTAAAGCAAGTCTGTATAGAGTTTTAGGAAGTACAATGGTAGAAAGTAATTATTTACTCAAGTACTGTAGCCTACCTAAGTAACATTTTTAGGTACTTACTTAATTGAGTATGACCATTTTCTGCTACTTTATACTTCTACTCCATAACCTTTCAGAGTGAAATATTATAAAATTACTATAATATACTTTTTACTCCACTACAATTTCACAGCATATTAGTTAGTCTCAGTTGTTAGTTACTTTGCAGATTTACAGAAGATTTTAAACAGAAAACATATGATAAGCTTGTAAAATACAATCTATTGTTAAAGCGCCTATAATCTATATTTTTATAATAACAATGAATCACATGACTGCCTGAAAATTATCACCTGGCTCTGCAGTTCCCCTCAGTTTTACAGAGAGTTTTAGTGTCTTTCAGCACATTGTTTTGGTGCACATTAATACCGCTCTCAGGCAGCTGCAGCGAAAATGCTATAAAAAGCCACTGTACATTAGCTGCCCAACACCAAACAGCAGCTGGTGAACATAGTGGAGCATTTAGCAGCTAAAGAGCCAGATATTTCCTTCAGGACTTAGTTGAGACCAAACCAGAGCTAAAAGGTGAGTGAATATTGCACTTACATTCATCAGGTGGACACAAACATGACTCTAACGAATGCTCAAGTGTAACTGTTTGCTAACAAGTTCGCCATCTTTATGAGGTGATAATATGGCAGTGTTGTCTTTAAGTCAGTCAAATTAAGTCACACTGACTCAAACACAACATTGCTCCCCTTAATCATCTGGGGCTGTTCTATTTTCCTGGTGGCTCTGATGGCAAAAGTGTGATCACATTTTGCTCTTAATCCATGTTTTCTATAATCTATAATCTATAATCTACAGTAATATTGCACAGCTGTATTTGGTTTACATCTTTAATTAGCCAGCTTGTTTAGCAGATGTCGCATATTTTTAGATCACAATTGTCACACATGTCATTATGCACCCGGCAGCCACGCAAGGCTGAGCACACGCTGGGTAAATAAATAATGACAGGTAATGGGAATGAGGTGAAATGGCTTTGAAGAGCTCACAAGATATGAGTGTAAGCAGACAACTGAGCCAGCCGTAGAGATGAGTTTTGATGAATGCATGTCATCTGTTCTGACAGAATATTGCTTATGCAACTGTGGGCTGTGAGCCAGACTGAGGACAAGGCTCAGCACAAAGTGTCTGCCAGTGGCCAAACTATGAATCCTCCACTTACTAGAACTTAGTTTTTTACTTCTACGTTCCTAAATATTGTGAGGACGCAGGGATATTTGTCACTTCTGCACTGTTAACCCTTGAACTCCTTAGTACCTGAGGTTGCTTGTTAGATAATTGGAATTTAAGGATAAATTCCGGGCAAGAGCGGTAGATAAATCAAATTTACAATATGTGTTCACAGATACATATAAAGTGAGTAAAGGTGCTTTTTGTAATACATGGTATAATGACGTATGAGTTTATTTGTCAAAGCAAAAATGTGATAAAGCTGATGTTACCATGATGCTCCTCAGTGTCATAGATAGATTATCTCTAAAATCTAATCACAAACTCAGTGCCAATCTTTTAAATCAAAGGAACAACATTTCTACAAGATATTGAAAATAACCACATTTTATAGGATATAAAGCTGCTTATTGACAAGTCAACAAGTATGTTTACTTGCTCTGTGTTAGAATATTTGGTGTAACTTTTAGCAATTTCATAATAAAACCCATTTTTATACTAGTTTTAATATTAGATTAAATAAGGTAGTTTGTGGACTTATGTTCTTAGCTCTCTGATGGCTCACTCCAGAAAAAGACAGTTCAGACAGTTTCAGTGCTATAGCATTTGACTGATCTTAAAGGAGTAGTTCAATATTTTGGGAAATATGCTTATTCTTTCTTGCCGAGAGTTAGATGATACCAAAATATGAAGCTAGAGTCAGCAGCTGATTAGCTTATCTGGACTGGTAATCTTTGTAAAAATGTCACATTGTGGTTTTATGAGTCGTTATGTGCCAGACTATTCCAGGTAACTGTAGGCCTACCCGGCCAAGAAATAGTCTGACATATGACGACCCGCAAAACCACAACTTGTTTTTACATCTCGGATTTTGTACAGATTAAACAAATGAGAACATGTTAATTAGTGAGCTTTAGAGGTTCTGGTGGGTGGATTTTGTTACCTTTAGACAAAGCTAGGCTAGCTGTTTCCCCCGTTTCCAGTCTTTATGCCAAGCTAAGCTAACCTAACCGGGGGCTAACTCCAGCTACATAGTTAGACACTAGAGAGGTATCAATCTTCTCATCTAATTCTTGGCAAGAAAGTGAATAAGTGTATTTTCAAAGTGTCGAACTATTCCTTTAATTTTGAATCCAATCTTGAGAACTCGGTCTTGGCAGCTTGGACTTGTTCTCTGCCAGTTTTTAACTCTTTTTGACTTACCTTTTGTACCTGGTTTGACTTGGTCTTGTTTGAATCTGCACCACTTTTGGATTATTCAAAACATTCTTGCTGCTCTAAAACTATTTTTTTTAAATGTGTGATAATATTGGTCTTTTGTTTAATTTTGCACCAGTATGAAAAGTGTAGACGATTGACCTGTAGGAACCTTTGTATAGAATACTGTAGTCCTAATTGATTAGTCAATATAATAACAAAATGATGGACAATGTGTTGAGAAATCCTCTGTTTTACATGATTTTTGGCATGCTTCAGCCATTGCCACCAAGGGAAAGAAATGGGAGGTTGTATTTAAATAGTCTGTTTTGGTTGATGTATACTAGTCACCTGACTGAACACCTGACTGTGGTTTCTGTGGCTGTTAACCACTTCTTGACTTGAACTCAAGTGGACCTGGTCCTGGATTTGACTTGGACTTTACTGGTGTGGTCCTAATTAAAACCCTGACATAACCGTAGGCTGTCTGCCAGGCTGTCCAGTTAGGGTCTGTTGATTGGCCGGGTTGGAGAAGATCAGTGAGAACAGATGGAGGAAGTCTGCTGGAGTTGCCCAGGCTTGTTCTTTTGAGCGTAGTGTTCTGGGATAAGTGTGAAATCTCTGTTTGATTTGGTGATCCAACTGTGCAAAACTAGCAGGCATGCGGGCAGGCAGGAAGCCTCCCCACCACAGCTAGGAGCCTAGACCGGCTGTGCTCCTTTCCATGGTTAATTATAGCAGTGTCAGTAGAGAGGAGGGCGAAGAGGGCATGGAGGTAGGTAGAGGGAGAGGGGACAGAACTGGATGGAGAACTTGAGAGACAGATGGTGAGATGAGGAGAGAGAGGCATATAGAAGATTAGATTGTGTAGTGTTAAGTGTGATTTGGCTGTCAAATCCTCTCCTGTGAATATTACAAGTGTCATCTTCGCTATTGAAAACCTTGCGAAAGATCAGATGGCATGAACCACAAAGACATTATTGTGATTTGACAGTCATCTCAGGCAGTGCAGCAGAAATAGTTGCTTGCTTCCGGATCTGTTTCTAGCACACCATGCCTCGATCACAGTTTCGCTGACAATGCACAACAGCCAGAGAGCAGCTTCTTCGCCTCAGGTAGGTTGTGCCAACACATACACACAGACACATGCACTTAAAGATGCACATACTGTATACAGTAAGACTGCAACGCCAACCCTGCACACTGCTTTTTCTACTTGAGGTGTGTAGTGACTGTGGCACATGTAGCAGTGAGGTGTGTGAAGCCCCTTGTTCAGGATGCTGTTGTTTGACTCCCTGCGACCTAAGGCTTCTCTTAGGTAACAGAGCTACAGAGCTTGGATGCTCAGCAGAGCAGCACTGTGCACGGCACAGCATCGGTGATGTCAGAGCGCTAATCTCTCTGGGGGGATTGGCGGATGGACGCTTGTCAGAAACATTTGATGCTACCCTGGATGAAAGCCGTTGGAGGCAGAGGCAAAGACGGAGGCAGAGTCGGAGCTGTGCTGAGCTGAACTGGGTTGTGTTCGTGGGGCTTTTGGAGTAAGGTTGCTGCCATATTTCAGCATGGGAAGTGCGACTGAGGAGAGCAGCTGAGGAGAGGAGAGGGACTGACTAATAGCCCAACAGAGAAGCCGACTCTTATCTTTGTCTGCTATTCTCTCTGACTCTCATACACTATCACAGACACACACTCTGAGTCTGGAGTGGGGCTCAGGCCCTGAGCCTTAGCCTCTCGTCTTACCATTGCCGCAAGCACAAGGGGAGTTAGCGGGCATCCTGCCCCAACCTTATAGGAGGCACACCATGCTCTCAGTGGACCACAATACAGGATTTATTTATCAGGTAGGTTACTCTGATCTTGCACTCAAAAGTATTCATGCTGTAAGAGGGAGGGCATTTCTTTGACTTTGCTGTAATTCAAATTGGAAATAGTTAGCCACCAGTGAGTCTTGTTGGTTTTGGCAACATGAAAAAATATTCATTTGTTAACCAGTCAAGTTTTAGACTGACTTGGATGACATTGAGGTTAAACAGTAGCTACAGTAGATTAACAATATTAGCTGGAAAAAGCTTGCATGTTTTACCAACTGCATAATGTTAATGCATGTATAGTTAATAGGCTGCGGGGGACTTGCCTCCTGTGCTACAGAGAGGGCCAGTTGTACTGATGTGCATGCAAAAGTCCCGGGGAGGTTGGCAGACAGATGGGACTGTCATTCTGGGGCAAGAGAGGAGCTTATACCCACGGTACTGACCCTGGTGATCTCTGAGGAAGAAACAGGCTAACAAAAGCAAAGAACAGTAGATTTGTTTGTGTTTGAGCCCTTTGTCATGTATGTAGATTGTTTCTGGTCTTTTCTGTTTTTTTTTTCTGCTTTTAGGACATGCTAGTTCAAATCCAAGCAGCTTTTCAAAATCTCAGCCTCCCTTGCTGGTTTTGGAGGGCAGTGTTCACACTTCTATGTCAGACAAGGTTAGAGGGAAGTGATGATGTAGAGATGTTCCCAGTGCACTTAGCATATTCTTCCCTGTGATGCTGATCCTGCTGCCATTGCCACGGTAACCATGGCCATCTGTAGGGATGAAAAGCATGACAACAGAGGCTGTCAGCCAATCACAGGGCTTGTAAAGCTGCTGATAATCCATGCCCCCTCTTAGCTAGCTACAAGCTATACAATCACTCTGGCTTTTAGCACATATAAAAAGTCCAGTAAAGCAGATTGAAAGTAAATATACAGATTGACATTAAGACCAAGTCTTACTGATTTTGCATGAAACGCCACCTGCTTGGCTATTTTCTGGGCTTACTGTGGGAAATGTATGCAACTTACTACATCTCATATGATTTTTAGAGTACACCTCCTGGCCTAGATCTCACGGTATATTAATGTAAACATTCATCATTCCCGCTGTTGTGAAAGCCTCAGGAGAGATCCCCGAAGAACATAGAAAGGAGGTCACATATCTGCTTCCCTGAGAGCTATGTGATAATGTGCACAGATTCCTGGAAAGGAGCCTGTTAGAATCAATAGGTCTGTGATTTTTACTGGCCAAGAAAATGGAATATAAGCTCTCAGACAAATCTGTTGTTGACACTTCAAGACATCCTCTCTGTTGTTTTATAACTAGTTACATATGAAAGATAACATTGCTGGATAGTTAATATGCCCAGCTAGTGTTGCATTTACTGACGTTATTTTTTTCCGTCACGTCTTGTGTTTTCATTCCCATGCACTGGTAGAAATCCAACTGTATGAAAATAAAAACCCATGAAATGAAAAAATTTACTTTCACTTTTGTTTTGCGGACTAATCCTTATTCCAATTGCAATGACTACTGTGTCTCTAACACTCAAAGCCAAAGCATTAGTTTGAAAGCATCCTTACATCAATTGGCCTTGGAAAATAAATGTGTGGTATCTGAGAGCTGAATATGAAGCAGTAATATTTCTTTTTTGTCTTTATAGAACATGTAGTCATGTTTTTTTCTGTAGTTTGCTTGCATCCATAATTGGAATGCTCAAAATGATCACAACATAGCTCTTTAGTTTAGCACTCCTCCGTAACTAGAAACAGAGAAAGCAGTTTGTCCTCCTAATTTGTGACATACTGTCATTTCAAGGGATGTTGTAGAAGGTAAACCCACTTAAATTCACTTGAATCATGTTTTTGTTGGTGAAATGAAATGAAATATCAATCCAGAATATTTGTTCAGGTTGATGCCACAGGAAAAATTGGCGTTAAAGGGGTATTCCGGCAATTTAGTAGTATTTCTGTATTTCTACTACTGCTACTCCAAGTAGCAAGCTCACAATCTTTCATATTCAATACTGTCCACACTGTCAACAGCTGATTGGTGTTTTTATATGTCAGGGGGTGGGGTGTGGGTGTAGGGGGTAAATGTGACGTTGCATTGTAATTCGGGGGCTGAGTGTCCCAGGAGTGTCCCAGGAACAGAATTACTGGATTTTCTCTGAAAAAGGAAAATACCTTCTGTTGTAATGAACACTACAAAATGGACCAGGATCAATTGAAGTGACTGTACATGTAATTTATTAACTCAGAAAAGTGGATTTAGTGTTAAGTTATGCTTTAAATTGTAAAATCAGTTTTCTCAACACCATAATCTATAGCTTCTGCTCGCCATTAGTGCAGCATGTGACAGAATTTTAAGCTCTGCGATTTGTTAGTCAACAAAGTCAGTCTCCCACTGATTGTCACTACAGTAGCTCCAGGCTGTACACTGTTATGACAAGCCGAATTACAGTCTTACATTCGCTCTCTGGTTTACAGCTGTGGCAGGGTGGACTACATGTGAATGAATGCTGACTGGGATGTCACTTTGTGAGAGTTTCAGTTGAATGGCATTCACCTTTAACTGCGCTATTGCAGAGAGGTCAGAGACAGGAGGAAACTGGAGCACATTGTAGAGGAGATTTAGAGATGTAACTGTAAGCTTTGGTGAAATGAGTCTTGTTAGAGTTGTGTTTTTGGAGTAGGATGTTCAGAAAGCATCGTCTGAGTTCAAGCAGACACGTTTCAGGTCACTTTCGCTGTTTATTTTTGGACTGTATCTGTTGAAAATACACCACAAGATGTGTACAGGATTGTGCTGAGGTTACAGCAGGAGTTTTTGTCATCCTTTGTCCCATGTCAGGTCAAAAACGATACAATGAATATTCAGTAGCTCTTACTGCAGTCATTAGGATTATGTGCAGGTAAAAGGACAGATTGTTCTATTTGGATTTTTTTTCAGTTCTTGCTGTCCCACGAGAGCTGGTTCTTTTGCCACTTACCAGTGGTCACCAGATGTGTTTACAAAAGCAAGGGCGGTGGCTGCCTGGTGATCCTGAGGACACACTAGCTTTGTTGGCCCTTTCGGGTCAATCACGATAGGCACTGTTTAACAATGTCAGACATGAAACTCATTAGGAAGAGTGGTCGTGACACGGACCGCACGTGTAGCAGCCTGAGGTGTGGAATCAGGTGTTGAGAGGTGGCGGATAAATTGGTTTAGAAATGCCTCGGTGTATAGAGTTTATCTGGGTGGCCCTGTCTGAAAATGCATTTCAAAGCGCAGATTGATTAAAAAGTCTGCAAGAATGGAGCTTTTAAGTGCAATTGGCAGTTAGCCTGTGAATTCAGTGCTGTTTTGCAGCCCCCACATACATCCAGCTTGGTTACAAGCATCACAGATAATATATCAACCTGTGGGAAACCTGTGCATGGCCTCACCTGCTTAGACTTGTAACTCTAGATCTAGTACTTCCAGGGACACCTGTTTTTCAAAGGGGAACACTGGCTGGTGGTAATCCTGTGAGGGATTTTGGTATTCAGACTAGTGTAGAGATTATTTTGTCACTTAATGTATTATATTTTGTGGCTGCCAAGGAAAAAAACCTAGAGTTTTATTGTTAGGTCAAAGTGTCCTCAGGAAAAGTGTTTGAAAGACTGTCTTTATTCAGGCTATAGCAGGGCATATACTGTACTTTATGCAGGAGAATTACTTTTGCCTATTGAAAGAGCACTGATTTAGCATTGCACTTCTATAACATTGTTAGGCTCATGATGGACAGTTAATAAAAAAGGATCAATATCGATGCAGCAGAACCAGAGATATCGTCTTTTTTTCTCACACATTCTTCATCCTTGTCAAAAACTGGCGCCTACATTACCCACAATGCTACTCAACCACGAGAGTTCGCTTGTAGATTCGGGTATGTCATGCTAGTAGCGGCTAATGTAGCCTGGAGCTTCTAGCAGAGATGAGTAGTGGGCTACAGAGGTCTGATAAGGTCACTTCTTTAACTCCACACCCCAAGTTTTTATTCATTTTCAAACTTGTAGTCCTCAGCCCCAACTGATGCTGACTCAAGTGACATCACTTGAGGACACCTGGAAACACACTTTGATGTGTAAAATCGGTGGAGTTCCCCTTTAAGTAGCAGGTCATATTATACATTTTGGGACTTAAGTGTCACTAACTTCAAACTGCTGGTTTCATTAAATGTCAATAGAGTTAGTTAAAAGAAAGTTTAAAGGCCCTAAAAACATGTGTAAAGTTTGCTAACATTAGCCACCATAAGCTGCTGGTCACACCAGACCAAGTGAGGCTGTAGCAGCAGAACCCTTGAGTGTATTAAATTGAGCAAGTGTACGTTTTTATTGTTTATGAATGTAACTTTTCATTTGTAAAAAGGAGGTTGTGTTCTTTCTTATTTAAAAAGTTACCTAGTATCTCTTTAATACATTAATAATACAAAATCCACATATGAATTTCTCCCCTGTGTTTCTTACTGAAGAATCCTTACATGAATCAAAAAAACAAATTACCTACTGTAGGTTCTTGAGCAGGAATATCTATGCTAGTGCAGGATGTTGACTTTGAAGCTCTACTGCATACATCTACAGAATGTACATTGCATCAAAATCGGATGAAGTCCAATGTCAAGCCTTTTTCATGGAGGTCATGATGCTCTACTTACCATCACTGCACAAATGCTTGCACTGTGCGCACATACATGAACACACACACGCACTCTTAACGCTGTGTGACATTAGAGCATACTCTGGTCCGCTGTTCATTTCCAGGCCTGAAGCCTTTTGCTCCTCTTCCCCTGTGCTCATTCATCCACACTGCTCCTCCCCATCACACCACTGCCTGCAAAGGGACTGTATGCATTAGCAGGCCTATGCATGATATGTGTTGTACGAGCCTGTGCATGCTCTTTGCTGCACATTTAATTAATGTGAGTGTAGGAGTACGCACACGCAGAAACAAATCGATAACCTGTAAAGGAAAGAAGCTTATGATGGAAAAAAGCTTCATGGTGAACAAATCTAGACACAAAATACGTTCATGTTAGAGTGTGTCTGTTCATCATGCTGGTCACATGTCTACATGCTGGTCACATGTCTACCCCTCCTCCACCTCTCCCATCCCGACTCCCCTGGAGTCTTGGTCACGTGCTCTCTGCTCCCGTTCCCCCTGAAGCCTTCATCAGCGACCAGCGAACCAACCGAGAAACAGCTGACTTAATTCTCTCCACCACGCAGGGCCCTCCATCACTGATCCCATGGTCAGAGACAAGGTTTTATCCTGCCATAAAGACTGGCAGATTAATCTCAACCCAGATTGGTGAGCGGGGATGCAACTCTCTGGGCTGGTCTGGGGTCAGCATCATGAGGTAGAGAAACCAGTGTCTATAAATAGAAGCAGGGACCTGCAGGCAGGGGATTCTGGCTCATCTGTCATACTGAGCAGGGTAAAGCTTTGTTTGGGACAGAGCACAGAGGGGCATAGCATCAGACTTAGATATATAGAGATAGATAGTCATTATGTCAGATAAACTGTTGGTGCTAGGGAAAGAGTGAAAGATACAGAAACAAATCATTAGGAAAAGGAAATGGATTATATGCTTTTTAATTCACTGTTTTCCCTTTTGTTTCAGGAAAACATCCAAGATTGGAAATGCGCAAACTCCTTAGTTCTTACTATATTAATACAATCATACAGATCCACTGAAAGGGGCAAATGAGTAAAGGAAACATGCTCCATATTTACTATATCAGTGTGTAGTAGAATATAGAAAATGCATAGATTGGGATGGAAATTGGCATCAGATAGGTACAGCAGGACTGAAAACTGTCATTTTATGAGAAGCAACCACAGCTTGACATTTGACAGCTATTTGGATATTTCGTTTTTTCGGCTTTATTTATTCAGGACGTCTCAAGATCTCAAGAGAGACCTAAAAGCAACAAAGAAATGACACAAACACAACGTCATGACACGATAATTCAGTCACACAAAGCAATGATCACTCACACACACACACACACACACACACACACACACACACACACACAGACGCACTAATTCAAACAATTATTACTAAACAACAATTAAACAAATATTATTAAAAATATCAGTAAGTAGAACTTTAAAATCCCTCAGAGGAATGAGTGTCTCTAGGTTGTGTTTGTTCCTCTGACCACATATGAAAGAGGCCCATATCAGAATTTTTGAATTCAAAGGTTTCAAATTCAAAGGTTTGTGCTGTTCACACTGTTTAGATTTGGGCCACTTTTGCCTGCAGTGTAATGTTGAATTTGAATTTTGCATATTTGAGTGAGTTGTTCAACTGTCGTTCAATTTAACCAAACTCCTAAGTATAATGCTGCGCTGTATTGAGTAGATTTTCCTTAAAAGTGTGGGTCAGAGCTCTGTGCTCTTGTGAAATGCGTACATTTAGTCTTTTTGGGGTTCAGAACAAGCTCTGATTTTAAAAAAGAAGTCTGGAGGTCATCAAAGGCACAAATGTACAGAGTTTCAGTGTCTACAAGATGTTATGTATCCTGGTTACAAGTCTGATCCTGGTTTTCATCATATTCGGAATATGGCGTTTACATTGAACGTGAAAAACGTTTTTTAAATTAATATTCCTGTGTACATGATCATAACAGTATGCAGGTTTCTGATCAGCTGTGTGCAGACATGGAAAACAAGAGCGACAAAACAATACAGATCTGCATTACCAAAGTCAGACTTTCCATTTATTTCAGCATGTTGATCATCTGATCAGCTATTACTTAACTTCCACCTGTCCACTTATCCATCTGCAAGAGTGATCAGAAACCTGGATAAGGTGTTTACATGCTACTATCGGAGTACTCCAGCTAGTATATCCAGGTTTCTCAAAACCAGGATGTGGTGTTTACGTGCAAACACAAAACCGGCATAATCTAAAAACCTGATCATAACCAGTATTCAAATTCAAGTTAATTATTTTCCAAGATGAAGGTAACAAATTCAAATGGCTTTTTTTCACCCAAACAATTTAGCATAAATCATTTAATCGCTGCAATGCACAGCATTAGTTAATAACAAGCTTGACATCTTAAGTTTTTTACTATTTACAGTGAAATATGGCTGCACTGTTTCTTTTCCTCAGTGAGGGAAATTCAGATAAGTGTGTTCCAGTCTGTATATGTCAATCACATACAGAGGTGCAGTGACCACTGCAGTGCTAATGCAGGGGAGATGCAGGATAGATATAGGGGACTTGAGAGATGGCTATAACAGTACTTGTTAGATATGTGTTAGACAGAGGAGGTTAGACACAGTTAGTCTGATTCAGTATAATGCAACAGTGGTTTTAAAATCCTCATCCTGCTGCCATCAGTTGCTACTCATGTTGCGGCTTTGGATTGCATACTAGCTGTATTTAGATGTGCGCAGTTCTCATGGGTCAGGGACAGGGAGACTGAGCGTTACTGAGACTGAGGGAGTTTCCCTAGGGACCTGCAGGGCCAACCAGTAGTGCCAACCCCCTGCTCCTCTCCCAGGCTTGTCACAAACACTCACATCTTTGCTGCCGTCACTATCATGAGGGGGGAAAAAAGATAAGAAATGTATAAGTTACTAGGCTACTATTTAGTTATTTTGGCCACCCTGGCTTTGGGATATTACTGTCCTGGGTGCTGTTTATGTCTGTTATTCTTCTAGATAGTGTGCAGTGGTCAGTCTAAGTCTGTGGGGGGTTGGACTGGAGTGAATTGGAATGCAGAGGCATGGACAATGACAACATTAACCATCTGTCAGGGGAAATCTAGGGAAGTCTGTCTACAGGGACTTGATAATGAATCCTCATCTGGGCTCGTGTATGTGTGCTTGCATTTCTGTGAGAGCATGAGCACTTGCTCTGCTAATGTCCCTCTATACAGTAAGCCCACCATTTCATCTCTCAGCATCTGTCCACACACTCCTTTGATGCTTTGGCTTGTTTCTCACATGGTTGTCCGTGTGTGGGCGTGTATGTGTCTCTGTGTGTGTGTGTGTAAGAGAGTGTTGTACGGTTATCTTGCTTAATCTCTCAGGATCAGAGAGTGATGGCCAGCATCAGCCACCTTTAGCTCATCACAATACAGTATACCACATGCCCCCTGTGTTGTTATTTACAGTGTAGTGTAGCCTTCAGTTTTTGAAGAGCAAGACCATTTTATTTCTGTTAATTACATTTTTAAGAGGTATTTGTTGTAGCAAAGAGGTTACAGATGCAGAGTTTTGACTGAAAAGCAGCTAATTCAAATCCTGCTGACTGGTTGAGAAAAGCTGCATGGTGATAAATTATTTGATTTCATCACTAACATTTTGTCCACACTTGTTCTTTTTCAAGGCAAGTCTAAGACAAGGGTCAGCTACAGCCTTAAATATACATATAAGAATCATCCTTTTCATCTTTAGACTACATAGGCCCCAAAAAGCTCTCTCTTATGTCTTAATACTGTGTTATGTATATATTGTTCAGCCAGGGCCCTTAACTATATATTTCATGTTAAATGAATACAGGCCCATTTGTTAATTTCTGTACAGCCCTTACTTTGAGGTTGCCTTCTTTAAACTGGATTATTGAGACATTTGAAGTATTTTGGAACATAGACTTAAGAGGTATAGTTTTCATGTTATGTCTCTTGTTGTCAGAATATAAAGATGTTAATGTGGGTGTATGTATTCAACCTTTTTTCTAACGCTCAATAATTATTTGTGATGAACTCAGGTGCACCTTTAATTCTGTGATGATTCATAAACTCCTCTGATGCACTGTTTTTGTTTTTCAATCAAGTGCAGTGAATGACATCCTAATCAGATTATACAGGCAACCCGTGCAATATCAAAAAAATGAACGGGCTTTTAATGTGCTCCCTCTAACTCGCAAACTGTTGTGAGTGATTAAGTATGTGTGTGTGTGTGTGACATGGGCTCAGTGGTGCCTAGGGCCATCTTTCACCAGTATTACGATGACTTGCTTGGGTGGGACAGATATCTCTCTTATTAGCTTACTTAAGGGCGATTTCCAAATGTGGATTGTTTTCTCTTTGTCATCACTGACAGCGTCTCTTGTCAGTGTAAATAACAGGTTGATCACTGATGACACACACTCAGTGGCCACTTTATTAGGTACACCTTCAAATTCTAATGCACTCCAATACAACAGCTCAGCCATAAATTCTGCCTTTACAAAGAGAATAACCGTCAGAGGGGTATTAATCTAACTATATGTTTGTTATTGAGGTTGTAGTTTGCAGCAGTGTTGAACTGGACTGTTATATATTGAGAGGTGTTTCTAATGTTTTGCCCACTCCATTTACATGAACATGATGGGGGAAGAATATTAGAAACACAACCGCTAACTACCACCTGTCGGAAAGTTTGAACAAAAACTGACCATTATATGCTTTGTAAAGGAAGGTGGTGTACCTAATAAAGTGGCCAGGAGGTGTATATAATGATATACTGTATATATGGCTATATATATATAACATGTAACTTTTCCAGCCACACCACTGCATTTTCTGCAAGTATGGGGAAGTGAGAAAAGGAAAAAGGAAAAGGAAAAGGAAGAACAATCTAGAGAAAGCAACATGCAAAATATAAAACACTGGTTCATTCAAAAGATGGTTTCATACCTTGATCCTTATGGTGGTGTTTCATTGTGTTTTATGACTTTCATAACATTTGGAGATGATAATTGAAGCCAAGACTCAGACCCAGGTAATGTTAAACATTTTTTATTGGTTGGTAGTAGTTGGTTGGCTTACAGTTGGCATGATGAGGTAGTCACAATCAGAATGATAATGTTATTTAAGTAAAAGTACAGTCAACATATTTATGAAAGCACTCATTATGCAGAATGGCCCATTTCAGAATAATATGCATTATAATATAATTATTGTGTAAGCATCACTGATATTGCAACTACATTATATACTGCCGGGTAGCTTAATCTATAATAATACATCATAGTTTATTAGTTGATTATATTTTATATTAGTAATCTGAATCTGCAAAGTAACTAGTAACTATAGCAGTTAAATGTAGTGGAGTAAAAAGTACAATATTTATTAGAAAATGGAAACACTTAAGTGAAGAACAAATATCTCAAATTTGTACTTAAGTACAGTACTTGAGTAAATGTACTTAGTTACATTCCACCACTGCTAAATACCAGCAAGATAACATCAATGACTAATGTGCTACAGAGAGCTACAAGGCAACTCAGACAATGTGAAAAATAACTGCTATTACAACACTAATGACCTAATGCAGGACAGGTACAGAGTCAAGAGACCTGCAGCAAATTCACTGAGGACGTCTAGAGGGCAGAGGACACATGATCTAAATGATAAACACTAGATTAAAAACTAGACAACAAACACACACATACAGAGAGACGGGAGGGAGACAGAGTCAGAGGCAGGAAAGGGGGGGAGAAGGTGATGGAGGAGGCGTCACCATGACAACTTTTTGTTCTGGTGTTCATGGCCTGGAGATATTGACGTGCAGCTCCCTGGGCAGCAAGGTTTTGAATTTGAGTACAACCACAGGAAGCCATCACTCTATACTAAAACTGTCAATATCAATGTCCGATGGCTTAAATGAGCATGACTGGATAGTGAATACATGCAGCCTTGTGTTATTACTGAACCCTCCAGTGTTAATAAGGGTTGGTTTTGCACTGACACATATTTTGAGTGTTGACTGGAGAGTTGCTGGTCCACTCACAGAGTTGACATGGCTTGAGGGTATCTGTTCAAAATGATCAAAACAATCTAAATGAACTCTGATTGGTGCAGACACACGGGCATGTAGTGTTGATTTTTACAGTATCAGAGCTGACCATTTTGCTGTGTGGCAGTATTTCTGTGTAATTTTGCAGGGTCTTTCCCAGGATCAGATGATGTGTAAGTTTCCATTCTGGTGAAAAACAGTTGAAACAAACCCCCACGAACAACAAGCCAGTGTTTCCATTAAATATTAAAAAGCAGACTAAGCATTCAAAGACCAGTCCCTCTTTCATTTTTCAAGGTCAGAGCTATTTATAGCATGGAATAACCAGAAAAGCACTATGTCGCATCCATTAGCACCAGTCCTTGTTCTCTCCACTCTACGCACCCGACGTCTGTTGCTCTATAGTTCCAGAGAAGTCCGTCTTGCCAGAGGTGTTGGCGACGGAGCATTACGCACAGTGATGCATTCTTGTTAAAACCATGACTCAAAAACATTGTAATCTGGCACTCACCAGATGAGCGTGGCTTTTTTCAAATTGCGATTGGCTGCCTTTTGTTGCCATGGTGACAGCCAGTGGAAGTTAGCCTTATAATGCTGAGTTTGTCTGTGTGCGTGTGTATTTATTTCAGGACACATCCTCCCACCAGGCAGGGGGTGTGTGCTCTCAGTGTGCTCTTACGTAACAACTTGTAGCATTGAAATGAAATATGGATTTTTCTTCAGCGAGGACAGAAAGGCTCCTTAGATGGACATGTGCCATGAAGACTGTCAAGTCAGAGATCAGCATCGGCGAATGTGAAATGTACTTACATTAATTATTAACACTGATTAAGTGGTGTCTTATGTGGTTAACGTGCCAACTTTCCATATATGTTAACCTGTGTGCGCTTCACTTCTTATTGTATGTGTATGTGTGTGAATCTGTATGAGAATAATATTAAAACTGTGGGTGTTGCACGCAAAATGTTCATACTCCTTGTCTGTGTGTGCCTTTTCTAGAGAACTGATGAGGAGGCAGTGGTTGACCGCGGGGGCACACGCTCCATGCTCAACACCAACTTTGAGAAGGAAGAACTAGAAGGTAACACCCCTAAGTGATAATTAACATTACACAGTTAAGAGTGGCATTCAGTATTTTTAGCGGAGAAGATTAAAGAAAACGGACACTCCAGTGATTTAATGTTGCACTTCCATAGGGGACTTGCAAGTGACAGCTCCAAAAACACTGGATCCTACATTTCCCATAATGCAGCTCAATAGCATCCTTCATTAGACTTCCATCCCTGGAAAATGCCCATTTCTTTTCAAACTCCACACAGTTTATAAGACAGTCTTTCTGTTATAAATATTTTAGACTCCAGGCTCAAGTGGAGAAAATAACCAACATCATGCCCTGACCCAGAGTTAGAGACTGAGCCCCCCTGACAACAAACTGAACTTTATGTGTAAATCAGTGGAATGTCTCTTCAAAGAAACAAATCAAAGTACAAAAATGCCATTTACAAAAAAGCTATTATTGGTAACTTTGTATTCTATGGCCCCATTTTGTTGATTGGAGGTGTATTTTCTTTCACTTTGTAGTCAAACTTAACTGATGGGATGTCACATAATATTTCCAGCCAAGCAACAGCAGAGTTTGATAGCAGAAAACATGTCTAATACAGCATAATTACTGACAACAGAGCTTACTGATAGCAGAAAACATGTCTGTCCACCTGTCTAAATCATTACAAATGGATATTAGCTTTATTCTATGCACATTTGTTTGCGTCAGCATTTCATCGTAAAAGAGACAGAGATGCCCATTACTGCACTCACAGCATCCTGAATGGACAAGTAGCCTGTTCCAAAAACTAGGATTTGTTAACTAGGTAGTATTGCTGCTACTATCTCCCCTCCTACGTGTATAACCCAGCTGAATTGAAGTTCAGGCACATTGTTTGGGTGTTCTTGAAAGGCACTTTGGGAGACACAGGAAATCACAAACAGAAGCAGAAGTAGGTGGCAAGGCAAGCTGAGGGAAAGGGGGGACAATAAATGACAATGTTTCATTAGAAAAGAACTCCAGGAAAGTGCTGAAGATGACAGATGTATCATTGATGATGTATATAACTTTTTCTTTTTGCCAGCCACACCACTGCATATTTGTGTAAGTTAAGAAGTATGGGAGAAAGGAGAAAATAAAAAGAACAATCTAGGGAAAACAACATACAAAACAGAACCAAGGGGCAAAATGTAAAATAAACATTAGAAGTCCTTCTTATATAATACTCAATGAATATAAAATGTTGGTTCATTTATAATGTGAGTTATAACTTAAGCTTAAGCAGAACTGCTTCCTCTGTCAGTATCCGCTGTATTTTTGTTGCCAGGCAACACTTGCCGAAGCTGCCAGCAAAGATGTCACTCTTTGATTCTGACACTCTGCCGCTGGTGAGATGGTGCTTTCATCTCAAGGACCCTCATCCTGGGATGATGGTTGCCGTAATGACTAGCTCTCTGTCTGACACTGTGGTAACGCTGATGATGCGTCAGCACCACGCAGGAGAAGGAGATCCTCTGAAGTTATCTCGCTGCAAACGATACAGCCCCTTTCAATCCCAACACTCACTTGCTGCCTCATTCTCATACACTCTCACATTTGGGATAAAAGGAATAGGTCAGCATGACATGCCCTGTTTCTATTGTGATTCCATAGGATTTAAAGTCCCAGTTCTAGCTTGGTTTACTACTACATGTTACAGTTTGAATTATGTTAGATGGTTAAAAAAGAAACAGTGGCAGGGGATTTAAAGGATTAGTCTGGTGATATTCTATATTTTTCTTACTGTTGATAATTCCCATGAAAAGACTGTCACACGAACAGGTGTTATCTGATTGTCTGCGAAAACCTTATTATATAAAATGTTCAGTATAATAATATAACATACTATGGTATATAGAATATTTCTATTTGAAGGAATGATGCAGCCATATAAAACATAGAGTCTTTGGTTTGATCAATTCACTCAGCTGTTGGAACAAACAGATATAGACTGTATATGACACTGTCAGACAGTGTGGAATATAATGATTTTTCCAGCCTTTAAGCTACTTTGGGGAAAATAAAAGGGGAAAATTAGATGCTAACCAAATAGGGAGTAAACCAATTTTTGACAGGACATAACTTAAAGGATAAGTCTGGTGATATTGTATATACATTTTTTTTATTGACAACAAATCCTGTGAAAAGACCGAAACTAACAATGTATTAATTCTTCTAACAAACATTGTGTGTTTATCCAAACCTGATATTTCTTATTCCTCTGTGCCATAGAGCTACACACATCAATGAGCCACACTGTTGCACTGGGTGACATGTTCCTTCATTACCATGAACACACACTGTATTTTATTTTGACTCAATCCCACGTACACTGTCCTGCTGCCAGAAATACTCACTAGAGCACCAAATATGGATTCATCCGCCGCTGAAAATAGTCCCCAACAAAATGCACTATTTCCTCCTGTTTTGGAAACGTTTAATAAAAACTACAATGCCCAGCTGTTTTAGGAAATTACTGAGCCTTTTGTAAAAATGAAACTATATATTTGTGAGCAGTTTTTAAAGATTTATGTCTTCAGTATGAACCAATGGGTTTGGGGCTGAGAGCCACAGACAGGGAAGGGATGTCAGAAAGTATTCAAAGACGGACTAACACATTGTTAGTGTTGCTCTTTTCAAAGGATTTGTTGACATTGAAAAAATATAGAATATTGCCAGCCTTATCATCAAAAAATATCAAGTTATCAAAAATAAACAATATGGAGGCTAATAGTCTCATAGCCTCACAGCCTAATAGCATTGGTCAGAGTAGTTTTTACCACAGCCACTTTCCAGAGATCAAAATATATGTATTGTATGATTTGTTTGGGCACCATGGTAATACATTTTACTTCACAACCCCAACAAGAAGGAGAAGTCATAGCCCAGTGACTGCAGCTTTGAGAATCAATTTAGAACAGCGATTGTGCTGCTACGTCAGAGCCGCACAGACAGAGCCAGTTGTGTGAAGAGAATGCACAACCCCCAGCCAATCAGAATGGCTGTATTCAGTGGCCATGATAAGCAGTACATACATGAATACACACGCAAAGACTTAAGGATATGGAACACCAAAACTCAGCACGTCACACATCAGTGCATGAATTCAAGCCTTGACTGACTGAAAGCTATTGAGACGTGGCGGCAGAAGAAAAGAGAAAAGACATTCTATGACATCAGCAGTAGTACAGGCCTGGAGGAGGCGAGCTATTTTTGTTAAGTCCTCCCCTCATGAGTCTTGACTCATGAACTTTAAAGCTCTAGTGCTCCGTCCTTATGTTTTCCCTTAGATACCTTATTGTTCCTGTCCGCTGGAATATGCCTTTTATTGTGAAATTTGCTTCATGTGCAAAGTCAGTCTCTCCTCTGCTTCTGACATACATAATTTACACGATGCTAACAACAATTTGCTCTGGATGAATGCGTCTACAGCAGGATACACTCCCAAACGGCAAATACATTTTGACATATATTTAGTTTTCTCATTACAGTCTCTGAGAACTCACTTAACCTCTATCCTGAATTCCTATTGGTGGAAGGTACTGAGTGAGTGACTCTTTTCAAATGCTGTGATGTCAGTGTGCTCATAGGTGATTCATGTTATGTCTGTGCTTTGCTTGAATCTGATTAGTGCGCTGTAATGTGATTAGTCATGTCTCCAAGCAAGTGAAAACAATTTAAGTCGTTCACGTGGGATATTTTCCCCTCAGACTAAATGAAAATATACTGAGAGCTCTCACTGTAACTCTGACAGTAATAAACAGAATAATCTCATTTATTTTTGAACCTGTACTAATGGCTTAACTAGAGCTAGGATTTAACTTTGAAGGCAAAAGGGGTTCCCTAACGTTTTTTTTTCAATAATAGATTAGATTCAAGGGCGTAGGTTTGGTTGTGCCGAAGTGGGGGGTCACAATGAAGTCAGAGGTTTGTCAACAAGTATATTGAAGTAATATAAATGTAACTTTCTTTGTTTATTAAAAATGTATATCATCTAGTAAATGATAAATTATTGTTAGAATACCAAATAAGCTACATAAATTGCTTCATTATAATGTCCTAACCCAATAGTCACCTATAATTTATAGATTGATAAATGTTGTTGTGATGAAAAATGTTTGACAAAAAATTCAAACTACCATTTCAAATGTCAACAATGAACCTTTAAATTCAATACATACGTTTTATTTCTGTCTTTGCTAGAAAGAGCTCTGTCTAGTGTCTTTTTAGGAGAATTATCTGCAAATAAAAACAGTTAAATGACTTTGTTACACAAAAAGGCTGAGGAGTTGGGGGACTTTTTTCAGCCCTGAGCAGTGTTTGCAGTCTTCCCCACAGGCTACATGTAGCCCCAACACTCACTACTGCTTAAATGCTGTGAGCACATGGTAGTAACTGAAGGCGACTCAGATGAGCATTTTAACATTTTGATCAACTCAGAGCTTCTCTCATCTGGATTTTGTCGGGTGGATAGTAAGAGGACACTGTTCAGTGGTCTTTTAGTGAATGAATCAAACTGCAAAAGTGCAGGGGACAAAAAGAGGATTTTGATTTTGAAAATTTACCAGCGGCAAAGGAATACTTTTGCAGTCTGTCATTGTGCTTTCATCATGGTAAACAAAATAGATAAATATGAAATAGGGGACCAATTTATTATCCTCTGATGGACCCCACTTTGTAGCTCCCAAGCATCAAATTGCCCGTGGTGTCACATTATACTGGGCACTGTGGCGCCTCATATGGTGCGGGAGGCAGATAAAGAGATCAGGGTGTCTTGACTGTGTCCGGCTATTGAGCTGAGGGCCGGCGGGAAGGAAACATCAGCCAGGCAACCCGACCACAATAAAGGAAGAGAGAGTCAGCTCGGATTATCTTCACGCTGACCCTGTACATGCACGCTCATGTGTGCCTGTACACGCATAGGCACAGACAGACACATCACAGAAAGGCCCTTGTGCTCACATTGTCCTTTCATAATCCTAGTCTCATTATTTTTCACATTCTATATCTTTATTCAACAGGCACATGAGGGCCTGGAGATAGCAGTTGATTTGTTAAGTGCTGTTTTCTGGTTCCACTCTAACTAACTACATGGCTTGCTACCTAATGCAGTCACGCCCACTCTCATTACTATCATTGCCAATATTATAAGCTACCAGCTCCAAAAGCCTATCCATCATATTCCTAGCCCCATGATACCTTGCATGAATTATGGGTGCTACTTCTGGTTATTGTGTGGCGGCTGTGGCGCAGGAGGTAGAGTGGGTGGTCCACTGATCACAGGGTTGGTGCAAGCCCTGATGCTGTATCCAGTTCTCTTTATACATCCATGGGTTGGTGATGCGATCCCCAGCTACTCCTAATTTCTATTGTTTCAAATTTGTTGAACTACTCTACAATCAACCCCCTGGCAACTGCAGAAGAAGCAAAAATGACCCTAATCATAAAAGTCAAGACTTGATTTCAGCCTCCTCAAAGAATATGCTTTCTATTCCTAGTACAAGGGAATTAAAGTAAGGAGAATATTCAACTATAAAGAAGTACTTTTAAATCAGGTCAAAGAAAACATGAGATGGATGACATTGTAAAAACATGGGGAAGATCAAACTCCTTTAAAGGACAGACCAAAGAATCTTATGTTGCCTGCTGCATGTTGTCTCCAGGTCACCGCACTCTCTACATTGGGGTTCACGTTCCCTTGGGTAGGAGGTCGCACAGACGTCACCGTCATCACGGACACAGACACAGGAAGAGGTCCAAGGAGAGGGACTCTTCGGCTGATGATGGAAGAGAATCCCCCTCACACAGTAGGTCTTCAAAATGTACTGAAGAAAATTCCAGCAAGTTGTAATCGATTGATTATGGAAAATTTGAGTTCACTCCAAGCCAGTTTCACCTGTGCACATCACGTTCTATTTTTATATTTCAAATCTTTCCTGTTGCATGATTCATTCCTTTCCTCCTCCTTTGTCTATCTCCACTCGTCCTCCGCCTGTCCCATTTGCTGCAGCAGACACACCAGCTCAGAGGGTGCAGTTTCTGTTGGGGACAGAGGATGGCGACGAGGAACACATCCCCCACGCCCTGTTCACAGAGCTGGATGAAATCTGCCTCAGGGAGGGTGAGGATGCCGAATGGAAAGAGACAGCCAGGTACGCTGCTGCAGTTGGCCACATGGGCTGGGTCCGGCCAGCTGTGGCGTTTTTCCTCTGTTGCACCTGAGAGGTTGATGTTGTTCGTGTCTGACTGCAGGCTTTTATCACAGGGATGTTGTTATGGCACCATACCTCTCAGGATGTCCACACTTTAGTTTATTTCACACCGTATACTGCTGAACTTCATCATAACTTACAGCGCAACACATTTCTGGCCTTAATTGAGAAGCATGTCGAAATTAAAGGGGAACCACCACCACAATGCTCTGTGTTGGGATGGGAAATTATGAATTATAAATGTATCATTTTTTTATGTATTTCCTGTGTTTTTAATGTGTACAGGTGGCTTAAGTTTGAGGAGGATGTTGAGGATGGCGGTGAGCGGTGGAGTAAACCCTACGTAGCCACTCTGTCTCTACACAGTCTTTTCGAGCTTCGCAGCTGCATTATGAACGGCACCGTGATGCTGGACATGAGGGCCAACTCGCTGGAGGAGATCGCAGGTGAACACTTGGGGCTGAAAAGTGTGGTTAAAACTAAAATATGACTGTTTGTGCCACATCTGAGGAAACAAAAATATAATGTGGAGTTCCCCAAGGCTCCATTCTCGGGCCTCTCCTTTGCAACATCTAATAGCTCAGATTATAAAAACCAACAGGATATCTTAACATAATTATGGAGCAGACAGCACATATTCACTTAAAAGAGTACTCCACTAATTTAGCAGTACACTTTTATAACATTGTCAGACTCATGATGGACAGTTTTTTAAAAAAGTCTCAAAAATCAGGGCAGCAGAACCAGAGATATCGTCTTTTTTATTCCATGTATTCTTCTTCCTTCTTTTTTCATATATACAGTATATATACTCCCCAAGTCCTGTAAACAGAATCAGTGCAATTCCCCTTTAACAATATCACCAAGTGAGTTTGGTCCCATACAATCACTAAGTTAGTGCATCAAACAAATCAGTGATTGGATGTGCTAAAATGTCCTATAGTTAAATGAAGATGAAAGAGAAATAATTGTTTTCGGAATCAAAGAGGAATGAATAAAGTCAGTCATCACCTTCAAATGCTAACGTTAAAGACCACATGAACTTAGATCAACATTTTAACATCCACATTAAGACGATCAGGGTACATTCATCTTAATAATCAAGAATTAAAGGACTTCTGTGTCAGCAAGACTTAGAAAAACTTGTCCATGCTTTTTTATTTAGTAAACTCAATCAAAAAAGTGGATCACATCACTCTAGTCCTCAGATCTTTGCACTGGTGTAACGGACTTTAAAATGCTGCTATTAGTTTATAAAGCACTCAATGGTTTCTAATCTACTGCTACATTCTGAACCATCCAGACCTCTCAGATAGTCTTGGACAGGTCTGCACACTGTCAGTTTTTATGACCCAGCAAGCTTGTGGTCTGCTCCAACTCTCTGTTCTTTTAAATCAAGGCTTTAATCTCTCACTGCACTGTAACTGTAGTCATTTTAATTCTCCTGTTTAATTTGTTTTATTAAATTTTAGCTTATTTTTACCTTCTAGTTTATTTGACTCTTTTTCAAATCCTTTTATGTGTGTTTTTATATCACCTTGTGTGTCGTATACATCTTGTCTTAGCATTGCAGAATTTGCCTTTTTGTTGAATGGTGCCATACAAATAAACTTGTCTTGCCTTGTCTGTTACTATTAACCAACATGAATACTTAAAGTTACCATTCCAAAGATTTGTTACAGGGCAGAGGCCAGGTCAACGAGGCTAACATCATGACGTTGATGATGACATGATGTTAACAGAAGTTCACCCAGAAATTTGGTTTAAAATAGCTTTTTCTTCAAGCTGATTTGACGGTGTTTAGGAAGGAATAAGGGAACTGTGTTTTTGTTTTTGAGGGCAGCAAAGAGTGTTGTCTGATTGTGGGAAAAACTGTGCTGCTGAAGAGATCTGTTGAACTTAACCTGGTTTTGTGCGATTAAATCAGCAGCAGTGGGTTGGTTTTCGTTGGAATAATCAGCTTAGCATCGCTGGCTGCCACGCAGAGACAGACACTATCAGTAGCCTTTGTGAATTTAAAATGAACTGTTCAAAGAGTAATGTGGAAACCTACGTTTGTGTGTTCCCTTGTGTGTGTTTTTACTTCTCAGACATGGTTCTGGATCAGCATGAGGCATCGGGCCCTGTAGGTCAGGATGCCAGGAAGAGGATCCGCGAGGCCCTGCTCAAACAGCACCATCACCAAAACCACAAGAAACTGGCCAACCGCATACCTATTGTACGCTCCTTCGCTGATATTGGCAAGAAGCAGTCTGAGCCTCATTCCATGGACAAGAATGGTGAGCAAATGGTCTGAACACACCTACACACACACCTGTCAGTTGCCAAGACTGCAGCCATTTCTACACCCTGTATTATTCTCTGCTTTTTCCATGGTGACCATATCTTGTTGTTGTATGTAAATATATACAGTATGTTTTTATGTATAATCTTGTAATCCTTTGCATGTTTTTTCTAAAGTGTGTCCATCGGTGACTTGCTGTTTTACCGCTGTTTGATTCTCATTTTCTCCTCTTGTTTGTGTTTCTCCATGTTTGTGTATATGTCTGTTGTCGTCTGCCATATTTTGCATGCGTGTGATTCATTTAACCAGTAAATGGCCTCTATTGTTAAACTATAAAATCTCCCACGTGTGTGCCTGAAAAAACACTCACCAAATATGCTCCACCCAGAAAGGCCTTTTCCTGTGTGGCATGGCCGTGGTGTGTGTGTTGCCTGTTATGTTTGTCCACCCCTCCATCACCTTTGAGCTCCTCCAGGAGCCGTGGCCACATGACCCCAGACACGCCCTTTGGCAAAACCAAGACCAAATGTCTTGGTGTCCTTCAGGCAGTTGCACATGGCTACTGTCTCATTGCACAGGCAACCAGAGCACCTAAACTGATGACGGAACTCTGTCCAAGGCTGAGCTTTAGAGGTGCTGGTCAGCGGATTGTGTTACCATTGGACAGAGCCAGGCAGGCTAAGCTAAGCTAACCGGCTGCTGGCTTTACTGTAGCTTCATATTGAACGGACAGTGGTATCAATCTTCTCATCTAACTCTTGGCAAGAAAGCATATAAAAGTATTTCCTAAAGTGTCGAACAATTCCTTTAATGGTAGTAGCATCACGCCTTCACTGAAACAGTCACATTTTTAGCTTTCCCTTGTGCTGTGATTTGCTCAAACAGCTGCAACTTGTGCATCACAAATGGCTTGAAATTGAAATTCAAAAGGCGCAATCTTTGACTTTGTTTCAGCAAAACTAAACAAAAAAAAATCTATTTAAATGAGCACCTATTAGTTGATACACTTTGAAATTTTGATTTGAAATGGAAGTTAAAGATTGTACCTCATTTAGTTTACTACACTTGATTTGGAAAGATTGAGCCTAAGGTCTAGCTAAAATCACTATCTCCACTGCATCACTGAGCATTCATCAGATGCTCTTAATATTAAGTTTACTCACCAGGTACACTCTGAAACAAGGTACAATATTGTATCTTTTGTCGCTAGGGCTAAACCTTTTCATCAATAAAGGTACAGCACCTACAACAAAAGGGTCCACTGTTGTATTATATTTTTCAGAGAATGTAACTGTACCCTCTAGTGACTCACTGGAGACCTTTGTCTTTGTGTGGGAAAGTAGTATTGTGATAGGCCGAGCCTCCGTGAAAATTGACATGATGTTGGTTTCCTGCTCTGCCTGACAGGCCAAACGGTCTCACCTCAGTCCCAGCCAGCTAACAATGAGGGCAAACAGGACGTCAGCCGAGAAAACAGTGCTGTCGACTTCAGCAAGGTGAGCAACCAGACCCACCACTGATCCCGCTGTTTATCTACGGGCACTGATAGCTGGACACATAACTAGTGCTGTATGTTTAACCAAGATTGGGTTACGTGTGAAATAGCCACCTTGCCATGGGAAATTGACTGGAATTTTACAGGAGTAAAGTTTGTTTTCTTTTGTTGTGTGGACCATTAGAGTCAGATCCAGCCATTATTTTGGTACTTGTAATAACCACTTTTAATCCGTCTTCCTTAAACCATATTTTATACTAATGTTTTGCCCAAAGATGTAGTGTTGTTTTGGTTTCTTTCTGTCTCAAAGATTGACCTCCACTTCATGAAGAAGATCCCTCCTGGTGCTGAGGCGTCCAACGTCCTGGTGGGAGAGCTGGAATTCCTAGACCGCCCTGTGGTGGCCTTCATCCGCCTGGCTCCTGCTGTGCTGCTCAATGGCCTGGCTGAGGTTCCCATCACCACCAGGTTATACACGAACTGCTGAACTCTCTGTATTCTGTGTCAAGTCTGGATAGATGAGCTGATAATTCCCTGAATGCTTCATTAGAAAAGGATTTGACTTTTACCCAAAACCTGTTGTCCTTTGTGTTACACAGGTTTCTTTTCATCCTGCTTGGCCCTCTGGGAAAAGGTCCACAGTATCATGAAATTGGCCGGTCTATTGCTACCCTGATGACTGATGAGGTGAGGCCTGAGTACAGAGTTATCAAGGTTCAAATTCTAGCTGTAGTAATAATGCAAGCAGGGGTGGAAGAAGTATTCAGATCTTGCACTTAAGTAAAAGTAGTAATACAAGAATGTAATAATACTCCATTACAAGTAAAAGTCCTGCATTCAAAATATTAGTTAAAAGTACAGAAGAATCAGAAAAATTAGCTTAAAGTATTAAAAGTAAAAGTACTCGTTATCCCAATATGTGTGAGCAGCATTTTAGTTAGTTGAGGCAGAGCTGTAGACTTGAGACTCGAGTCGTCTGCTGTGAGACTTACTTTTAGACTTGAATGCCTGAAGACTCAACTTGACTTGGTGATCCATAAATATTGGAAAAAGCTCTACTAAATGTAGTTGTGTCTTTTGGAGCTCTGCCAAACTGTCATGAATAATTAATAACATAACCAGGATGCGCACAACCCCTCCATAACCTAATGCACACCTTCAGTTGCAGCTGTTGGCACCAGAATAAAATGGAGAAAACTCTCTAGAAATTAGCCTTTCATTAAAAAATTCTATATGATATAGTCTATCGCCTACTGTGAAAATGATTCAGATGCACAAACCATTTATTTATGTGCTAGTTCCTAGTTTTAGTTATTAAAAGAGCTCCTTTTCGTTTTTGTTAAATATTTAAGATAACTATTAAAATGTTTTCATTTGTCTATTGTGGTAATGATTAGAAATAACCTATTTTTTATGCCACCTGTCCTGTTATAAACAAGACATCAGAGGGGGCGGCCGCCTACTGCCTTAGGAATTTGTGATAAAAATATCTAATAAAATGTTTTTGTATAAATGCTCCTAATGATAAATGATCTTAACTGCTGAATAGAGAGTTTGAAATTACAGAAACATACCTGTCACCCCGTGCATAGCGGTTCATGCATCTTGTAAAACACACAGCCGAGGCACTGCGCTTCATAATCTTCAGAGAGAAAGAGCTATTAAAACTGAAAATGTATATATCTTGAAACAAGACTGAATGATGCAGGTCGTGGCACTAGAATAAGGAAGATGTTCATTTTGAAGAATTCTTGAAACAAGTTGATCTACATTACAAACAAGTTGAAATATTCCTACCACATGGGCTGATTTTTTTCAGTTTTTACAAGAAAAACATAAGAAGGCATTTTAGCCTGGACTCCACATTGAAATGACTCTTTAAAAAATAAGATATTTTTACACTGAACAATACATCACGTTTTAGAGGCTGATCATATGTTTTGTATAAAACATTATCTGTAAAAGTCCAATAAATGTAGTGAAGTAAAAAGTAAAGTAGTAGAAAATGGAAATACTCAAGTAAAGTACAAGTACCTCAAAACTGTGCTTAAGTACAGCACTTGAGTAAATGTACTTAGTTACTTTCCACCACTGGATACCAGTTCCGTGATAAAAAAAAAGACCCCTTAAAGTTAATTACTTACTGTAGATATTTTAAAGAAGAGCGAGATGCACGAAAGACGTCAGGATCCCAGGATGGATTCAAACCCACGGCAACTTATTTTCTGAAATTTACAGTCATGTATTCATGGTCAAGTACACATAGTTGTATCCCAAAACTGGAATAACGAATGTGAGGTATTTTTTGTATTCATTTTTTAATGGTTATATATGACATTAGTAGCTTAGGGAGTAGAAAAAAACATCCTGTAAATCAAAAGTCCACCAACTAGCTCTCTTTTCTATAACTGAGACTGACCTTTGACCTCTGTTAAAAAGCAGGAGAAGCCTTTTGGGGATCAGCAGAGTATGACATGAAAACTGTCACAAGATTTCCCACAGTGCAGCTATGAGCTAATGTTACTGACCATCATCAGAGCCAGAAGTAGCCTTCTTTTCGTTGGCAGCAGGTCCTCTGGGATGTATGAAAATAGAAGCATATGGATGTCAACCTGCTTCATCATATATGGGAATGAATTAGACCCATCACTATGATTTGCTTTTCAGCCACCGTGTGCAAGAATCATATTCTGTATTCCATATAAATAAATTGTTAGTCCGACGTTTGCAGGGAAACTGAGGCATGAATGCACGTTATTCTTCTGTACATTCACTTTGTATGATAATATTTCCCGTTTTTGTTGTTGTGTTCATGTTATATATGGAGATTTGTATAGTTTTGTATGGAGATAGGAACAATCCTCTGCTGAATAAACCTTTTATGGCACTGGTAGAGGAATTTCTGTCTATAAAGCCATTGAAATGCACTCAGTAGTTAAAGAAAATAATAACTGAAATCATATTCGTGCCACACACAAATCCCAATCCCCATATTTTATGCCTCCCCTCATCTGTTCCCCAGATTTTCCATGATGTAGCTTACAAGGCCAAAGACAGGAACGACCTGGTGGCAGGCATCGATGAGTTTCTGGACCAGGTGACAGTGTTACCCCCTGGAGAGTGGGACCCCTCCATCAGAATAGAGCCTCCCAAAAACGTGCCCTCTCAGGTAAACTCCCTATTTATATAACAATTTGTTTTGTACACATTTCAATATTTGTTGCTTGTGACAAAAGGTAAATATGAAGACTGGTTCCATTTGGGAAAGAATCATCTACCTTTGCTGCCACTCAAAAAGCTCAACCACAAAACTTTGAGAGACTGTTTGGAGTTGGAGAGACTCTGTAAATATTACCGTTCTTCCATAATGTGACTGTGAGTCCCCTCTGCTTCATCCTGCCTGCTGAGTAATATTTAAACATCTGCGTTCTCCTCTAATCTCAACTGCGTTGTACTCTGTGCTTTGATGCCTCTCCCCAGGGTTCTGCTCTCAATCCTCTCCAAAACACAAGTTATTTTTCCTCCATTAGTTATTTTGGTCTACTTTCAAAAATGATCCGCCATCTTGTTTAGGAGAGAAATTTTGTTATCTAACAGAAAGCTGCTGCAGATGACTAAAAAGGTCTTGTTTTTCTTTTCCTCCTTGTCATTAGGCTCATGTGGTGAATTAATGACACACCAATGTGCAATTAGATTGTTATGCTGATGAACTCCGTATCAGAATATGCTAGATTCATGCATAAGAGATCATCATTTGGCATTTAAAAGTACGTTGGAATAACTGCAACATCTGGTGTCTTCAAAGTGTAATTGATGCTTGACATTGCTCTCGTGATGATGGCCAGCAACAGACATTTGACTGACAGTGATCTTAACTACACAGGAAAAGCGGAAGATTCCCCCTGTTCCCAACGGAGTGACAGATCTTGGAGAGTCAGAGGACCACGGAGGGCATGGCGGCCCTGAGCTCCAGCGCACTGGGAGGTAAGTATGAGAGAGAAACAGCATGATTGGTGATGTACAGCCTTGAGCTCTCTGAGCTCTTCTTTGTCCTCGTCTTCCTGTCGCCTGTTAGCTGCCTCGCTGTCCCCAAACTATAAATTTAGCTCTCTTAAGAGGCAGACTACCCTACTGCCCATTATCATTCCTCACACTTCAACTCCACAAAGCCCTTTTGTTTGAGTTTGAATTCATTATGAGTTCAGACATATCCCAGCGCTCTGTCCCACACATAAAGTCACATTCTTCAATATGATATACTGCATATTACATTCACTCAGTGGTGGAAAGTAACTAAGCACATTTACTCAAGTGCTGTACTCTACTAAATTTATCTGACAGCTAAAGTTACTAGATGCTTTTCAGATTTTACATTGAAAAAAAAAATTAATCATCTCACGACCCCTCAGATTTATGTTGTGACTCTGTTACCAACCTAAGGGCCCGACCCTTAGGTTGGTAACCACTGGACTAAACTACCTGACTGTATATAAAGTAGTTAAACCAGCTAACTGTTTATAAAGCAGTTAACACTAGCTAATTTAATTAATAAAGCTCAATGCTAATAAACAGTAGACTTAATTAATTAGCAACAAGAGAGCCCTAATGAGGCAAACAACGTCGTATCCCTGCAACAGCTCACCTCTTGCAAGATTTCAGGGTCTCCTTCAGCGAGACTTCTGTTTCTGGTTAAACAAAAAGGATCTTACTGTTTAACAAAATGATCTGTCTCTGTAGGGATCCTTTCCATAATGTTGTCAGACACTTAGAATAACAATCTGAGCCTGTCAGTGGCAAAAACAAGCACTTTTAGTGGACGTATTTTGACAGGCGCAGTTGCCTGAAAGGATTATGTTGCAGCCATTGCAGCCCGTTGCCGGCTGAGGCGATCTACTGGACCTATTCCAAAACTTTTGGTAACTAGGTTGGTGGTAAACCAGGTTTAAAAATACCGGTATTACCCTTTAAGTAACAGGTCTCTGTAGTCCCGGTGTATGTACTGTATTAATGTTTGAGAAAACGCCCAGGCATTTAAAGGTAAAAACTGTAGTTATTCTTGTTCATAACTCCTTGATAAAGGCATACATGAAAAAAGTCTTGACATCAAGAATTTAATTTTCACATAATTTTATGACGCAAAGAGACAGAATGATTTCACAAGTCAAATATTGAGATCTACAGAGGGGATTCAAGTTGTCATCACCCAGATATCACCTAATGACATTCAAAGGATTCTTGAACCGCAGCTTGAAACAATGACAGGAGGTGGGAGATGGTGTTCAGTGCACATGTCTGTGGTTTAATAGCAGAGGAGTGAGTGATGTGCTGCTGCTGAGCTGCGGTATGCTGCGGTACAGGCTCTCATCCCAGCTAGGATTGGCCGGAAGCCCAGTCTCAGCTATCAAACCGACCCCCCCCTCCCCATCCACCACCACCTCCTGGGACATAGCATCGCTGCCTACTGCTCAGACTGAAATAAGCATAACGTCCCGCCCACTGTTGCCATAGCAACCGCCTCCAGCTAGTTCACCGCTGTCCCGGCTTGCCGCAGCAGGAGAGCCTGCTCGCTGTGGCTGAGAGTCGTTCAGAGAGAGATGCATGAGTCGACAAATGTACACACACACAGGCACTTACATGGACATGAACACACGCAACACAGAAGTAGGCTCAGTGTGTGGGCTCTTTGTCCCTTTTCAATATTTTGTCTTGTGGTTCACATGGGTAAATACACTGAAAATAGAGGAGCTAGTGCTCTCAATACTCCCCTGCTAAGCTCAAGCATTTGTTCAGCAGCGGAGAGAAGTACCACCATACTGCAGCTGATAGAGTCTGAGTCAGTGCTGTATTAGAACATGATGCAGTTTATTTTAAGGAATAGTTTGACGTTTTGGGAAATCAGAGATTGATTGATATCACTCTCTCTCGCTCTGTCTGTCCAATAAATATGAAGCTGGAGCCAGTCTGCAATTAGCTTAGCGTGGCTGTAGCTTCATATTTAAAGACTGAAAGTGGGGGGAAAGAGCTAGCCTGGCTCTGTCCAAAGGTAACAACATCTACCTGCCAGCACCTCTAAAACATTGACATGGTATATCTCTTTTATTTAATGCTTGCAAAACCTGAAGTGTAATAACAACAAATCTCCGCTGGTTGCCTGGCCACTTCATTTTTTGTACAGATTTAAAACGTTATAAAGATATAACAAGATATATACAGTACATAAGGAACAATTTGCACTGAGCATTACACTGTAACCTGTTTTGAAAAATAAAAAATGAATATTACCATTGATGGACAAAACTGGTTTAAGCTTATGAACTCCCAGAAACGATTCTTTCATAAAATCCCTGTTTCACCACAGGATATTTGGTGGACTCATCTTGGACATCAAGCGGAAGGCTCCTCACTACCTATCCGACTACACAGATGCCATCAGTCTGCAGTGTCTGGCCTCCTTCCTCTTCCTCTACTGCGCCTGCATGTCACCTGTCATCACCTTTGGAGGACTCCTGGGCGAGGCCACTGAGGGACGCGTGGTAAGAAGCAACATCTTTATTGCTCCCAAGAGACTCTATGATAATACCTAAAAAAAACCTGCAGTAACTGTTTTTATAGGCCACTTATTTATAGGCAAATTATTTGGAGCAATGTTTGTGTCCACCTGGCAAACTTAAGTCCAATATTTGCTCTCTTTTAGCTCTGTTTTTGGCCTCTACCAACTCCTGAGGGAAATATCTGGCTCCTTATCTGCTAATATCATGGGCTTTTAGAGCTTTTTCACTGAAATCAGCTGCCTTATGCAGCTGAAAATGATACTATGTTTGGTGAGAGTGAACCAAAACAGTAAAGTTGCAGCAGGACAGATAGACAATGAGCTGAAACTCAGCTGTACTTTGTATTTAGTGCTAATTAGCAAATGTTAGCATGTGAACATGTTAAACTAAGATGGTGAACAAGGTAAACAATATAGAGAGCCGAAGTCTTGACGTCATATCAGTGCTAATCTCTGTTCTACTAGCTTCTTATGATCAGAGCATTATTTCCTGTTTCCAGAGTGCTATTGAGTCCCTGTTTGGGGCGTCCATGACTGGAATAGCCTACTCTCTTTTTGCCGGTCAGCCCCTCACCATCCTGGGCAGCACAGGGCCTGTTCTTGTCTTTGAGAAAATCCTCTTCAAGTTCTGCAAGTAGGTTAACTTCCTTTTCTCTTTCTTGTTTTTTTTTTTAGTACAAATTGTGTTTTTGTTAAAGTAGAATATTTCAATGTTGGGTGGTGGATGTGTGTACTTTGTGCTTGAGTGGGGATGCCATAACTAATTGCTCATCCCCTCTCTCAGGGAGTATGGCCTCTCCTACCTCTCCCTGAGGGCCTGTATTGGCCTGTGGACGGCCTTCTTCTGTCTGCTGCTGGTGGCCACGGATGCCAGCTCGCTTGTCTGTTACATCACACGCTTCACTGAGGAAGCCTTCGCCGCACTCATCTGCATCATCTTCATCTATGAGGCTCTAGAGAAGCTGATGCACCTGGGGGTGCACTACCCCATCAATAAACACAACAACCTTCAGAAACTCACACAGTACTCGTAAGTGCTCTTTTGAAATCCATCTTTATGTTTTGTTTGTTTGTTTCCTTATAATTTTAGTTTTGGACTGTTGGATAAAAACAAGTAATTTGAAGATGCATTTTGGTATTTTCCACTGTTTTGTCTCATTTTTGTCAAACTGAGAGGGAGAGTTAAAGGGGGGCTCGGAGGGAGAGACGTGAGGCATGAACTGGAAGGTGCATCAAAATTTGCACTCCTTCTTGGAGTCATAACTCTGAACACAGAGACATGATAAACATATTTTTAGATTCAGTGTGACTTAAACTTCCCGGAGGTATCATTATCTCCATCTTTCTATGTCCATCTTGAATAAACGTCCACTTAGAAACCATAGAAAAAAGACGCTCCTTAAGACTCTAGAACTTCATCATGAAAATCATCATGTTTTTATTTATTTATTTATTTTTATTTTTATTTTTTTTTGTTTTCTTCAGTATGAAAGTAATGCAGTGACAGTTGTCTGTATATCTATGAGTGAATTGCAAACAGGAACTGTTAATAGTTAATTTGGCGTACTTTTAATGGTGCCAATATGGCTAAATGTAAACCAAAAAATCGGGGCTCAAGTTGTAGCCCACAGATACCCACAGGGCTCACGGTGTCAGACTTTGAAAACGCTTGTTATAGACTAAATGATTACTTGATTAATTAGAAAAATAACTGACAGTTAAAGTAAAATCAAAGAAATATGGACTTGAAGACTATTAGTACAATAACCAGTTACATGCCAGATGGAGGTTAGTTGTGCTACAACAAATGGATGAGAAGACGAAGATCTAGGAATCAGCAATTGGAGGAGAGATGTAGGACAACACACACAGCTACTGCATCCAGTTTCAGGAGAGCGTATACATGGAAAATACAGATACGCTATTATATATAAGCTAAAT
This sequence comes from Macquaria ambigua, assembly GCA_008360985.2. Classification (NCBI taxonomy): domain Eukaryota; kingdom Metazoa; phylum Chordata; class Actinopteri; order Centrarchiformes; family Percichthyidae; genus Macquaria; species Macquaria ambigua. Next base: position 137,999 of record VMKM01000324.1, read on the forward strand.
ATAATTTATCCGTATCATCACCGCATCTGCTCCACCAAAATGTTGGAGCAGATGCGGTGAAAACCATGCTTCATATTTTTGTTGATGACATTATTCGACAAAATTCGAGCTGAAACAATGAGTTGATTAATCAATAAGTTGACTGACAGAAAATTAATCAGCAACAATTTTGATAATCGATTAATTGTTTGAGTAATCTTTAAGCAAAAATGGCAAATATTCTCCAGTTCCAGCTTCTCCAATGTGACTATTTTCTGGTTTTCCTAGTTTTCTATGATATTTTACTGATTATCTTTGGGCTTTGGACTGTTGACTGGACAAAACTAGAATATGTCAACATGGGATTTGTATAATTACATATACTGTGCATTTTGAATCATTTTCTAACATTTTATGGACAAAACAATTTATTGACAAAGCGAGAAAATAATGGTCAGATGAATCGATAATGAAAATAATCATTACTTGCAAAAGAATTGTAGAAATTGAAAAAGTAAATATATATATAAATATATAATATATAACTAAATTGTGGTTACAGAAATCGCATCCATGCATCCACAAATGTAATGTTTTTTGGCTGCTTATACTGTCACAAATAGTGTTTTACAATAAAAAGGTCAGGTATAAAAAAAATTGTTTTTGGCTCCCCTTCAAGCATTCTGCACTGTTGTTGTCATTGTTGTTGCAGGCCGTGTTGTGGTGCACCCAACTCAGTACATCTGCACACATGTGCTCAAGTGTTTTGCTGCATCACCAAACGACAGATGGTGCAGCAGTATAGCAGACACGCTGTCCAGTTTTACCGTAATGGACTTTGCTTTATTGTGAATAATCCCATGTTGAGTGTGTGTCATGCATCGTGCATGATCCCGCTACATAAGCTGGCTATTGGCTATGACAAGCCAAGAGCTCCTTCTGTGGTTTTCTATTCTGGTGGAGTGGACAGCAGGGGATGCTGACGTTTAGTTTTGTCAAATGCCAACAGAATAAGTCATTTCACGTTGATGGATGAACGTTTCGGAAGTGGCGTGTAATGTCGAGCGGAACATTGCAGGACTGCAGCTAACAATTATTTTCATTATTGATTAACCTGTGCATTATTTTCTTGATTATTAAATGAATTGTTTGTTTGGTCTATAAAATGTCAGAAAATTGGAGAAAACTGCCTATCACTAATTCAAAAAACCCAATTAGACAAGTATCTGAAAGTCAAATTGCTTCCACATTTTTGTTTGTTTTTCTCACTCTGTATTGTCTTTATTAATTAATTTCTTTTTATTTTATTTTTATTAGTATATCCAGCTTGCTCTGTTATGATTATTTAAGAAAAGGAAATAAACACATCATCCGTAGGTGTGCGTGTGTGGAGCCCCGGGACCCCAGCAATGACACTCTGCAGTTCTGGGAGGAGAGAAACATCACAGCCTCCCAAGTCAACTGGACCATGCTGGAGGTCAAGGTAAGGGACCCCTGACATTTAGAGTAAATCAGAGCAAAACAGCTGAACATGAGATACATAGAAATAAGGGTTATTTATGGCCTAGAGATCCGAGGATGAAGCAGACTTCCTTGGGTTCAAGTGGACTCCTAATGATGGATAAAGGATCCAAAGACGATCTGGAACTGTAAGCTGTTAAGAAATAGTAGTCAAAGTGTGATCGTGAGTGGAGAGAAGAGGAAAGGCTAACACAGACAGAAATAGCACATTTTGATTACACTTGCTTACCCAGCCTTCAAACTTAACACGTAAACGAATGCCCTAGAATGTTGTGGTTATTTCTTACAGTCTCTGGCACCGCGTTGCATCTCGTTTAGCCCACACTTTGCCGTATCAAGAAGTCTAGGCGGGGATTAAGAACATGTGGGCAGGCTTTCACAGGATTTAATGGTGCAGAATGAGCATGGAGACGCGGTGTGAAGAGTGGATTCTCTCACTGGGAGACACAAATAAGTCACGCCAGTGGCGGCACGCTGCGCCACTCCTACACATACTTGTAATACGTACAGCAGCAAATAGTTTGGGAGGTGGGGTCACGAGAGGCCACTGGGCTTGCATGCTAATGGATGAATCATGCACTATATGGAATTTTAAAGCATAGAGTACTGAAGAAGTCAATATTGACTGTACCAGACTGATGGTATTCAGACTTCTCTAATTCACCACTGGCATCCATCATCACCATTGTCATTTTTATTGGCGTCATTACCCCTGTCCTCCTTGTGCTCATCATCCTGATTATCATCGCCATCATCATCCTCACCGTGTCCTCTGGTGCCAGTAGGAGTGCGAGATGTTGCACGGGGAGTTCGAGGGCAGCGCCTGTGGCCCCCACGGGCCCTACATCCCAGACGTCCTCTTCTGGTGCGTGGTCCTCTTCTTCTCCACCGTCTTCATGTCCGCCTTCCTCAAGGAGTTCAAGACGAGCCGTTACTTCCCCACCAAGGTACCTATCACACTATTAGTCATCCCTAAAAAATGCACTTACACCCACATACTGCCATCTTTTTTTTTTTAAATCTTTGTATCAGTCATTCCTTTTGAAGTACACACACTTTTAGAGTTAGAGTTCCTGTTTGACACTGTCTTCAAGTGCATGGTAGCTGCAAAATTGAATCTGCTTCATTAATTTTACAGTGCTCCATTTACTTTCAGTTTGCCAAGGGACTGAAATTACACTGACATTGGTTTACACGCCACAGCTTGGCCTCTGTCTGAGTCATTTTAGATTATGCTGCCATCTATTGGTTGCTTTATGGCACAGCAAAAACCCTGCAGTCCGTGTGGCCATTCTATGTGTGCGTTTTCTAGGATTTATCATTGAGATGACACTCATGAGCGTAATGTGTGGCGTGATGCTGACACACCAATCTATAGTATATGGGCGCCACCTTGTGGTGATGAATGCTACACTGTAGTCTGGCTGTGGTATATTTAGATGTTTAAAGTCAGACAAAAAATGAATTTTGAATAGCTCCCAGTGAATTTTATTTAACTTTAAATGAACATCAAAAGCATGACGAGCATTATATAGACACAAACACATTCATCACTCAGGCAGTTGTGATTGAGAGTCAATCTCCTCTCAGACTGGACCAATCAGAGCCGAGCTTGATAACACTGACTGATACTCCCATGTAGGGGACAACACGTCTCTATGGAAAGGGCAAAAATAGAAAGAAAAAAAAGAAAAACATTAATCATAATTCATCCAAAGAGGAAACTACTACATAGACAATGGTACATAAAAAAATAAAAAAGTAGAAAATAATAATAGATTACTCATCCAAAAGGTTTAAATGACCCAAGCAAGTACAAACTAGCAATGGGCTAACACTTGTATTAATACCCACAACAGGGAAATCAACACAAACAAAAGAAAGATTAAAAACTGGGGATGCATCAACAGGTATTAACCTCTGGGAGAGACAATCAAATATATTCATATTAAGATCTGTGAAACAAGATTTGCTGGGAGCTATCAGCACAGTGTGCAGATGTTTTGTCTGATATTTTCCTTCAGTTTGTTTTTTCGATCCAGCACCTCTAGACATGGTCTGAAGGGTGCGTCTCTTTGTTCCCTCCAGGTGCGGGCCATCATCAGCGACTTTGCCGTCTTCATCACCATCCTTACTATGGTTCTGATAGATTATGCCTTGGGGATCCCCTCACCTAAATTACAGGTCCCCAACAAGTTCAAAGTAAGTCCACATGAAAGCCTCCCATGTAAAAAGCTGCTGCATGCATCTGTTTTATACAGAACCTCATTACTATATTTTACTTTAGATCTTTAGATTAAAAAAGCCATAGGGAAATGAATGCACAATAAGAACGTCATTTAGATTTGATGCCAGCCGATGGTCATTATTTTAACATTGTTTTTCTGATATAGTTTAGTTTTTAGTTTTGTTTCCACACATTTGATTATACAACAGCAGAAAAGCAGATAATAAAAGTTAAACACATGTAAAAGGAGACGTCAAGAAGCCATAGGCTCACACAGTGGACCTCTCCCCAACTTAAGAAAAAAAATCTAATATGAAAGGATGATTTAACAAAGCATGCATATAAATATAATTATACATGCAAAGAACATAAATGATAATAAGAAATACATGGGAATTCAGCACTAATTAGCTGAAAATAAACTTATAAAAAAGAAGGAGAAAATATATAAAAGGAAAGAAAGAATGAATTAGACACCAAGGATCAAATGAATGTGAGCATGAGGAAGAATCAAGCCAGCAATTTTTTGACTTTTGATTCTGTGACTTGCCATGATTCACTCTATTCTTCAGGGACTCCATTACTGATGATATTATTCCTCTTTGATTGACTCTCCAGATTTTGACTTTGACTTTGATTTTGCGATCTGCCTCCTGGTTAGCTTTTTTTAGCCCGATGGCAACAGAGATAAAAATTGTCAGGAAACTATAAAAGAGGAAAACCAATGTTCCTTCCTGCCAAGATAGGAAGTATCAGTAGAAACGTCCAGGCTGGTGCACTTGAGTAGGCAGAGAAGAACATTACATTCACCCCTACACAGTACGATAGTAGAACTGACCAGTTAACTGTCAAAGCCATGTAATAAGTTCCTAGAAAATCCAACATATATTTGTTTTAGCTCAAGAGGCATATTAAAGCGCATGTACAGATGGCAGCCGTGTGTGTGTATATTCTCTACAAATTAGTTCTTTTTCTCATTTCTACCTTTCTCTTCGCTCTCCCCAGCCAACCAGGGATGACCGTGGCTGGCTGATAAACCCGGTGGGGCCCAACCCCTGGTGGACCACCATCATCACCTCCCTCCCTGCTCTGCTCTGCACCATCCTCATCTTCATGGACCAGCAGATCACCGCCGTCATTATCAACAGGAAGGAGCACAAACTAAAGGTACTTTAAAACTTTCATTTATAATTCTAGTGACAAAAATAACCAAATGAATGCTTTGTCATTATGCTCTGTAAATCACATGCTCTCATTGAGGTAAAGAATTGGATGTAATTGTTGTTATTGCCTACTTGTACAACAAATGTGTACAGAATGAAGGCCAGAGAATATGACAAATTATTTGCCATTTTCTTCTCCTTCTGCCTCTCAAAAATTGAATTCCTGCTAGCTCCGGGGCTGCTGTTCTTTTGGTCACCCTGATTTTCTTGAAGTGGGTCAAGCAACAATAGAGAGCTTTCCTTTCGAAATAATTTATTAATAATAACTCTGTTGTTTCTAAACTCCACTGTCCCCCGTCTGACCCCTGCAGAAAGGCTGTGGCTACCACCTGGACCTGTTTGTGGTGGGGGTGATGCTGGGCGTGTGCTCAGTGATGGGCCTGCCGTGGTTCGTGGCAGCCACCGTGCTCTCCATCTCCCACGTGAACAGCCTGAAGCTGGAGTCGGAGTGCTCTGCCCCCGGGGAGCAGCCCAAGTTCCTGGGCATCCGAGAGCAGCGCTTCACCGGCCTCATGATCTTCACCCTGATGGGCTGCTCCGTCTTCATGACCTCTGTGCTAAAGGTCAGGGGGATGAACGCCAAAATGTAGTCATGTAGTCATATTTTTTGGTGTCTGTTAAAGAACAAAAAAAAAGCATTTACCATTATCCTGTAATTGTCCCTTGTGGCCACAGTGGTTGTGGGTCACCACAAGTTACAAAGTCTCACTTTAACACATAATAATTATATCTATTACATAAGAAATGAATGTGTAATGAATGACCTTTTGGCATTACCAAAATAATTTTTTTTACTAAATGATGTTAGCTATTTGTCTTTTTTTTTTGTTGCTATATTTATGTTATAAATATGTGTTATATATTGTGTGTATATATATTATGGCTGTCATTTAAAAGAAAAAGTCAAGTTCGAACGAATTCCAGCTAACACTTAATTTGTTTGGATTAATTTGAAAGCAGCACATATGACGCAATGTGTCGTAGTCAGTGTCCTAGTGTCCTCCTCTGCTGGGTTTCAAATGGACTGTTGCGCTTATATACTGTACATTTTGAATTCGAACAGGTCATTACAATTCGAATATTAAATTTTTTATGAACCAAAGTTCAACTTTTGGTTTGTAAAAAAAGTTTGTTTGTCAAGCATGTGTATATATATATATACATATATATATAATAATTATACACAAATAGTTGTAGTCCTAATCCTGACTCTTTATCTGTCTCCAGTTCATCCCCATGCCTGTGCTGTACGGAGTCTTTCTGTACATGGGGGCTTCCTCACTCAGAGGCATTCAGGTGAGCTCAGATACAGCCTGCTGGTATTTGATTAAAAACACTAAGCGAGAGAAGATGCAGAGTGAATCTTGAATGGAATGTCTGTTTGTATCTGTGCAGTTCTTTGACCGTCTAAGGCTGTTCAGCATGCCGGCCAAACATCAGCCAGACTTCATCTACCTTCGTCACGTCCCACTGAGGAAGGTGCACCTCTTCACCATCATCCAGCTCAGCTGCTTGGTCCTGCTCTGGGTCATCAAGACCTCCAAGGCTGCCATCGTCTTCCCCATGATGGTAACCGCAGTGTATTTGTGTATGCATTATATACTTGTCTGCTTTATGCATACGACTGGTTGATATCTGTCTGTTTCTGCTGCATCAGGTCTTGGCCCTGGTGTTCATTCGTAAACTGCTGGACTTCATCTTCACCAAGAGAGAACTGAGCTGGCTTGATGACCTGATGCCAGAGTGGAAGAAGAAGAAACTGGAGGATGCAGAACAAGAGGTGCAGCAATAGATCATAATGTAGATGACCGAATGCCATCTCTGATGACTTCAAATTTCCACCACTGCAGCAGGAAAGCTGCTATCCATGCAGTGTTTTAGATGTTCTCTTTTGTCTCTTTCTTCAGGAGGAGCACAGTATTATTGTAGAGGAAGAAGGCATTGTACAAGTGCCACTGGAGGGAAACTACAAGTAAGTAATTTTGATCTTTAATCATATTCTGCATTTTAGGTGCCCAAGCCTCCTATGGAAGCAATTTTGTCAGTGCTGGAAGAAGTATTCAAATCCTTTACTTAGTAAATACCACAGTGTAAAAATATTCAAGTAGTTACAAGTAGAAGTCCTGCATTCAAAATCTGACTGAAGTGAATAAGTATTATCAGCAAAATGTACTTAAAGCTGCCTTAATCAGTGTTTACACATATCAAATCAAAACGCTCAGGTAATCCCAGTGTTCGCTTCCTGCTCAGCAGCAAACAGCAGATAGTTAGCAGCTAGCAGGTAAACATAGCGGAGCATTTAAAGACACAGAGATTTCCCTCAGGAGTTGGTGGAGAACAACTGTTTGCTAACACGTTCACCGTAACAAATTTATTAGGATGTCAGTTTTGTGTTTACAGCATGTTTCCGCTGCTTCGGAGTGGCCAAAATTCAGTTATCGCTATTTTAAAGTATCCAAAGCAAAAGTACTCATTATGCAGCAGAAAGGCTCCTTTTCATTCTTATGTTATATATTTTATTAATTGATTAGTATTACTAATGCATTAACGTGTCCGCAGTATTTAATTGTATTTAATTTAATAAAAGCACTTATGGTGAAGGTAATTTCAAATACTTTATTGGGTAGTTTAATCTATAACAATGCATCATATTGTATAATATGATCATATTTGTATCTACCTTACCTGGGTTTCCCACCAGGAACATGACATGTTATGTTATGTTGTTTTAAATGACCACCATGAGAATATGTGAGTTTGTCAGACTTGAAGGAATAGTCTGACATTTTGGGAAATAAGCATATTATCTTTTTTGCTCAGAGTTTGATGAGAAGATTGATACCACTCTCATGTCTGTATGCTAAAGATGAAGCTAGTCAGGAGACAAGAGTCAAGAAACAGTCCAGCACATAACCCCTCATTAATCCACACATTGTTGTTTTCATATTTCTGTTTGTGTATGGATTAAACAAATGTGATATAATGTTTTAATTACAGAGCTTCAAAAGTATTGGTAGGTGGATTTTGTCATCTTTCAGCAGAGTTAGGCTAGCTGTTTCCCCCTGTTTCCAGTCTTTATGCTAAGCTAAGCTAATGGTCTCATGGCCGTTGCTTGATATTTACTGTACAAATATGAGAGTGGTATCAATCTTCTCATATAACTTGGCAAGAAAGTGGATAAGTGTATTTAAATGTTGAACTATTGCTTTAAAAATCCTCCAACAGGTTAGCCTGGCATCGCCAGACCAATTCATGAATGCGAATTAGTCTGGAGCCTCTCAGTTCAATTCGATTTCCAAGGGGTGTTATCAACGGGCGCGGACCAAAATGCCTTTGGACGTTATTGGATAGAGCTACAACCAATCAGAGCAACGAAACGTGTGACGTAACGCTGAGCGAACCCTGTAGGAAATACAGCAAACACATCTTTCTTATCAACAACAGCTTTAAGTGCAGTTGTTTGTTCTTGTTTTAGAGAAAATATACCGTCCAGTTCGTTTAATACTGACACAATAGTGGATTCAGAACGTTCCACATCAGCGGCAGCCATCTTGGTTGTTTACGAAAATGCCTCAACATCGTTCCTCTGTACAGTCATCATATCAAACCTGCCCCATATTGGATAAACAGTTGTGATTGGCCCGACCTGGGCCAGGTTGGCAGGAAATCTCTCTAAACGGGAGGAGGATCAGACGCATCTGCCAGAGCAAATAAAACAAGAGCTCGTAGATTTGTCTGGTTCTGAGGCTACCAACAGGTAGTTTGAAGCAAGCAGCTCTTGTAGTTATCAGTCCTGCTTGCTTTCTCCTCCCTTTAATCCTTCAGTGTGCATGTTTCTAAGGACAAAACGTCACATGGGAAGGGAAATAATAATTGTTGTCCTTCTGTGTGTGTTTTTGAAGGTGTGACCCAGCCACAGTGAACATCACTGATGAGATGTCCAAAGGATCTTTTGGGAATGTGTGGAAAAGTGTTAACCCTCCTGAGAGCACAAAGGAACCAAGCACTAAAAGGTTAGCCTCCGTATCCACATTACTCTCAGATATTCATATCAGTATCTCTTAATACATCAGAGGGCTTAAATACCAGTTGCTACCTAGACATACATAGACTTACTGATTCCAAATTATTGTGTTGAGTATTTTTGCAGGGTCAAAAAATTGTCAATTTCAAGGGGAAAATTGTGTATTTGGGTGTTAAAGCAGGTGTTTGTTATTGAAAAGTTACGGAACATTTACTTTCTATGTTTCCAGGAAACTGAGGAACTAGTATGTTTAGATAAAAAGGGTTTATCTGAGAGCAGCCCTGCCCTCGCAGATTTCCCACAGAGTAGACTAACATAGTGTCTCCTGCCTGCCTCTCTCATTCCATTCCACCCCTAAGCTCCCCTTCCTAACCTCTCAGAAGCTGATATCCCAAAGGTAAGTTGCTCCCAGTCCCTGTCAGCATGGAGAGTCTTGTGTTGTGTTTATAGAATGGATTGTTACATGATGAAAATCAAGTTATGATTCGATGATGGGCGTGGCCCAATAAATAGGGTGATAAATCAGTAATCACAGCATGGCCTGGGTGTGCATGTTACTTCAAGGACACATTATGATTGCATGTCATGAAAGGTGTAAAATTAATAGCACTATATCTCTCTCACTAGTAGCCCTATTGTATATTTCAATGTCACAAGATATTGGAGTGTTAGGGCATAATGCTATTAAGCTTTATTAGACATATTTGCATGCTGTGTGATCTGGATTGATAGATTAATTGTCAGCTAGCTGGCAATGCATCTGCACTCTGCACTCACAGAGTACAGAGTGCAGATGCATTGCTTTTTAAAAATATTTTGCTTGGTTTAAATTCTCGTTTTTTCGTGCAGTTGTTCCAGTGGCGGCGAAAAGCAACACAAGCGCCGGAGGCATGAGAAGAGCTTGGACAGGGAGACAAGTTTGTGATGACACATACTGGCGGTGCCACTGTGCTGTCAATCAGTAGATCAAAAAACAAACAAAAAAAACTATACCGTGCCACACTCAACCACCTTTGTACTGTGCTACACTGTGTTTTTTTGTCATGTAAGTCTGTGTGCAAGTTGTGTAAAACAAAGAAAAATGTGTTAGAAACAGTATTAACACAAGGAACCGAGACACATTTGTGTTCTTTTTCTATGTATATCAATGTTTGGTGATACCAGCAACAGAAGGAAGTCAGAATTATATGACACTTACAGTAACTGTTGTGTCAATGGGCCAATTAAGTAAACATTTTAAACAATTTTTAAATCTACTTTATTTGTATTTTGTATGTTTTTTTATATTTTTCCAACAACAACAATTGCGAGTTGTCCTTTAAAAACCTGTCACAGCAAACTGCAGATGTGTGGATTTTGTGTGCAGTATTTAATGCCACTATTGACTTGATGCACCTCATAATAGAAAAGAGTAGATATTTGCTTAATACTAATCTATTTCACTGGTATCTAAAAGAGTTGGCTATATAGCAAATCTAGTAATTTTTTGAAAGTATTAAATATACATTTTATATATTCTGTATATCTAAATGTTTTTGTGACAGTGACAGCTCATATCACTCCAGAATCTTCTCCATTGCTATTTTACAAATAAATGTCTCTCCTCCAGTAAAGCATTTCCCCAAACAAGTTAAAGGAATAGTTTGACTTTCTGGGAACTACTCGGTTTTCTTGTTGAGTTAAATATGAAGCTAAAGCTAGCGGCTGGCTAGCTCTAGCTTATCACAAAGACTGAAAGCGGTGAAACAGCTAGCCTGGCTCTGTCCAAATGTAATAAAATCCACCAAAGCTCACTAATTAACACTTTATATCTCATTCATAATCTGTACTAAAACTGAAATGTAAAAAGACACGTGGTTTTGCTATTTCTTGGTTGGGAGCTAGCAATAGCTTCATATTTAGCATACAGACATGAGAGAGGTCAGTGTTCTCATCTAACTGTTAGCAAGAAAGCAAATAAGTATATTTCCCAAAATAAACTATTCCTGTGAGGACAGTATATTTTGGGGGCATCTTATTGGAAAATTACATTTTCAAGCTAGCATGGCAGCATAGTTTGGGAACTTTCAGTATCTCTAGCTACTTAGCCTTGGCTTTTTAAAAACTCATAAAAAAATTTGCAAATGCTGAACTTTAGGGTGAGTGTACAGAAAGCTCTATGTTTTCCACTTACATACTTTTTGTCATCTCGTCAGTAAGTGTCATCCATGGACATGTGTTCTCCTATCCAAATGACCCTCAATGTGTTAGCATCTGAAGCTAATTGTTTAAAAAAAAAAAAAAAATAACACCTGCATGATGGTGAAACAGACTTGACTGTCTCGCTGCAGGACCATGGTTACTTCTAGAGATGCAATAATACCCTTTTTCTGGGAAGGGCAACATGTAATAAACGGTAAAGAGTCTTAACAATGTACAATACATAGTATATTTTATTCATGTAAAATGTTACTAATATATTACTAACATGAAGTCAGTCTTGAAGGCAGGTTTTTGTTGTAGATGTTCTTTTCCCATTGTCTAATTGATGGTTCTTAGTTGATTAGAGAAACTAAAAATGGGTCAAAATTATATCAATATCAAATATTTTGACCACTTCTGTGTGGAATAATTCTGCCTTAAATTTGGTAGTGATAGCTGTACACTTTCTGTTTAATAATTTAAGTCACCTGCGTAGAAATCAGTTCAGATCTGTTGTTATATTGTGATTTGTTTCATGAGAATGAGAGTGAGTGAATGCGAGCATAAATAAAGATGTTAAACAGACTCTGCTGAAATGAGGTGGTACTTTATTGATCCCTGGACTTGCTCGTGTCCACAGGGAGGTCAGAGGTCAGTTAGTGAGCAGCACCTCAAGGACATTTGAACTCGGCTTATGTTTTCTGACACTGGATAGTCCATTCTCACTGTACTACTATATATAGATATTTCTTCAATATTGTACTATCCTGTATTCCCCAGAGTTATTCCATACAACTCTCCAAATACAGTGTCTATAGTGTGTGCTTACTGGCTTCCTTGTCTCCACCTTTGACCTCATGACCTCATGGGAGATAGAGAGCAGAGAGCACCCTGCACCCTTAGGCCGAAGCTCCTCTAGCCTCCATATGGCAGAGATACAGGAGGTGTCTGTATCTGTGACCCATGATGCTGCTGTTGATGCTCCCAGGGAGACCGCTATTCTTGTTCAAAATGACTGCATATATCAGAAATAGTAGGAGGAATCTTTAAAGAGTGTTGCACTTTCTGCAAGCCTGTTCTGATTTGTGTTGTGGCTTTGCCTGATTCCCGACCCCGTGAGATTAAGGAGACTAGAACAGACTTGGATTACAGGAAATGACTGCTAAGGGAAGATAAGGGTATAAGTTCACATTGTATAATCATTGAGAGTTACAGTACATTTCAAATTCTAACCTTGATTACTTTCAGTGTGGACGTATTTTTCAATCTTTTTCCATCAGACATAAATCTCATCTACTGTGTCCGCAGTGTAGAGCAATTTATCTATCTGGGCTAGGTGTGCACCTCTCCTACAGACAGTGGAAGAAGTATTCAGATCCTTTAGTTAAGGTACAAATACTCCAAAAAAAAAACAAAAAACAAAAAAAACAATCAGTGGTAAGTACATTTACTCAAGTACTGTACTTAAGTACAAATTTGAGGTACTTGTATTTAACTTGAGTATTTCCATTTTCTGCTACTTCATACTTAGTACAAATATTGTACTTTTTACTCCACTCCATTTATTTGATAAATGAGTCACAAGTTATTTGGCAGATTCAGATTAATAACACAAAATGTAATCAACAAATACATTATGATGCACTGATATAGGTTAAGATAAGACTTTATTGATACCGGGGCAACCAGTAATGATGCATAACATTAATGCATCATTCATTTTAATCCAATAATAAAAGAGAGCCATAGAGCTCCATTGTTGTCCAAAAACTATTAAAAACACACCAATGAGCCACACTGTTACACTGGGTGACATGTTCCTTCATTACCATGAACACACACACTGTAGTTTATTAATATTTTGACTCAATCCCACATACACAGTCCTGCTGCCCCAAATACTCAATAGAGCACCAAATGTGGATTCATCCGCCGCTGGAAATAGTCCCCACCAAATGCACTATTTCCTCCTGTTTGAGTAAAGTTTGTTAAAAACTACAGTGCCCAGCTGTTTTAGGGAATTACTGAGCCTTTTTTAAAAATGAAACTACGGGGTGCCCTGGTGGCCAAGGGGTTTAAAGCACTGATCATGAACCGCAACGTCCCAGGTTTGAGTCCAGCTGGAGATCTTTGTTATATGTCATACCCCATCTCTCTCATTTCCTGTCGTCTCTCTACTGTGTATCTCTAATAAAGGTATACAAAATGCTAAAAAAAAAAAAACAACCAAGAACCTATATACAGAATTTGTGAGGCTTTTTTTTAAAGCGTCATGTCTTCAGTAGGAACCACTGGGCTGAGAGCCACAGACAAAATAGGGAAATAAGTGATATGTTATTATCACACATTGACACAGTCAAAGCATTTTACACGAAGTTCATTGAAGATGTTAATCCAATTTGTATTTATTTGCTCAAAATAATGCCACAAACACACAATGAAAAACTTTATTTTGCAGAGCGGATTAATATTATGCAATGACAACCAACTACACTACATGTGTTTTCTATAGGCCTACCTGAGATTTCACTTTTAGTGTTCTTGTTTTCACCTTAAAAATATAGAAAATAATTTAAATTTGTAGAAAAAATATGCCCTCAATTTCATTTCTTCTCTCTGGTGCACCATAAAAACTATGGAAGAGTAGTAGTTTTTGTATCTTTGCATCACATAGAGTAAGTAAAAAAGACTTACAAATTTAAATATAGTGTTGACATTAGAACATGCAAAGCAGTATGGCTTTCTATTCCTCCTGTATATGGCTTTGTGTGCAGCACACAGAGGGAGTCCTTGAGGAGCGTCTCATTGGTCCTCTTGTCTTTTCTTACTGCAAAAGAGAGAAAATCATAATGATGCCAAGCCCAGCATTTCTGGCATTTATCAGATCAGCCATGTGACTCGGTTTTACCTCTCCCCTGACGGCTTGGAGGTCATGACCCAGAGTAAATATTCCTTTGCAGCCATGGAGTCCAGCACCTTGTTCACATCGCTGGTGAAGCTCCCATCTACATGCCTCCTGCTGAACGCTTCACCCCGCTTGTCCGATTCAGATCTGAGTATGTACACAGGCACACAATGTAAACACTGCCCATTCAGGGTCAGTAGCCCCACAATGTGGAAACCTGCCATTTGAACTCTAATATTTAACTGCAGTGCGGTAAAATCATTGTTTATTGTTGTTATTTCCTAATAAGTGAAAACATGGTGTTGCTGTGATCCTTCCATGATTGGTTCATTGTCTGCTTGCACATTTGTGTCAAAAATAATCAGGTCACACAATCGTCACACAGTGTAATAACATATCAATCAACACAGTGCTAAAGTTCAGGTGATTTATTTTAGCACAACACACACAAAGAACATCAAGAAAAAAAGCAAAGCAAGGAAAAAAGGTGGAGCGGCGCAAAAAGCAGCTGATTAGCTCTTTCTCTCTGATTCAAGATCTCTCTGTCTCTCTCGTCATGGTTAGGGGTTTTGGTACTGTAGGAGGAGGAGAAGGAAGGAGGGGCAGCCTACTCTCTTCGGGATTGTCCAGACTTGAGCCTGGCAACAAAGTCTTTGATTGCCTGGTCCTTAAGGTAGGAGCTCGCGTCGCTGGTGAAGGTCCTGTCTGCGTGGCGCTTTTCTGCAGCACTAAAAACACACAGTGAGACTCAGTGGGGAGGACTGGAATATTTGACATTATTTTCAACTTTTAAACATCTTTTCTTTTTGACTCTGAAGTAAAAAGTTGTATCTGACAGCTAAAGTTAAAGTGCAGCTCCACCCTCAAATTCTGCTACCTCCCTCCCAGCAAATTAAAACAAATGCAACGAATGAGGGAACACCACCTGTAGAGGGCGGGGCCTCGTGGCTACATAGTGTGTTGGTCAGGGGACATGGGGGAGACTGACTGACACCGATTAGGGTTTTTTTTTAATCTAAGTTTCATGACGTAGACAGGTCCCAACCTGTTGACTCTATCTCAGCATTGGCCTCGCAGGTTCAGGGCTGATTTAAAACAGTAGATGGCGTGTTGAGCCATTTTCAACCCATGAAATGCTGATTTTTCGTAAGAAATGTCAATATTAACACCAGCATTGATGTGTTTCATCACAGTACAGTCATATCATTTAGTTTACAGCTCAAAAAACACGTTTAAGTGTCCAGTACCTCTTTAATAGTTACTTTTAAGATTGAGATTTACATAAAAAAAACATGAAAAACTTGTAAAATACTATGCATTGTTAAAGGCCATGAGGCTATGAGTGATAGGATCCTACATAAGCACACTATTTTCTGCCAAGTTTTCTGCTTCTTTCACATTGGAGATTTTTGTTCTTCTCACTGGTTTGAAGAGGGCTGGGCTTGATCAAAAAGTCTCACATACTTCCCTTTTGAGGGGCCCAACCCCTAGGTTGGGAACCACTGGACTACACTACCTACTGTATCTAAAGTAAATTAACTAGCTCCACCTCCAACAGTAAAATGTTGCTTATGCATTGATGCATCAGTATCAATAATCTAATAATGTCATATATGATAATATATCAGTCACAAGGGACATTTTACTGCAGAATGAGTACTTTTACTTTTGATACTTTTTACAATAAGATTCTTATGCTGATTTCTTAAATGGGATCCCACACTGACCCACTCCTCTTGTTGTTCATCAGCCACCGAACGAAGTCCTGCGCCTTCCTGTCCTCCAGGTATTTGCTGTAGTCGTTGGAGAAGGTTCCCTCCGAGTGTCTCTTCATGTTCGACAGCTCCCTCGGCTCATCCGCTAACGTGTCGTCTGCCTCAAAACTACAGGAGGGGAAACACATTCAGTGTAAGTTTAAACATTTTGTAAAATGTGTTAGATAGGGCCTTTTTTTCTACAAATATATGTACCATAACATCAGTTTCCTCAACAGTTACTATATACTCTCTCTCCTGCAACGGCATGATACCCATTAACATGTACAAAGTTTCACACCTGCCAATATGGTACACTGAGTGCACTTTAAAAAACTCTGTACCATTTTCCTGATTAAAATATAAACATGACAAGAAAAGTAAAGAAGTAACTATTTTTTATACTTTATTTTCACTGATTTACTTCATGTCCTTGGGTTCAGAACCTCAACTATAACTGTAAATAACTGTAATTAAGTAGAACAAGAAAAATAAAAGAAAGGGAAAAATATATGTGTATTAGTTCTTTCCATTTGTCTATACTTGGGCTTTCCTTTTGCATCCAATTTCTTTTAATCATTTTAAGGGAGTTATTTTCCTTTTTAACTATTATTTCAGGAGCGATTACAACTAATAAGATACAATAAATAAAGACAGGAGCCATAGAAATTTCCATTCTATTTCCCTTTTAACACCAATCCAAGATGATTTGAACATTTCACATGACCAAAATATACGGGTTAAGTTTGCATTTATTTGGGGTAATAAAATGCAGCATCTGTATCTTCCATTATATCATCCGCTGTTTTAATTGCATGAAGTGAGACTGCAAATACAAAGCTCCTCAAGTTTTTCAAATAGTTTTGGGCCTTTATTATCTTTAGGTTTTCAAAAAACAACTAATCCTTAGCTGAAATATTTTATCCTCTTTATTTGGGATACATTCAGGGTTTTTGAAATAACGAAAGTTCAGTTTGAGTATTTGTTGTGATGATTTCCCCCATCATTTTGCAGATTTTGGATCAACGTGCCTGCAGTTTAGCCACAGATGATTTGGCTTCTTTGGGACTCCATACGTGTAAAGCTCTTTGGAGGCTCTCGTGTCAAACTATGCTGACTCTAAGGCTATCTTATAAGTGCTTCCCTATTCACAATCAATGACCTTAAAATGGCACGACTAAGCCGCAGTTTTAATTCAGTCAGATTTCAATCAGATTTAAACACTTTTCCCATTTCTGTACTCTGTAGCTTTAATACAAAGCTACTCAAAGTAGCGAAACCTGTGCTTCCTGAAACAAAGACGTCAGTAGTTTCGATGGGCTTTCTGTACCTTGAGCTGTCATCAGCCTCCTGCAGAGCAACCTGCCAGCTGCTCTGGACAAAGCCAAGGACCAGAAGGATACCAGCCAGGGAGTGGATGCTTCTCATGGTTATAACCTATACACCACAGAACAGTACACACATACACACACACAGACACAAAGAGAAGAAGAGTTTACATATTGGATCAAAAAGCTAAAGCTAAAGTTGTTTCATCATTACAACAAAATACAACTCACCTTTTCTCCTTTCTTTCCAAAGAATGGTGCTGTTAGTTCCTCTGCTTGTTGCTGGTGTCTGTATCTAACCCCCCTTTTTTACTTTGTGGTCTTATATACTGTAATAGGAGGAGGGGGGGATGGACCTGCTCAGGTGGGCCAATTTTACCACTCTGCCAGATTCACCTGTTACTCTCAACCCATTAGACACGGGCCCCGTCACGTCGGCCGAATCAAAAAGCTGAGCATTTGTCCAGAAAGGAAAGATGCTATTCATGCGTGATGCCAGCTGCTACTTAGGTGTTAAGATCAGACAAGCTCAGCTCATCCTGTTAAACGGAAAGTAGGGAGGATGCTTTAATGTGCTACTGTCATCATGATGGGAAGTGATATGTGTGCTGTCATATCTGGAAGATGAGTCAGTATTTGTGGATTCTTTCCGATCAAATTTAAAAGATGGGATATTGACCGTTTTTTTGCATCACTGGCAGTTATCTCCATTTTACAAGGGCAATCATTCAATAAAGATCGATGCTCTGTAAAAGTAAACGTCCATGTATTGCTATATGGCTCTCACATAGCCCTATGTATTTTATTTGTTGAAAAAGACAAAGCATAATGCATCAGCATAGTGTCAAGGCTGAAAGAACACAATATTATTAGTTATTATTTCCAATAATTCCCATAGACCCAAAGTTTCATTCAATACAATAAAAAGAGCACTGAACCCCGCTGTCAGTAACAGTCTGAGGTAAATTTTAATTATTTTGAACTTATTTCCCTTTCTCCCTTGTCTGACATCATATCACACATTACACCTAGTGTCCTCCATACATGATTCCAACTCCTCTTCTTAAGGAAACACAAGATGCAGTTGGGCCCAGTATTTTATCCAGCACCCCCATAGTCAATGTTTACATCTCCTCCTCCTTTAAGAATGCCATCTTTTAACTTTTCCTTCAACAAGATTAAGGCCGTATTCAGACTAAATCAGGCACTGCGGTGAAAACGCCAGTCCTCCCATTTATTTGAACCATAGACTGTATATAAATATATACAGATTTGAACGTGGGTAGTGCGTTTAGGCAGCGACGGTGCCGAAAAAAAAAACTTGGGGGTGCGAAAAGTTAAAACAGAATCAACTTTTGGAGAAATGCAACAGATGTCATGCTGCGGTGGTCAATCACGCTGGCGGTCAGACCAGAAGACGCCCAGGTGAAGAAGAACTTTGTTTACTATGTAGCATTGTAGCATTAGCTGTTTAGCTGTACTTAGGCACAGTGGTGTTCTGAGCATGCTACTGTAGCATGCTTACAATGACAATGCAAACATAGTGATTTTAGGTATAATCTTAATTTAGTGCATTAGCATGCTAATTCAAATTTGCATTTGCTAGTTAGCACTAACACACTGAGGCTGATGGAAATGTCATTAGTTTTACAGGTATTTATCATAAACCAAGGTACCGGACAAATTGAAAATTTGACCTGATGAAAAGTTATCAGTTATTGCGATTTTATCTTGACAGGAACGTGAATACGTGGCGTTCCTGTTTCTGGCAATCCATCCGGTAGTTGTTGGGACATTTCCCTCAAAATTAAAAATGTCAAGGAGATATTTCACTGGATAAGTGAAACTTTTGGCCTGCTAGTGGTGCAAGATGAAAAGTCAGGGGATCACCAAAGTCATTAGAATTCATCCTCTGGGCCCCACTGGATCTCTGTACCAAATGTCCTGGCAATCCATCTGATATTTGTTAAGACATTTCACAAAAACAGAAAAAAGAAATGTTTTCAGACGTTCATGGTTACCAGACGATGTATCCCATTGATGTTGGTGATTCCCTGACTTATCCTCTAGCGCCACCATGAGGTTCACATTTGTGGTTTTGAGTGAAATGCCTCAACCTCTACTACTATTGCATGAAATTGGAGATTCATGTTCCCGTCAGGATGAATTTTGATAACTTTGGTGGTTTCTCAAATTTTTTTATTTCCAATACTTTGGTTTATGACCAAATACCTGCAAAACTAATGACGTTCCCACCAGCGTCAGCTGTACTTTGTGTTTATTGCTAATTAGCAAATGTTAGCATGCTAACATGCTACACTAAGACACATCAGCATGTTAACATTGTCAATGTGAGCATAGTAGCATACTGACATTAGCATTTAGCTCAAAGCACTGTGCATTATTACAGCCTTGCAGAGGCAGTAGCATGGCTGTAGACGCTTAGTTACGTTCGAACATTCAACAATAAAGGCTGTCATGACTGATTTATATATATTTCAAATAAAAAAAAGGTTCTCATGATTTAATCTTTTATTATTTTACAAAACAATTATTACATCAAACAGTCAATCTCATAAATTTAGTAAAACTGTATAAAATCACGGTGGTGCATTATGCTTCTGTGCATAATTTAATACAATACTGTAAATATTCAATTTCACAGACACAGAATGACGTTATGACTTGGACCACTTTTTATTCATTAAGTTTCCGCTCAAGACTTTTCCCTGACAGCTGGAGCACTGCATTTACATTTAAAGTCTTTATCCCAAAAATTATTTGGGGAATTTGTTTTATTCACATGAGACAATGAAAAAAGATTGTGATGATCCAGTGGACTTCATGCAAAGCACCTCTGCAGGAAGTGACTCATGTGGGTGTAGACGTGTTGATAGGCCGAGCCTCCGAGCCCATGGTCCTTGTCTGTGTACCACTGAAAGAAGAAGGCAAAAACTGTATCAATATTTACTGACACTAATCCACATTATTCAACATGGAGTGGATTTTTTTTTGCACATCTCATCAGCGAGGCAAGGCAGCTTCATTCATATAGCACATTTCAAATACAGGTAATTCAAAGTGCTTTACATTGGCACAGAAAAGCATTAGAATGACATTTAAAAACAATAAGCAATAAAAACTAGAATAAAATAAAGATAGAATAAAATAAAATACAAATGACAGTTTGACTCACCATCGCCTCAAAGTCCACCTGCTCCTCCACCAGAGCTTCAGAGATCTCAGCTGCCTGCTGGAAATGAACATTGTCTACAAAACACAACAACAACAAAAAAATTAATTAACAAGGCGTTCAAGGCAATTTGCCCATTTTGGTCTGAAGGTGTAACTAAAAGGTATGGTCAGGGGGCCACCAAGAACTTGTGGCACCCTTGGTCCATCTTTTACCCACTAACAAGAGAGAGTTCTGTTACCTTTTTTGGGATGGCATCTGGTTGAATCCTCACTCAACCAGCCACTTTGTGTTTGAAATCACAAAGTCTTGTGACTGTCTGTGTAGGCTAGATCCCAGTATCGCTGGGGCAACAGTTGCTTATTTTGTAAGTGCACATGCACAGTAAAGATCAGGTAATATATATATATATATATATATATATATAATTCTGATAAAACTCTATGGGGTAACCAGAATGAAAGGGTTCAAGAACAGACACCATTTTATTGTGGGTGCCACTTTTGGAACCACTGCTGTAATGGAGGGAAATCAGGATGTATTAATGAATACAGTCTTAGATGTTGTTTTACCTTGTGAACGGTATAGTTGTATAGTTTTAAGAGAAACTGCAGAAACAAACGCCTGATTGGTATTACCGTATAATATAATAATAATATATAAATGCAGAAAAATATCATATAAATACATAAATAAATAAATAAAGGCCCTGCATAACTCACCGTCAGCTGTTCCATGAACCAGAAGATACTGCACTGAATGGAAATTCTTGGCCCTGGCAGTTACTGTTGAGTTCTGCACACAATCACATTTGTGTTTATTGGCGACCACAGGTAATAGCATCACTAATAACTGTCAGATACATGAGCGTGAAACTTACAGTGTAGGCATGAGAATTCTGTGAAGGCTCCATCATGTAACGCTCTGTGTAGATGGAATCTGGAATAAACAGACAGATAATTGCAGATATAGTGTGTCCTTAAAGTGAGTGTGTTAGGTCTGGAAAGGTTGTTAACATGCTTAAAAAGACAAAAAGAAATACCATAATATTCCCATTTGGAGACTGGAGCGACTGCCATTCCACATTTGAAAACTCCACTTCCAGATCCCAAGGCCATTGACGTTACATATCCACCATAAGACTGTGGGAGATAAACAGCTCATTACTGTAGCTCATCTTAACCCTTAGGTAAATACCAAGCACACTGGCACTGGGTGAAACGTTAACTTACTTTCAGTCATTTATTGCCCTCTGAACTATGAAATAACACATATGTACAGCATATTGCTCAGGGCAGTGGTTCCCAACGTTTTTGGTCTAAGGTACCTCCACAGCCCTGTCAACTGAACTCACGTACCCTTTCATCTTATTCCAAATGTATAACACCACTGATTATATAAAAGTGGATATTGTTACAATATTTTTTTCATACAATTGAAGTGTCAATATTTAGGTTGTTTTGCTCAGCAATCATACTGCTCCAACCATTTATTCATTACTTTTAGCTAACTATTTTAACCATTACTTTTAGCTAACTATTTTAACTGTTTATCCATTACTTTTAGCTATTTTAACTGTTTAGTCATTACTTTTAGCTAACTATTTTAACCATTACTTTTAGCTAACTATTTTAACTGTTTATCCATTACTTTTAGCTAACTATTTTAACCGTTTATCCATTACTTTTAGCTAACTATTTTAACCGTTTATCCATTACTTTTAGCTAACTATTTAACTGTTTATCCATTACTTTTAGCTAACTATTTTAACTGTTTATCCATTACTTTTAGCTATTTTAACTGTTTAGTCATTACTTTTAGCATTTAGACTTCTGTGCTCGCTTGCTAACTAGTTTTTACTCACTCTTACATAATTGCAATAGGTAGTGTTCAGACGTTACAGCTGCCTTAATATGTGGATATATTCTTTTAATCAAATCATAATTTCTATTTTTTATAATTTATTAATTAATTACTTTACTAATAATAATTACTAATCTTTCCATCTACCCCCTGGCAACTACCCTGGTACTAAGTACCCCTGGTTGGGAATCATTGGCTTAATGAATAGGAAAATTGTATCAATAAATTTAACTTACCCAGCCCCAAATAGCAACTCTGTCTTTGTCAATGAAGCCCATTTTGATGAATTCCCTAAAATACAAAAAAGACAGTTATCTCGGTTGAGGGCAGAAAATTAAAAGCATGTAAAATGGACAAAGTCCTTCTGATCACCCTCGTCATTTGGTGATGCTCTTGACATTTCCTGTGTTTATGTCTGTGTACACATGGGAGAATTTCAACCACAGAAACGAGTCAAATCCAGTTTTATCAAGCTTTCCTGCAACAGAGAGGGTGAAGCTGTTTGTTTGAGCGGGAGATGCATTGACTTGTCTAAACTGCTCTTCGCTTTCCTTACCTGGCAGCTGTTATCTGATCTTCCACCTCATAGGTTCCCAGACGTTTGTAGATTGCATGCATTAACGCGTCGCCTTGGTAACCGCTTCCTCTTCCGTCAAAGCTGGCGACGATGATTTTCTCAGTGCTGGCCAGGTAGGTGGACCAGCTCACCCTGTAGATGAAGTCTGTTTTCTGACTGCAGGGACCAGCGTACCTGGAAGGTTTGGCAACATTCACTATGAGTTTATGAGCCCTCTTTTGAAAAGCAATTTATAATTTAATTTGATTGCTTTTTCGATAAATTCTTACACATCTATTAGCAAAGGGTACTTCTTGGATTCATCAAAGCCTGGAGGCAAAAACATCTGGTACCAGAGATCTGTCAAAAATATAAACACCCATAGAAAAGTGTGAATGAATTATTCACAGCTAGTTAAAAACAGTGGTGGAAGAAATACTCTTTTTTACTTAAGTAGCTCCCAACCTAGGGGTCGTGCCCCTCCAAAGGGTCACAAGGTAAATATAATGTGACATAACTAAATCTGCCTATCAGCACCTTGCTTGTTTAATTTGTACAAAGACCGAAGTGTAAAAACAGCAAGTTGCTGGCTCAAGCTTTATATTTAGCGTAGAGACATGACAGTGATATCGATTTTCTCATCTAACTCCCGGCAAAAAAGTGAATAAGCGCATTTCCCAAAATATCAAACTATTCCTTTATTTAAATGAAACCATGTGAGACATTTAGAGATTAAATATCTTTGGTGGAACTGTTAACAACTCACAGACATCTGAAACGGGATAATGAGCCCCAACTAGACACTGCTTTTTTGTAAAGGGTCACGAGATAAAAAGGCTGAAAAGCATTGATTTTGTCTTTAAAAATATAGTGTATTTCATAAATTCATCATGTGTTTTGTTAAATGTAAAATGTTAATCTGAAAAGTACCTGGTACCCATAGATGTCAGATAAATATAGTGGAGTAAAAAGTACAATATTTCCCTCTGAAATGCAGTGGAGCAGAAGTATAAAGTAACATCAAATGGAAATACTCAAATAAAGTAGATACCTCAAATTTGTAATTAAGTACAGTACTTGAGTAATTGTACTTAGTTACTTTCCTCCACTGGTTAAATATAAACTGGTTATTAGTTGTTGCTGAATTCACTTACTGTTTCCGCTAACTTTGATTTTCTCTCGACGCATGGTGGGCATTTGGATGTCAGATATCAGGCTGCTAAATGCAGTGTTGTCCTCCAAAACCTTTAGTTCTATAAATGTAAAAATACAGAAAGTTCTTTAGAATAACATTTTCTCCTCCTTGATATTGTTTCAGATCTAATTACTAATTTGTGGATTACCTTTATCATTCCTGTTATCCATGAGAGAATGGTAAGGAATGCCAGGACCTTTGCGTAAAAATTACAATAATATTATTTTATTTGTTTTTAATAAAATAAATACTTTTTATATATATACTAGATAGACAATGGTATATTGCAAAAATCAGAGAGGGAAAGACAAAAAAAGAAACGTATAAAGTATAACTGACCACTGCAGCTCATATGGTAGAAGGAGGCATTGTGGCTGAAGTAGGCTGAGTTATACTGACAGTTTTCTCCATGTAACGCACAAGTCAGACACTTGATCCCTTGTTTGGTCCACCTGACACACACACACACACACACACACACACGCGCACACACACACACACACACACAGTAAGTCTGAAGAAATGCTTTTTGTTAAAAAATGATGGCAACGACAAAAACAGTAAAACTGTAAAATAAAGACCCTTACTTGTAAACATTCCTTCCTCCTGGTTTACTACCCTCTTGGTTACTTGAATAATATCTGTGGAATAATGTTTATGAATGAGTGCAGAGAAAGACCAGCAAAAGAGGAATTCAACTCATGAGCCATGACAATTTTCTCTTAACCTAAATCATAACTTAGTGACAATGCTGTTTCCAGAGACACAAAATATTAACAACATTTTTAGTACATAAAATGATGCATTAGAGAGATCTAGAATATTTCTGCTTGATGGAAAGGTGCAGCTGCAATTAAGCATTATGTTCTCGCAAGAGAGAAATTGTGTGCATGTCAGGTCTTGTATACAGCTGTATGCAGATGATGCAACACATAATTCCAACTTACACACTATCTGCAGTCACTTTCAGGATGTCAATGACTTCCCATTCTCCAGAGGTGATTGCAGTAGCTTTGCCCTGCGTGAATGAGTCAGAACAGAATGTGTGTGGGTGGTAACACGTAACAGAAAAACAATCATGAAGAATATTTGGAACGTGTGCGTGTGAAATTGCACAAGAAAAAAAAAAGCCGTTTTTGCCAGTGTGGCACTGGACTACCGACTAAAATAAATCCTTCTACCTACCCCGACCACATGATGGATGTGCTTGTACCCTTTGGTGTCGCTCATCAAGAGGTAATAGCTCTTCTTGTCTGTGGCAAAAACTGGTTCTGGTGGAGAGAACTAGGAAGAACAAGTTTATTAGCACATACTTACTCACTGTGGCACTCAGCTCCAAGAACCATTGTACAACAAATATATAGTATAATTTTAAAAAAAGGCTCAGTTATTTCCTAACACAGCTGGGCACTGTAGTTTTTAGCAAACGTTACTCAAACAGGAGGAAATAGTGCATTTGTTGGGGACTATTTTCAGCAGCGGACCTACCCGTCCAATCCAACCGGTGGGACTGTTCACCTCCAAATGCTGTAAAAATAAGTAGAATTGGTTTTTATAGCTCCACTACACTTACATTTGTGACACACAGCTAAGAAAAAGACACATCCATGATGCAGTATTACATATATACAGAAAGTGTATATGTAGATCTTGCTATATTTCAGGTAGTTTGAAGGATAGGTTCACATATTTTTAAGTCTGCGTAGTAGATAACAATGTACATTGTTATTGGTCGCTGCAAGAGGTCCCTTTGTAATGTAATTCTATTGTAAGAGATGGTGGTCAGGTAAAAAGGCATTCCAAAGTTCAGCATAGTATACTGTATGTAATATGAAGCTCCAACAGCCTCATTTAGCCAAATCAAATGGCCTTCCGAAGTCTTTCTAGCTCAAAGTTCTCTTTTTGTTTCCCCAGACAGTGTTTCTTTGCCGAGCTAAGGTGGAGGGATAGTAACACAGAGAGGGAATTTCACACACAAAGAAAGACTAGCTTACTCACTTGATTTAATTAAGACTTCTCATGTGTCATATTACCTTATAAAAGCTTTGGCTGAACTTTGGAATGCATTTTTAGCCATGCTCGCAGCGTGGTTCTGTGGATAGGAATGTCGGCCTGTTGGTTGGTCCACCACTTTGGTCCAGACTGAAATATTTTAACAACTATTGGTGGATTTTCTTGAAATTTTGTACAGACATTTGTGGTCCCCAGAGGATGAAGCCTAATGACTTTGGTGATCCCAATATAGTGCCACCTGCAGGTCAAAAATTTCACTTATCCAGCGAAATATCTCAACATCTACAGCTGTACTCTAGTACTAATTAGCAAATGTTAGCATGCTAACACGCCAAACTAAGACAGTGAACAATAAACATTATACCCGCATATCGCGAGCATGTTAGCATGCTAATATTAGCATTTAGCACAAACCACTGCTGTGTGCAAGTGCAGCTTCACAGAGCCGCTAGCATGAGTCATTGCATTAGCAAGGGATCTCTTTACAGCCAGTATGAATAAGAGGAACACTCACATCTACCAATAACTCTTTCAATGTACATGTGGAAATATGAATATTGCTTTAAGAAAAAATGACCTTTAAATAATTTATATGTGGCTAAATTTAACCAAGCAATGCATGGCAGCTGGTGGCACGTTAGCAGCTGACATGAATTGCAATTCAGACAGAATAAACTAAATACAGGTCTATAAAACGTGTTGCTATGTGTAGTTTTATTGCTGCTGAAATGGTTTGTGTACTTAAAACGTATCAAAAAGCTGCTTGTATAATTTAACTGTGTGACACCAGTGTAATATTTTGTTCTAATGTAAAAAAAAAAAAAATAAATAAATACTTGCTCATTCCATCATGTTTTACCTCAACAGGATCCCATTTGGATCCATTAAAGTTGTAGATCTGGAGAATAAGGTGGTTTTGTACTCTCTTCAGCCATTGGACAGCGAGACGTTCATCTGTCACCCAAGTAACAGTGGCCAAGTAGTGATCACTGAGAGCAAGAAAATAAAGATAATAAATGATGACACTGACCAGTTTTCTTCCCTGATAGCAGGAGAGATGTTTTAACAGTGTAATAGAAGCCTTTTCATTACCTCAAGCTGAATGAGACTGGAACAACAACCTCAGTAATTTTTGTGGTGTTGTTAGTGTCCACAACAAACAGTTTCACAACAGGGTTTGGAGTACCTGGCTGCACAAGAATGGAATGTAAGATACAGCAGATAATAAAGATTGTGCCAAGCAAGTCTGAACCAAGAGTAGGCTACACATTTCACTGGCATACAACAATACAATGATGCCAGTACAAGCTTGTTAGAGTCAAACAAGCCCTGAATGGTCCCACCTTTGGATATGGAATGGAAACAGTGCTGGGGTACTGGTTCTCGCCGTACCAGGAGTACTCTATGTTGTGGACTTTGGTGTCGTTGAACTCAGCGTAAGCCACATACTTCCCTCCAGGTGACCACCAGAGGCCCTGACTGGATGAGAACATCTCCTCTGGAAGGGGGGAAAGTGTGAAGCTGAGTTATTTCATTCAGGACTTCCATGAGGTTCAGGTTTGGGGTTCAATTCCCACTAGAACACTGCAAAAAAATGCATGTACTGATGTTCCTATAAGCTGCAGTACATCTGTGTTGTTGTATAAAGACTCTGCAGCAGTATGGTTCATTTCATGTTTTTTACTGCACCTGAAGAATTTCAGTCCTATATTTGGTAATAATTGAACTGTCTAACTTACAAAAATGCATGTCATCAAAGAAAAAAGAAAAAAGAAAAAGGAAGTTTGACATTATTAATATGCTGAAAAAGCAAGAATTTCACAAAAAACATTTCCAAGAACTCTGAGATGACTCTTAAGGGGTACACTGATTCTGATTATCTAAATTCCTGCTATCCATGTACTCATAAGTGGTGGAAGAAGTACTCAGTACTCAATCCTTTACTTAAGTAAAAGTAAATGTAAAAATACTCTGTTACATACAAAAATCTAATTAAGTAAAAGTACAGAAGTGTTATCAGCAAAATGTACTTAAAGTGTCAAAAGTAAAAGTACTCGTTTTGCAGTAAAATGTCCCCTGTGACTGATATTATATATGGCATTGTTACACTGTTAATACTGATGTGTAAGTAGCATTTTACTACTGTAGCTGCTCAAGGTGGAGCTAGTTTTAACTACTTTATATACAGTTAGATAGTCTCCAACCTAGGGGTCGGGCCCCTCAAAAGGGTCACAAGATAAATCTGAGGGGTCTTGAGATGATCAGTCATCTCACGTGATGTGAAATATTGGATACTTTCATCTCTTTGAGCCTCTAACTCAAGTACAAGTATTGTTACTTTATAATAATAAGTACTTAAGTAGAAGTAAAGGCAGTCATCAAAATAACTACTTGAGTGAGAGAACAAAAGTATCTATTGAGTATTAAGTGAAAAAACAGCACTGTGCTGCCTTTTTCCCACTTATTTAGTTATAAGTGGCACTGTTTTAACAATAGGAGGTCTTCCTCAGGTAAAGGCAAATATGTGAACATACACACACCCTGTATTTATAGTTAATTTGTATTGAAATATCATCCTTCTGATTGGAAAATGAGTTTAATATATACCAAGACGATATACTGTATGCGTGCAATACAAATACATAAAAGTGTTGATTTTTCTCTAAAAATGCACTTGAGTAAGAGTGATGAAGTACGCTGAAGTGAAACAACTCCAACAAGTACAATTTATTTTAAAAAAGTTACTTAAGTACATGTAATGGAGTAAATGTTACTCATTACTACCCATCTCTGGGGCATCTGCCCCAACCAGACACAGCTTTTTCTAAAGGGTAACAAGGCAAAAAAGTTGGAAACCACTGGTTTAATCTTTATTTTATAAGCTTGTCATAGTATCGAAGTATTTTCCTCTGAAATATAGTGGAGTAGAAGTATAAAGTAGCATAAAATTGAAATACTCAAGTAAAGAACAAGTACCTCAAAATAGTACTTAAGTACAGTACTGATGTTTTCTATGTTTGTATAATATCCTTCATGTCTTTATATCTTATTTTGGTAGTTGTTGTATAAATAAATGTACTTAGTTACTTTTCAGTTAGTTGATAAAGTTGATTTATACCCCATTTATACCTGGCACTAACATGCGATCTGTATCTGGATAAGGAAAAACGCAAGTTAATGACAGGTGTAAATGCATGCAGAACGCATTGGGATCGGACTGCGATCGGATCAGCCAGACCATATTTGGAGGTGGATCTCAGCCAGGTGCAACACACAAAAAATCCGGCCAACAAGTTGATAGGTCACCTCACTCCGCCTCTTCCTGCTAACTCAAGCGACTCCGGCAAAAGCTACAAGTGTAGCAGTAGTAGTAAGTCTTCACTCACAAAAAATGAATGGCATCCGTCCATGGCATTGGTTCCCTTGACCAAGGTCCCCATAGCCCGCCGAACTAATGTGTAAGATCCAATCACAATGTAGGCAGAATCGAGATAATGGGAACTCTTGTTAATACTGTGGATCAGATGTCATTCTCCAGATAACGTATCCATATGCTGATTACATGTTAATACCAGGTGTAAATGGGGCCTTACAGTTTGACATGAATTCTGAACATCATGTGCCACTTACCCTCATACACCCAGTCTGGGATCCCATTCAAAATCCGATTCTCTTCGCCATTGGAAGTAACTTGCTGTGGCCGCGACTCAGGGCTTGTCTTTATATACACATCATTATCCCAAACAAAGGCCTGAAATACAATAAAAATACAAATAGGTAAGTTCAGGAAAGACTGGTTTGTTTTCTGAACCCTCATAAACCCTTTTTGCTCTGCTCAGGTGTTTGGAAAAGGTTGTGTTTGATCATCTCATCTATCACCCACATCAAAGCCGAACTGACACTCAGACCTGTGTACATATAACCACTTGTTTGTCTGTCCAAGCTTACCAGTTTGTTCCCTTCAGGTGCCCAGGCAAAGTACTGGACATGGTCAGGAATGTCAGAAGGCGTCAAAAACGTGCTGAAATGAAGTGAAAAAAAAGAAATACTTCAGAGATTTGGTGGAAATGTAGTGAGCTTTACTTCTCTTTCAAATATGCTCTACAACTGCAACTGAAATATTTTAAAATAATCTACTTTGCATGCATAACATAGACAGTTTGGTGGATGCTTTTAACTGGAACACACTGCATTATCATAAGTGCATAAATTTAACTGCCCATAGGTAGCCAAATACTTTTTAATAGGTGTAAAAATAAAGCAATGAAAAGTCATAGTTAGCATGCTTACCCTACTTCACGGTCATAAAGTAAATATGAAGCTGTAAATGAATGCCTCCACAGCTAATGGGACAAAAAAACAAACACTGTGATCACTTCTGGAGCTTTGAATATGTATCAGATTCATTTGAATAAAAGCTTGGTGTACCTTGGAGTGGTTGCTCATGAATGCAACGTATTTGCGTTCAGCAGACAGCTGGTAATCATAAGCGCCTATTTCATTCTGTGTTGAAAAAAAGAAAACTGTTGTAAGAGTTTCCCAACCCACACACACACACACACACACACACACACATACACACACACAAGCTAGTTTTCAAGCTAAGCTGATACCATGTGGTTTATATTGCTTACACAAAAGAAGCACATGAGGATGACTTACAAACTTGTCTTTGTTCAAGAACTCTGAGACCGCTTCTGTGAGCACATCATTGAGGAAGACCGAGCCCTGGGACTTATGCAGATACTCATGATCTGTGGAAGAAGATGTGAAAAAATATTTGATTTAAAATGGAGGACAAGCATCCAAATCCCTAAAGACATCAACTCAACAGTAACACTGTATAATAAGGGTTCAAAACACATGCTTAAGTAACAAATGCATGAGTCATGATTATTTCCTGCATGAATTAATGCAGGATATATCATGAATTCCTGTTGCTCACCATGAAGAAATGATCATGTCACTATGGGTTTGTGTGATTGGTTAACACTTAAAGGTCCACTCCGCATATTTTATATATAAAGTTTAGGTTACTCATCACGAGGACTACTTCTCAGTCTGTGAAAACAGTTGTATAATGTCCTCTGAGGCTCCGAGGAGCTTTGTCAAGTTTGACCCTGATGATGTCATAGTGATGTCATCAGGGACTAAAAGTTAGGATATCTCAGCCTCTGCTGCACAGATTTTGACCCTTCTTTTTTTAGTCCATCTCTTGTGAGTCCATTGTACTCCATATAATTCAACTTTTTTTCAGTCCAGACCAAAGTGGTGGGCTGACCTACCAACCACCAGACTTACATTGCCAACCAAACAGCAAACAGCATATATTTCAATAAGAATAGCTCCTGTTCTGCTTTCAGAGAGGCTAGTCAGAGTCACGGGTCTGAAATGCCCTTTCTATGTTACTGTTGCTGGATTCCAGCTAACTTGGTGGCATTTGGATTCATATAAATATAGACTAATGTACGAAGTAACTGTGAGTTAAGTCATTAAGATCCATTAATGAGTCACATAAACTCATAGTGACTTCACCATTCATTAATGGTGAGCAACAAAAAATCATGATATATCCTGCATTAATTAATGTATTAAATCATCGCAAGTCTTGCATTAGCTAAGCATGTGTTTCAAACCCTCATTGTAAAGTGTTATCAACTAAATATGAAAAAATAATTCCATGTACACGCCCAGACAGACACTTGAATGAGGGGATCAATCTAAGTGAATTAGTAACTAGAACAGAGGAGAATATCATTGCTGATAGATAATAAAGCATCCTTAGTGACACATTTACAGTTTAGAAGCCAGTACACACGTGGCTGTAATTAATGTCATCATGTTCCACCTGTACTCCTACCATCACTCCTTTTTACAGGTTTAATTCTGATGATGAACTGCTTCCCACCTGAGATCCACCTCATGTTGTAGGACTTTGGCTTCAGTGAACTGTTGAAGACATCCTCCAGGGTGAAGGCTCTCTGGTTGTTGTCGCCCCCCTGCTCCCCTGAAAGTCAGAAAGTTAGGACTTGGCCGGAACTTGAAGGTCACAGGTTACAGATATGATATCATACACACACATGATAATCATCATCATAAAAGAAGGCAAGTGCTGTAAAGGCTGTAACTGATAATGACAAGTGGAACATTGCTTATGTCAGTGTGTGTTTGGGGGTAATTATGTGAATATATAAAGGCACGCATATGTTGTATCAGAGAAACTAAATTCTAATCCTCCCTTTGTTATGTAACACCCTGATTTACACCATAAATTGAATACAATGAATTAATTTCTATGAAGACATTTGTTTTATTCTTAGATGGTAATATACATTCTTAGAGTTGAGTTGCTTCACATTTCCTATCGGTATTTTGAAGAGGTGCCGTTTAACATCGGTCCAAACGGATCCTGCGTAATGACGCGTGCGTAATGTACTTTCTTTTGGACGTGTTTAACTGTGCGTCCGACCGCAGGTAATCCATTAATGCCAACATGTGAATCATTTAATAGCAAAGACTCACCTTTCAAATGTATAGCCGTGGGTACCGCTATCAAAATGACGACGACTGCTACCCCAAAGACTCCGAGGAGCACCTTGGTGATGGAAACCTGTTCGGAGGTGAACGGACAGAAGTGAGAAAAACACTCCAAAAACCTGAAGCACATGTGAGTATTAAAAAACACCACCAACCATTGTTTCTGCGCTTAGGTGAAGTGTATAACCAATATTCGTCCAAATCACAACTCCATCGATCCAGTCGGCTACACGCGCGGGAGAACACTGAAGTTATGCGATACACTGGCTTTGCTGTTAAATATTATCTCAAGGGAAGTTTCAAAGGTGGCACGATAAATGTCCAGGGGAGTAAAGTTCGTCAGGTTTGATGGCGTTCCAGTGTTTTGAGGAAGTGTGCGGCTGCTTGTCAGGCTGTTTCCTATACTCTCCACTGTTCAAAACATGTACAAGTCATTCATTGATACGTCGAGGCAATTCGCCGCCATCTCTCTGAGAATATGCAGACTTTACTTATAAATATGACAACCGTTATTCTAGTTGTAACCTGCAAAATAAGTTGCGTTTTTGTTCAAAACTGCAACACACAGACTGTCTGCAGCTCACAAGGAAGTTTATACTGTAAAATAAATAAATACATAGTCTTGTCTAACAGGGAGTTGTATTGTTGACTGAGTGGATAGTATGAATGGTAATGGTGTATCTACACAGTGGCAGTGACTCCTGATACTCTGTTTGCTTACTGTCATCCAGCTGGTTCTACATGGAAGACAAATTCCTCCTAACAAAGAAAAACAAAACTTCTAGGCTTCTATATGCAGTCATGTACAAAGTACAGAAAATATACAAAATTTTAGGGATGTCTTGGGACAAATTCAGAGTTTAACAGATTTATATAACACTTCATACCTTCAGATGTCAGGGTCATGTGGGCATCACCTCATGAAGGATATTCAGTACATGTAGGTACCAGCACACTGGGAGCTCCCACTCCAGACTTCAATTTGCAAAGATTACTGATTTAAAGTTACATGTGGTGGATTTTTAAATGGTGGATGTGAATAGTTGTAGACTAGTGTGCTTAAATCGAACAATTTTAGGCAGAGAATTGATTCCTGGCAGAGCGTAGAACATTCTTAGAAAACAGCTTTTAGTAGTAGCATGTAGGGAAACTGACGACATACAACTAAATTTAGATTAATACGAAAAATTACAAAAAACAAAACAAAACAAAAAAACAAAAAACATGGAAAAATATAAGAATCCTGGCTATGGCCCTGCCCGCTATCAGCTACGACAGTACCTTAAAGCGAGACTATGTAACTTTACAAAGAAGAAATAACACATTCTTCTTCTTATGAGTGCAACTTTTAATTCTTATGCAATAAAATGCACCCTTTCTAATGTCAGTACACTCAAAACCAGTAGCTTATGGAGGCTAATATTCGCTAATGCTAGCAAACTTAAATAGATGTTGCTGAGTCAGTTTGCTGACTTTATGGCTCTTTTTTGCTTTTGCTACTGTTACACTATGTTTGCGCATTTAACATTATCCCATAATTTTCACCTGTGGGTACAGTGGGCGCTTCATATATTGCTACAGTTCAAGTTTAACGCAGTCCTGGCTACATTACCTCATTAAATACACTTCCATACTTTTTGCTGCACTTGGCTGCTGAAAACATTCATTTATAGTTTGGATAAAAAGGGCCATCAAACAGCACAGAAATTACACAAGGCATTTATGCTACGCTACAACTTTGCTACAACTGTACAGCCATGCTAGTGGCGTGGCTCTAGGCATGGCTATGTTGGTCGATACTGATACTTTATGACCAAATACCTTCACTACCTTCTGTCATATTGACAAGTAAGTACATTTTCTGTAACTTAGTGGTCTCTTTCTCCACATTTCTCACTCCTCATGTCTCGTGGTCCTGAATTACGCTCAGGTATGACCAGTCCACCAGCGGCCTCAGGTGACTTGACATGACTGTTGAATGACTGATAACATAACAGCTGTACAGCTGGGAAGAAGGCTAATAAACGGACTGTCATAAATGCCATACAATGCATACACTGTATTTACATAATCATTAATAGCCTTTCTGTTTCGGTCTAGTTCCTGAAGGCAGCGTGAGAACTATGTCACTGACTGTGGGATGCAAGGGTGGAGAACTTCTAAGGTAAAAACTGTATTCACATTTTATAAGAATAATATATATATTTTATGTTTTTAGGCAGAAGTACATATATTTATAGACAGAAGTACATGACAGCGTCAAGCACACTTCAGAGCAGGGGACTCTGAAATAAAAGTCAATTTTAGTGCATGTTGCCACAGACTGTGGAAGTTTTGCTCTTTGTACATACTGTAAGTGCTGACCTGTCACAGTAAATGCTAAAAGCCTTTTAAAAGCTTAACAAATATAAAGCTGGGCCTTTATGAGGAATAGACATCATATTCTGCACTTGTTCCCCTCACACCGGACATCCTCAGCAAACACATAGACAGTGGATGTCTTCCTTATTGCAACACGGCTTGTTTGAAGAGCGTTACTTCATAGATGCCTCCATCTACCTGACACTAAGAGCGACTAAAATCGTTTATAGGTGTCACTATGAACACATTTGCTCTTATTGGACAGATATAGTGTTAGTGTGGGGAGACAGAGAGAGAGAGAGATGGAGCAGAGAAAAAAAACAGACAATGACTGAGAAAGGAAACGTCTCCCTGTCTACTGTTAGCCTATGAATCAATATTTTTGCTATTAATAACTAAAAAATGAGGAAACACGTCCTAAGTATAGAAGATTTAGACAGAAAAAATGAACAAACCAAAAGAATTCAGTGTTAAAATTACAAAAAGGGACTGACAATATGAAAGAGACCTACAACTAACAGCTGTGTAACCTATTTTTTCAATTAATCTAAAAACTCAAAGAGCCCAAAGTGACTTTTTCAAATATCTTGTCTTGTCTTGTCTTGTCTTGTCTTGTCTTGTCTTGTCGGACGAACACTCCAAACCTCAGAGATATTTATTTAAAATGATATAAAGCAGATAAAAAACATTGTTGCATTTCAGAAGCTGGAACTAGCAAATATTTGTGTTTTTTGCTTGATTAAATGACTGAAACAATAAATCACTTATGAAAATGTTTGTTGATTGACTAATCGATTAACTGACTGTTTCAGTTCTAATATGAAACAATGGGCAAAAGATCATATTCCAAATGTTTCTGTCTGCAACACTTGTGATTAAATGTTGCACAAACCTAATAGAACTGAGGTTAAAGCATACAATCATTTGTCATAGCTACAGCACATGAGACTGTTTATATCCTGCAATAGATGCTGGGTATTTGCACTTAAAAGTCAGCAGGTTAGAATGTCCAGTGTTTATTCACAGGGATAAACAGAGACGCTGGGTTGTGATTTCAACAGATGTGGTGTAACTGTCAGAAGTGTAATTGCATTCTTGGCTTGAGGTTGAATAGCGTTTGAGTTTGGAAGTTATTGTTTGGAGGACTGTGAGGGAATCACTGGTGTTAGAAATGGGTCAGTGAAGCTTCTGTTAACATCCTTACAGCACTGTGTGTAGCAGCTTAATGTACTGTAGCAGCAGCTGACCTCAAAACTGTCTCTACCTCTGCACAAAGACACTCTAACCACTGTACTACTATTACTATTGCTGTTTTAAACATATATGTATTTCAGTTAGAAGATATGCCAGTGAACATACTCCTACCAACAGAAGAGAGATCTAATTGACCAGATCTTAAATTGTGATTATGGCAAATGGTAGTCAGAGATATCTGTTACTCCCAGTGCCGCCCTGATAAGTGTATTTCTAAGAATAAAATCGTTGAATAGCGACGATGTTTTAGAAAATAAACCCTCCCCTCAGAAGAAGAGAAGCAGTGCCAGAACACCATCACTCGACCACCGGTAGTAACGCCGAAAAACTGCCCCGACCTCCCTCTGCCCTGGGTTACATTTGAATACATTCATACACAGGGACCTTCATCGTAGCTTTGACAGGAAATTCAGCAAAAGTCCATGCGGATTTGAAAACATTGTGATTTTCAGGAAGACGTTTGTGAATGTTAAAATAGCAGATTTATGATCAAGATGATAGAAAAGCCACATATATAAATCACATATATATAAAACCAGGATTTTCAAAGATGTCATTTCACAAAACGTGACTCCAAATTGATAATAAAACTATGTCGGTGTTTCACAAAAAAAAATCCCAAAATATTTTGCTAACTTTTTTCCTACATCTGCAAGTTATCAGGAGTATTACAACACATTACCTTCATAGCTGCCAGTGTATGCCCACATGAACTCACAGGGTTCCCACTTCATTCACACTTCCACTAATGTGACTGTTACAGCCAGGTTTCAGTGTATGAGTGTTGGCATGTCCCTGTGGTTAGGAACTTGACACCTCCCAACAGATGTTTGGTTAAGTTAGAGTCATGAGACACCAGCTCAACAGGAAGCTATGGCATCCTCTGCACCTTTCACCACCCACACTGTCCTCTCCCCATATAACTACTGCTTTTCTGTTGGATTCACAGTACATTTCCTCTGAGTTTTACTGAAGGGTGAAATACAGGTGCAGGTGCTCCTCTAATCGCCTTCAGGGCTGTGGATTCTCACCTTGTAATTTTGGATACATTTCTATCACAGATGACTGTCTCTGACATTGAAATCATACGATTTGTGAGCATTTCATATTTCTGTCAAGCATTGTTCTTCAGGTTAATAAAGCAGACAAATCATATTGCCTATAAAGTGCAGCTGAAAAATATAAATGTCCCCATAAGTTTATTTTGTTTTATGTTCCTCTTCATTGTTTTTGTATGTTTAAGGCATTTCTATGCCTTATGTAAAGCACTTTGAGTTTCCTCTGCTTCTGTTTAAAAGTTGTTGTACAAATTAACTCTCCTTGCCTTAGCTCAGATTGTAGGAATAAAATATATGTTGTTTTTTTGTTTATATGGCATTAGCAAAAGTCTAAAAAGCACCATCTAGTGTTGGGTGGAAGCCATGCAGGACAGCCAATTATTTTAAATTATTTTAATTTTTCCTAAAAATTAAAAAGCTTTACATGTTAACTGGATCTCAAGATTTGTGAAAGCAAAAAGCAGGCCATATTATGGATTAGAAGCATTTGTACAGTCAAATTGCGCCATTCAAATGTCATAAATACGATTTTAAAACATCACAAGGTAAAAACACTGGAAATACTAATACCATTAAATACCGAGTAAATACTGGGAAAGTGGAGACTGGTAACTTTATGGCAAATAGGAATGTTATCCTCGAATTACCAAAATATGACATTCAGGGACTAGTGTGCATAGATTTGTCAACAGCTTTGATGTATTGATCAATATTTTTTCGAATAGCTTATTTTTATATGTGCTCTTACTTTCACATCTTTGAGTTCCTACTCCTTTCGATCGTCGTTTTAGGGTAGCTGGAATTTACGAGGGGGAACTAAAAGCAGCACCTGAAAGCTGGTAGGCGGGTCTTTTCCTACTCTTCCTCACCCATTGGTTGTCAACGCACTTCCGACAACTTTCGGCAGCTCGGATGTGATGTAGCAATTGTTCAGACTTCTCGGAAGTTACAACCCGTATTCAGCGTCAGTCACACTTTAAAGATATTAAACTTGTGACAATTTGCTCTATATAACCAAATGGCTTATCCAGGCTACGGCGGGGTAAGTAAATTACACGTTACCGTGACTTTACAGTGATAAACGAGTTACATTGGTGAGCAGAAAGGCTAGCCTGGGGCGCTTGTTTCAGTTAATTTCCGATAATTTGTAACAAGATGTGCTGTTAGAGGTTTTCCTGTGTTCCTGTGGCAAGATAGACATCAATTTAACTGCAATAGGTGACTTTTTTCAGTTTCATCTTTAAGTTGGGAGCCATATTGGGCTCCCCAGTTTATTAGAAATTGACTCTTTACTCAGAAAAATGTCTTCCGGGATGAAAATTCTGGAGTACTCGGAAAAACCTGCAATTAGCCTGCCTTTAGCCTACTAACTTGTATATAAAAGGACATTGTGATTTGCTCATCAAAGCCTTCTTAAAAGCCTGTACACTATATCTTAAACTGTAAGTATTTTGATATAATGCATACAGAATACTCTCCTTGTATAGTTAGATGTTTTTGGGTGAATGCACTGACCCTGGAAATCTTGTTTTATAGGCTTTGTATAATGAAGCTTAAAGTAACTGATGTGACTCTTAAGTGTTACAAAGTAGGGACTACAACCCACAAACCCGCCCTCAAGCACTGAATCAGCCAATAGGAGGCCTCCAAAGGTGATAGGGTCAGCTTCATACACACCTTGTCATGATTACCTGCTACTGGTGAATCCAAAGCATTCATGCTTTAATATATTGAAACGTGCAAGAAGAGAGCTTATGTAAGATATTTACCCAAACAGGTATGTTGACAATATTAATAAATGCTGTTTGGGATAGTCTTCGTAAAAACTTTAAATGAGTTAAAGAATAAAACCTTGACCATTCAAAGTGAGAAGTGCCTGTGGTGGTTCTATAAAATGGTTGTATTTTAATCAGATACATATTTAAATTAGTTCTGTTTTTCTGATACTGAGAACACAAAAATGTACTGGTAAGTTTGTATACTTAGTTTGGTTTGTATATATTGTATTTCAAACTCACCAGAATTCTAATTTTCACAGCTCAGCTAATATAATACGTCTCACACTTTTTTATGATTGATATAGTTCTTTATAGTTATTTAGCTTTTATTTTTAGTTGTAGTTAATCTGAACATTAGGAAGAAAGTGAGTGCATTTTGATTGTATTCATGATGAATCCTCTTTCATGGTGTATATGGTAGTTTACAATATCGTACTCTGAGCGGCTTTACACATACCAGCCCTGGTTTCCTCTCTGATCTGTTCTCTGCCTCAGTATGGGGGTCCGATGCCAGGCATGCCAGTTCAGGGAATGCCGCCCCAAGGAATGCCAGGAGGGCCCATGGGAGGAGGCCCCATGGCTGGGCACATGGGTGGGCCGATGGGAGGCGCACCACCCCAGGGAGGGTATGCCCCCTATGGAGGAGGCTTTCCAGGCGCATACGGCGCCCCACCCCCAGCTGCCAATGATCCAATGTGGAGTTACTTTACAGCCATAGCAGGCCAGGTAACTTGTCTTGAATTATTAGAAGAGCACATATTGTACATGTGGCCTTTATGAAAGCCACGTTTTTTCACCGCAGGCTTGCTTTCACTTTCACATGTCAAGTGTGGACAAGACCACAAAGTGCTCTCTGTGCAGACATTTCAAGTTTTATGAAACGGTTCATGGTTAAGAGATATTAGGACTCTGTCTTAACTTGATTCCCCTGTGACTACTTGTTTCAATTTACAGTGAAAAATGTAAAGTAGTCTTTGGAAATTTAAAACAGTGGATTCATTTTGCTTTTTGTATTTTTTCTAGTTGCCTACAAAACTTTAGAAGATTTAAAACACCTAAATAAAAAGAATCAAAGTGAAATACAATACACATTGTTATAATTGTTTCCTTTTTATGCATGTACTGGGTCATAATTAAATGTATAACATATTTTAATAGGACAGTTACTTAGCTTTTACAACAATAAAGTTAAATATGAGCTGCGGTCGAATAGTCTGTTTCGCTTAGGAAGCTTCCTAACTGAGTGAAATGACCCCAAAGTATCGAAGTGAAGCCATGATAAGAGCTGGTGGAATTCTCTAAATGCTAAGGAAAGGTGCTTCACTGCTTCCTTTCTTATCTCCTTTAGCATAGGGTACACTGGACCATCCTTTACCAAAGGAGATAATGCCGTCCCACAATTCCTTGCCGTAGCAACATTTAAAGTGACCATGGCAGACCCACGTCAATAACATCCGCTGCTGCATAGATAGGTAGCCAGTGTAAGTGCAGTGGGATTCTCTTAGGACAGCGGTTGTCTTTTCCTAAGTCTTTATGAATTCTCATTCACATCTTTCCTTGACCTCATGACCTTTTCCATCGAGGTCAAGGAGAAGTGTTTAGGAAAAGACAAGGGCGTATTTTTTTTTTTTTTTACCATTTGACTGCAGCCCTAATCTACTAGTAGTGTTTCAATGTGAAAGGCTGTCTGTCATGGCTGCCATCAGCTTGTGTCAGCAATGATGAGCTCTGCCCATGGTCCCGCCCCCTGGCTGTGATTGGATGGTTGAGTTTTTTTCGTTTTGGCGTGGACAAAAACGTTTCCATCTTAAAAAAGAAAAATCTCCCCCTCAACTTGTTGTGAAAACTAAAGTCAATGCTTCGTATTTAGTATTGACAGGGGTATGCTGCTGTCTGCTGGACAACACTGAAATACAATACACCTCTTTGTTTTCTGTGTTGTGATTAGTGTGGCATGGGAAATTCCTGTTAGAATGAAAAACAGTTAATTCAGTTGTTAAAGACAGAAAGCTAAATAACTGTCCTTTTTAGCAGTTGTTTTAATTTAATGATGACAGTAATGCCAACATAAAAAGGAAATACATAAAACAATGTGTATTGTATTTCACTTTGTTTATTTTATAATGGTTTTCATTTGAAATCTTCCAGACATATTATTTAAGATAACTTAACTGAGACCACTTAACTTTCTCTTTCTTTCTTGCTGTTTTCTGTTTTCACTCAGCAGAGTGTATACAGTACTTAAGTGGCAGTGTACACAGGGACATGGGTGATTTCTTTGTGTGTGTGTTTTCTCTGCTCTCATCACTTCCCACTCAACCAGCAGACCAGTTTCCTCAGAACATAGTTTACTTCCCTGAGAGTAATCTACGCACATGACTGAATCTCACTTCCCGCTCTGTGCAGGACGGTGAGATCGATGCAGAGGAGCTCCAGAAGTGTCTGACCCAGTCTGGTTTCTCTGGCAGCTACACCCGTGAGTTCACTGCTCTCCCTTCCACAAAAGAGGACGACTGACTCCTAAATAATAGCACTCCCATGGGTTATTTCACAATGCTCAGTTCGGTTTCATTCAGTCAAGGTGTTTTATTCTTGCAGGACGGGTATGTACTGTAAGCTGTATTAATATCATGCATTTAACAATTAAGCAGCTGGGGCCACACCCACAAAGGATTGTGATGCCTTATCGTGAATGTGGGAAAAAAAATATGGGAGCATGAGGCACAGGTTTAGATAGAGTTTATAGAATATCTAAAAATATGGTTTCATATATGAAACCAAATCAAATATAGACTTGTCGGGTAGATTGTCTGTCATCAAACACCATCTGCATGTTGACATTTTTTTCCTAGCTAACCAAACATATCTTCTGGCGAGAGGTTGAGTTGTTGCAGGAAGATCTGTATAATCTGGCTCAAATAAA
Source organism: Macquaria ambigua (assembly GCA_008360985.2). Taxonomy (NCBI): domain Eukaryota; kingdom Metazoa; phylum Chordata; class Actinopteri; order Centrarchiformes; family Percichthyidae; genus Macquaria; species Macquaria ambigua. The sequence continues at coordinate 179,872 of VMKM01000324.1, forward strand.
TAGGGATGGCCATCGAATTCACATGCCTCATGTAGATTGTCGAAATCAGCTAAATATTCAGCCGTGACTTTGGAAATAAATTCTTGCTAGCAGTTCCTCTCTGTAAACTCTTCTCTCCAACCCTGACTCACGTTTCCACCACTGTCTTCCTGCAACAACTCAACCTCCTTGTGAGATTTTTCCTTGAGCGAGACTTTCTGTTTCTGGTTAAACAAAAAGGATATTACTCTTTAACTAAAAGGTCCGTCTCTGTAGGGATTCTATACATAATGTTGTCAGACACTAAGAATAACAGTCTGAGCCTGTCAGCGGCAAAAACAAGCACTTTTAGTGGACGTACTTTTCGCCGGGCGCAGTTGCCCCAAAAGATTACGTTGCAGCCATTGCAGCCTGTTGACAGCTGCCAGCTGAGGTGATCTACTGGACGAATTCCAAAACCTTTTGTAAGTATTAGTCATTTAGACCCCAAAATTTGTAAAAAAAAAAAAAAAAAAAAAATAGAGGCCAGGTTTAAAAACACCAGAGTTACCCTTTAATGTACACTCAGTGAACAGTGTCACAGTAGTGGAGAGGTGTGCGTATCATCTCCGGTGTCCTTGGATTGTTTGGATTTGTTGGTGAGCTGATTGGGTCCTCTATAACTCGCCTGCAATCAAAATATGCTTTTTAAAGCTCAATATTGTAGTTTTCCAACACTCTGATGCAATGAGCGCATTATTATGAGCGTGTCCTAGTGACTTAGGAGTGATCCGGACTGCCTCCAACTTCTCACAGGAGCAAGTATTAGCTTTGTGAATTACTCTTTGGCCTGAAGTTTTAGAGTTAGGCTTTCTACTACCTCAGCCTGTCAACAGAAAAGGATAGATGGCCCAGGGTTTACAAGGAGGAACTCTTTGAGTGCCGTTCCACTGTACTTTTTCTAGGAAATGTTTGAATTTTTAGTTGTCTGGAACGCAGCTTGGAAGAGGTTTGGAAGTGACATATCTGTCTGCCACTGTGACCATCACGGTAGTATTTCTATGTAGTCTTTAGAATAAAAATGCATGGACTGTTACTAATGTTTTTACATGTTTTATTATCTTCACAGCATTCAGCTTGGAGACGTGCAAGATCATGATTGCAATGCTTGATGTATCCTTTCTGTAGGGTTAAGTTGGAAAACACTTCTGTGTCAGTCAGAGCAGTTCAGCTTCAAGCCACAAGCATATGGGAGAAGTTTGCTTTCAAGGCTTTCTGCCAGAAGACCTTCAGGAAGTCAGGTGACATAGTATAAAGAGCGACAAAGTCCAAGTAGGGTGCAGGTCGGGATGGATGCATGGGTTAAACACAGGACTTTCACCCAGGAAGCCACTGTTTGTGTGCCGTGTAAAACCAAAAGTCAGTATTGTTATTTTAACCCAAACCATGATCTTTTCCTAAAAGCTTAACCAAGTAGGTTTGGTGAGTAACTTAACCAAACTGTGACAGTTTCACAAATGGCAGAAAGCCCTGAAGGCAAACTTCTCCCATGTGCGAGCCACAATGTGCCCATCACCATCTCCTGTTCCAACCTTTCCATTCACACTCATTGTTGGAATATGTGTACAGTAGGTGCGGTTCAACTGTGAACCAGCTACTTTCTTTCTTGCCTTCACGCCTTGCAGTCATTATCCACGTGGCACAACCGTTACGAAAGCTTAACCAGACTGTCACCAGCGGGACTTTACAGGCAAGATGGGTTTCAATGAGTTCAAGGACCTGTTCACGGCTCTGAACGGCTGGAAGCAGAACTTCATGATGTTCGACCAGGACAGGAGTGGAACTGTGGAACCCCACGAGATGACTCAGGCAATCAACGCTATGGGTGAGAGGGTCTTAACAGTTCAATATGATGGAGGTTTAATGTAACACGCCTAACGGTAATCAGAATGTTTAATGACACTTAATTAGACGTAATAGAAGTCAGTTAACCTGTGCTGATTGGTGTGATCTGTGTCTGACGTATCAGACACACACTCTCCGTTCTTCATATCACACTCATGACAAAATGTGCTACATATTCTAAGATTTAGAAATTCCATATGCCCTCTATTCCATATTCAAATATTTCATTATTCCTCAAACTGTACATTTAGGTTATAAGAGGAGGAATTACAATGGGCATGTAAAAATAGCAGTGACTCATTTGCTTCTATTGCGTTTTGGTCAGTTCATTTGACTTTTTTTTTTTTACTGTTGAATTACTACAGGCCACTAATTGTCATATAATACATTTCCCCCCCCAAAAAATGTGTAATGCCGTTTTGTGTAGCAAAGTAGAAGTACTGATGGCTTACTGTGGTTTATCGACAGTTGTGATTTGCAGTATTAGATCATGGTAAAATTCAAAATGCAGAAAATAAGACCACTTTTTTATGTGTAGGTTTTATGTATATAGGCAGATAATAAAGTGACTAAGTTATCTAGGTTATACAGGGAAAAATACAATGCCAAAATGAATAAATAGCTTACATCTCAAAATGATATTTACCAATAAGTCATTTGCGAATCAGGCTGTAAGTAAACATAAATAAAATAAATGTACATACAATTGGAAATAGTGCATAACTTGACTCAGGTGCATGAAATGATCCTTGTCAACCTTCAAATTGTTTTTCAGTGCCAGCCTGTAGTAGAGCTGCATCTTAAACCAGCAATAACTTTCTTTTTTTTCTTGGCCACTTGGGGGCAGCAGAAACAAGTTGTGAACACAGCATTTACATATCATCACCTTTTAAGTTTATATGGCAAACTTGTTAGGAAACAGTTGCTGATCTATGCATCCAGTAGTCACAGAGCAACACTATCATTCATTTGGAGTCATGTTTCTGGCCAGTGTAACTCCAATACTCACTTTCTTTTAACTTCTGTTTTTGGTCTCTACCGCATCTGGCTCTTTAGCTGCTAAATGCTCCACTATGTTGCTGAGCAGGAAGTTTACAATGTGTTTTTAGAGCTTTTTTGCTGAATACAGCTGTCTGCTGCGGCTGAAAGTTGTTGTTAGTGTAATATCGGTTATAGCCGTTTAAATATAGCTTTATAGCATCTGCAGTTTTAAGTAAATAAATCCACGATTTGCAGCTTGTTTTGGAAGTGACCCTGTGAATAATTTGAGGAGACAGGAGATCAAGGATTGATTCATCACTGCTGAAATTGTCGGTTGTGACGAATCAAATCCTCACAGTTGCAAAGTGGCAATTTAATTATTTATTTTTTGCAAAAACTGCATCTTTTGATAAACGTCAAACGTTTTGATTGTCGTCGAGAAGCATCTCTGTCTAAACACCATCAGCAGGGATAGGAGTCATTAGTTGGTCAAATGTTTTACTCCTGGTCCTAAAAGTAGGACCAGAAGTGGGTCAGTCAGAGGAGTCTGGACTTATTTGGACTTATTTCCTGCTCTTAGACGCTGGATAAACATGTCAACGTGGTCATTACAGACTAAGCCCAAGAAGTGAAGCAGGTAGCATTTTTGTCTGCCATTCATGTTTAATATGCAAACGTTAATAAACTCACTTAACTTAGTTTGCACAGTAAATATGTACTCTTTTGCAGGTGAATGTAGAATACACGTGACTAGAGAGGGAAATGATATGAGGTGTTGCCTGCTGATTTTCACACAGTGCTGATATGATATGACTTTACAGTCATGTCGAGGAGCTCTTTTGATTCACAGTTTGACAGGAAACACTAGTGTCTGTTACATACACTCTGTCTAACCACCATGCTACATGTTAAAGAAAAAGATGTCTGACTTTTTTTTTTCCTCTCTCCACTATATCAGGCTACCGCATCAGCCCTCAGGCTCTGAATGTAATCATCAAGCGCTACAACAAAGGAGGAAGGATCTTCTTTGATGACTACGTGGCCTGCTGTGTCAAACTGCGAGCTCTCACAGGTACGAACCGCAGAACCAGGATCTGTGTGAGGTAGAGATGACCTGACTGTTCAGTGAACAGCCACTCGTGTGCAAACCTCTGGTGATAACATCATTGCATTTGGCCTCGTTCCACCCGTTTGCTCTGAAGTGCTGTGACATTCCACTTGGCTCGAAGGTGTTGTGTAGTAAGTTTTATTGAAATCGTGGCTGTTCAGTGCTGTGAGCGTTTTTCTCTTCCTGTTACAGAGAACTTCAGACAGAGAGACACCATGCGCCAGGGATCTGTCAGCTTCCAGTATGACGACGTAAGTCCATCTCTCACACAGTCCCGTGTTCCTTTAGTAGCTCTCACTCCATCAGATAGTTTGCAGCGTACGACTGGTCCTTCAAATCTTTTTATATCAGAATGTCTTGGGGACTGTGGAAAATGATTGGGATGAACCTTGTTTCACTTTTTTTTAAATTGAAAGTTTCTTATCTTGAATTTGAACATTTACAATTTAGAACGTTCGTTTTCATGATGCTAAACCTCTCTTCCTTTTCTGTGAGGTTTGCTCGTACTAGTGTTCCCAGCTGGATTCACCAAACTCTCTTAAGTACACAGCCTTGTCATAAATCAATTGTCTGTTCATGACGAGGTGCATGAGATTAGGTCATTAACATAATCAGCGGCCCCCAAATTGCCCATATAAGGCTGCATGCTCCACTCTGTATGTGGGTACGTTTCATTCACAAAAATGTTACCTGAGAGTGAGGAGAACTTTCCACAGTGGAGCTTCATGTCCTGCTGACGGGAACAGACCGAGGAGCAGTTGTATTAGAGGTAGAGCTGCAACGATTAGTCAATTAATCCTTTAGTCCATCGACAAAAAAATATTTTGATAATTGACTCAAAATCAAAAAATGTGATTGTTTCAGGTTCTCAAATGTGAAAATTTACCACTTTTCTTGGTCTTACATGATAATAAATTGAATATCTTTGGTTTTTGGACTATTAGTTGCAAGGACTGAAATGACGTTTTTTCCTCACCTACCACTGTGGCAGGTTACTGAACATTTCTACCGGCCACTCAACTTTTTTGTCTGCCACTTCTGAAATCTGCGTAGAACACTTTAGAACTGTAAACACTGAGTCAGTGGAACCTGACAGTAGAAATATGGAATATATCATGTAACCTTAATCCCTGACTATTCTTAATTTAGGAATTGCTTTTTAAAAATAATATTCATTAATATAAGAAAAAGCTGTCTGCCATGGTGGCAGGTGACCTGAGATTTTTACCTGCCACAGCCAACAGCAGCCCTGTTGGCATATTGTTTGTGGCATTTTTCACTGTTTTCTAATGTTTTATAGACCAAACGATTCATCGATTGAGGAAATAATCGGCAGATGAATCGATAACAAAAATAATGGTTAGATGCAGCCCCAATTAGAGAATCTTTAAACCAGTACAGCTGCAAACAATGTCATCATACAGCTGTTTTGCACTATTTGTCTCGTAGTTGTTAGAACCGTGACTTGTTGTTATGATGTACAGTGTCAGCATGTCAAACATGAACATGCTGCAGTTTACAGACGTTTCATGACATCATTTCAAGCTTTGTCAGACATTTTGCTTTAAAGAGCGTTCCCTGATATGACGTCCTGCGGCTGACACTCTCTCTCTTTGTCTCCCTATGCCCCCCCCCCCCAGTTTATCCTGTGCACAATGGCCATCTAAGAGCTGCTGCGTGTCCCACACCAAGGGGGTCACGGCATCCAACGAACCAATCAGTGGTGGATTCTGGATTCTGGATTCCTGCCTCACAGGAACCCAAAGGGAGGCCAGTATGTTAGACCGAGCTGCCATGAGCCGCAACAGGAAAGCACCCATTGCTTGTAACGCTTGCTGTAATGCTTTAGTCTTGTATGTCACACAGGGAGGTGCTGAAGATGTATCAGGTGTACACACACACATATATAGATATACACACACACAGTATGTATCCAAATTAGAGGGTAATATAATAATACAATAAACACATGAAACTAAATGTACACATTGGGGCTTTAAAGTTTCAGTAGAACAATGTAGGAATGAGTTTAGCAGATATCTTCTACTATTTTGAACATTGTGCTCTCATTTTGGAATGAAACTCAGTGCCAGTGCAAAGTGAGCTGACACTATAGGGATCATCTGACCTGTGAGACACCTATTGTGCCATTATAATCTCTGAATGTATTGTCAGATATATTAAAACCATTTCTATAGAACTATGTAGTAAAGGCAGCATCATGACTTATGATCACATGCATTTGCTTTTACACTGAACTTCATACAGTACTTTTTCTCATGTGCATTATTTGTTGTAAAGATATTTTATGTGCACTTCTGTTTTTAGTTATATTGAGCCCAGCTCCAGTAGATTATGTGCATATTATAACTTCATGTTTAACTTGATAACAAGCCAAAGTGACTGTGAGCTGATGCTACATCCACACTGATACCGGTTATTAATGACAGAGATAGAAAAGTATTGTCATGTAGCTGCAGTATGTTCATCCGCCTGAGATTCTGCAGCAGTAAACCTTTTGTTTTCCATGTTTCAGTTCAAACACAGCTGGGTTTTGCACTTGTAAAGATTGCAGTGAAGTCAACTGCTGCACGTACCCAATGTTGTCATAAAGTTCATATTTTGTTACTCACAATAAACACTTTATAATCAGTATGCATTCTGTTTATTAAGTTATACAATTGCGCATTTTTTCCCCAGTCTATTTACACAATATATTTCATTTCTTTAAATATAGTTAAGAACGGAAACATTCAAATTAGCTGTTAAGTGTTGCATTGTATAAAATACAGTGGCAAACATTTAAAAAATGCATAAAAACAATTGTGAACAGCACTAGATTTAAAAAGTGACATTTATATCCAGTACAGCAAGTTTTCTAATCTCTGTGCAAAAGTTTGCAAATCCCATGAAAAGTTCAGTGGACGACTCCTCCAGGCGTCGGACATGGAGTTCGGCGTTAGCAACTTTTGTTCTACATGTGTGCTCAAGGCAAAAGAAAGCTTATCAAAGGAAACACCCCACGTTCTGCTGGAGACTATTTGTATTGTCCTGTAAAGTAACGGTTTCTCTTATCTCGTCCATCGTAATCCTGCATCCGACTTATATTTTCCCCAATTATCTCTGACTTCTCAGATCTTCTGGGAAGTGCAGGAAACCAATGACATAAGATTTCATCATTTCTCTCACATTTGTAACCCCGCTTCACTCCAAACCCCTGGTGATAACATCATAGCATGCAGAATGGATCCGCATGCTATGATGTTATCACCAGGGGTTTGGAGTGGGGGGGGTTCCCACTGGATGAGTCGGTGGGGGTGGTGGTGGGGGGCAGGCTGAAGATGACTGCAAAGTGTTTGCTTTCAACTCGCCTGAATACGTTCAGAGGGAAAAGTCGATGTAGAAACTCAGCGGAATGATATTAAAATCAATGTGCAATATTAAATCTGAGACAATATTTCAACAGCGTACAGTAGATGCAGCACACAGCTTAATAAAGTGTTGCCTGTCACTAAAGTCCTGCTTGCTACATTGAGAGGCTAGGCATTGCATTCATCATCTTCCCATCTTCCATCAGCAGTCCACACCGTTCTAACAAACATCAGGGCTTTTTTTTTAAAAAACAAATAAAAAGGTACATAGAAAAATAATGGCAAATGAAAACACTTTGTTTTAGAAAAATAGGTTTAACCGTTGTTTCTAAATCTCTCTGGATCAGTTCTGGGCTGTACCTTACGTAACAATATAATTACATGTCACACAGCTGATTGAGACCTTTTTATAACTGAGTTCAAGTGCAGTCTTTCTGCAGTCTCCATGCAATACATGAGCTTGTGTTGGAATCTGTGTAGTTAGAAAACTAAAATGACTAATTCATTTTGGTCATGCAGTTGGCTCTAAAATGGTCAGGTACATTTACATCCGTGACGGTGAAGAAGCATTGGAGTGATGTGTGTAAAGGCTAGAGCAGGCTTAGAAAGCTAAGGCTATTGAAGGCTGAGCTGTGGCCCCGTCCCAAAACTTTTTAAAATGTTTTTCTTTTTCGGATGATGCTTTGTTAGTGATGATTTTTAATTTTTTTTTTTTTATGAAATTGTACTTTTTAAGAAGATAATGGAAGACCTAAAAAGCATGCAACCAAAAACTAGCATCTGGGAGAGCCAGAGTTCCCTCCAGCTGTGAAGAAGCTTCAGGGTGTCGCTTCCTGTCCGGCAGTCTTACAGTCACAATCAAAAGTTTACATACACTTGTAAGGACGTTATGGCGAGGCAGTTTGGGGAATCAACAACTGTTCTTTTTCTGTGACAGAATGATTGAGGAAATAACTTCTTTGTCACAAGAAGAAAAAAAAGTTTTTCGTAGGTCATCTGAAAATCTGATGGGTCAAAAATATACATAGAGCAGCGTACATTGAAAGTTCTAAAATGCAGCAAATTCAGGTCAAAGGTGGTTTTGGGATGGCTAAATCAAGCTAAAATGAAGCTTTTTGACATTAACCCCAATGAAAATACAATATGTGGACTGTCCTGAAAAGATGGGTCCATGCAAGAAAACAACAAATTACATGTAGGTCCAACACTACCTCCTGCTCTGCCCAGAGGAGTGGTTTGATCCATTACATTTTGTCACATCTTCAGAAGACGTACAAAAAATGTGTACAAGAAACCAAACTTGTTTTTTTGTACGTTTCCCAATCATTCTGTCCCAGAAGAATAACTACTGAAGAATAGAAATCCCCAGACTGCCTGGACAGAAACGTCCCTCACAAGTTCAGACTGCAGCTGCAAACACCCCCCAACCATGCTTATGTAATATCGATATGCTGCAGGTGGTTATATGGTAATTATATGTTTTCAAATCTACTAAATCCACAACTTTAAGCATTCATTTTGTTGTCGAACATTTACAGGTAACCACGGAAACGTTCTGCGTGTGAAGGTCGGGCTGTTAAATCCACACACAGATCTTAACATAGCAAATTAATCCACAACATAAATGCTGTTGTCTTGGTTCAGGTTGTATAAAATTCTCTCCGGAGCATATTAAACTACAATAAGATTGTGTTCACTTCCTGTACTGGCTCACCATTATTGCTCTCAAAGACAAAAGTCTTGTTGTGCTATGGGATGTCCACGCAGCCTCTACACGCGTTATTATTACACTGCGTTCTGTGTTTTGAGCTGAATAAGAAGTGGTTTTCATCTGTTGTTGTGTACAGTAGGCACGCTAAATATACAGACACACCTCCTCTGTGAGTTTGGAACTGCGTCCACCGTTTGGAGCCGCTGATAAAGACGGACGTCAAAGCTGCGGAGTGGAATACAGAAATGCCTCGGAAAGAGTTTCAAGTAGCTTTGTCCCCCTGTGAAGAGGGACGAGTCATAGAAAACGAGACTTGATAGCTACAGTAGTCTGTAAGCATGCCAAGATCACACCTGATTGCCTGGTGAGTTGCAGTGTGTGTGAGGAACATGCCACAGAAAAGAAAAGACAACATGAGAAACAAAAACATGCATATCTCTTTTAAAAAAGCACATTAGGTGCCTCGTGTTGCTGGCAGTGTTCTATTTGAAGTATGTACACGGTAGATGATGACTTTACATATGTTAATAATATAGTGTATAAATACCTCTGTATAAATGGACTTTATACATCTAAATCAGAGAGTTGGTGGGGCGGGGGCTGGGAGATTTTCTGAAAAGAAATGGAAGAAAGTCTACAGTTTGTTTTCCTTTGCATATTCAGTCTCTTTCTTAGACCCTGAGTCAAGCTTGAGAAAAGACCTTCAGTCAAAGTCGAAGCGTGCGGGGAGGCCTACTTTCCTGGAAGCCCTGGGTCAGAAACTGGCCTGTGGAGTCCCAACATTCCTGAGCTGCTGGGGACGTCAGGTAGAGATGCTTGTCGGCCTGATGGGAACCTCGGGGGCTGTTGGTGTTGCTCCAGAGAGTCCACGCTGTTCTGTGTGTGTCTCTGCTCTGTGTCTGTGTCGCTCTCCAGTAGTCCAGCAAAGTTCCCGTCTGGAAGAGTCTCTGTGTGGAGGAGGACTGGGGAGGTTTCTTTGGATTTGTTCTGGGCCTTTTCTGGGCCAGGGCTCTGAGGGAGACAGGGTACAGTGGGCGTCATGAGCCATTTGGCAGAGAAACTAAAGACAGATATATCAAAGGAAATAGACTACACACACAGCTGCCATACAAATGTCTGTTTAAACAAAAAGCAGCTGACCGAGCACACATTACCGAAAACTCTTGACATGATAGAAACTGAAAACATTTACAGTGTTGTATGATTGCTGTGGCTCAGTTTTCAACCTGCAAAACTGTCTATGCAAAGAGCCAAACTGACCTGCTAAAGTATTACCTTCAAACACAAAGTACAGCACACATGCTCAGACACTTCATCTTAGCACAAGTTTTAATACTTATTACTAAGCATACAGATCACTGAATGAGCAACATGCTCTTACAAACATGTATTTTTACTCCAGAGTTAGTCAAATCAAGTGGGTATCTTCCAAAGTTAAGCTGTGGCAGAGGGATAGTAACACAAAGAGGAAATGATGTACTAAAAAACTTTAACTTTAGAATATATCCACTTGATTTGTCCAATTCAGACAGCTGAAGCTTCATAGCAGCCTTGGCTAAACTTTAAATAAGCACTGTGGAATCACATGAAGTTACAGTAGGGTAAGATCTGGTTAAATGTTATATGCAGCATACTGCTGTATTTTAGATGATTAAACTTGTAATTATCTAAGGTTTGGTGCATTGAGTAAAAACAAACTCTGTTGTTGATACAGAGCAGAAACAGTAAACTGATGCAGTGAAGTTCAGTCACATCACAGTCATCATTGCATCTTGTATGAACGGAGGATTGACTGAAGTCAGGCTACAGTATCTATATTTACAGTAATACAGCATATATACTGACCTGTGAATAAACTCTGGGGATTAATCTGTGGATTCTTTTCTCGATTAATTGATTGGTCAATAAAACGTCAGAAAATAGTGTACAATGCTTCACAGAGTGCATGTTGACATATTCAGTTGCTTGTCCAACCAATGGTTCAAAACCCAGATATATTCAGCTTACTTCTAATTTAAGGAAACAGCAAATCCTCACATTTGAGAAGCTGGAAACATCCCCTTTTTTGCTTAAAAAAACTACTCTCCATGACTAGGCTCATGGCAATGCAACTGCACCCTGACACCTGAGTAAAAGCAATTGTACAATACTGTAATTGTAGCACACATCTATGGAAGCCCTGAGAGGCAAGAGAGAAAAAGAAAATTCTGATCAAAATTGTTTATATGAATATTTTTGTCATCTGTGAAACAGGTGGGGAAAAAAAGTTTTGCCAGGTGAAAAAAAGAAAGATTTCTAGGATCATTTTTAGTTTTGTAGTAGTTTTGACAGGTGAAAAACTGCTGATCCTCCACCTGCTAAAAAACTTTTCCAGTAGTTTCTTAATAATCTCAGAGTTATTTAGAAGGGCAGCACGTTTGCAGTGTGAAGTCTGGTGTACCTGTGGCCGAGCGAGGCTGAGATCGATCTGGATGGCAGACGCCGGCTGCACCCTGATGGCTGGCCTCTGGTACTCAGGGGTGGAGGTGACGGTGCTGTAGTCGGGGGGGCCGGCCACGGTTTGCCTCTGGAGGAGCTGCAGGATGGCCTGGATGTCTGCCGTCATCTGGGACTCCAGTCTGATGGACGCACAAAGAATAAAAACATGGAATAAAATGAAAAAAAGGAGTTGTCCAACGCCTTGGTAGCAAGACATTGTCCTGAATGTCTGCTGAAAATGTTACAAGTTAAGGACATATGAAGCATTTCAGTGATCTCCTTCAAGTCCCTTCTTAAAACATACTTTTTTATCTGAGAGCCTTTCCTGATTTTACTTGTTTCTTTGTCTTATTTCCTTTAAAAATGTTTATTTTCCTATTCTTGCCTTTTCCTGCACCTGATGATTTCATGACTCGTCTGTTTTATTTTGCTGCCTTTGTGAAGCACTTTGTAACAGACTTTGAAAAGTCCACGTTAATAAAGATTATTATAAATATTATTTTATGTGAGTGAAGGAAAAGATCATTTATGTAGCAAAAGTTCACTTCTTCAAAGTCAAAATGAGCCCTGAGAGTTGATTGTTTAGACGCTCAGTGTTCCTAATCAATACTGATTTACATACTGATGACAAACAGGTGATGATGAGCTGCTGCACAACAGCTCTCAGTACATCAGTCAGATATGTAAATGAGCAGTGAGCAATCATCCCACAGAATAAACCTGGACGGCAAAAGAATGAATAATAAGTGTGTCCTTTGAAATAAATCCGGTGGTTTTGATTGGTTGTTGGTGCTGTGACAGTTATGATGACAATTAAAGGCCTAATGATGCTGATCAATACCAATGATGCACTGCAAAACGCTGAAGCTCTTGCTGCGATGCCGTCAGTGCCACATCAGTACAGCGTATTACATGTGAATGTTTAATCTGTCACCAGGTTACTTTGCAGTGCTTATGTTCTAATGTGCGTTTGTACTCCATTTGTCTTGTTCCTGCAGCGACCTCATTTCACCACAGGGATCAATAATTTTCATCTCATCATCACCTGTCAGCCCTATAATTAATAAGAAGACTGTCGGATATTATCTTTCGCCCTACTTTTCTCAGGAACAAATAACAGTATGAGGTAAAAAGGTTAGATTAGATATGTCAGTACTGAAATATGTATTTAATCTGTTCAAACATTATATGCCATGTTTCCCCTTCTTATATACAGAAGTGTGACAGCGCTATTATTATGGGATGGTGAATGGGTGGTCAATACTAATACCAAACACTAGGGGGAGGCTCAAACCTTACAACTGCAGATGGTTTATATGGAGTATTATAGCAGCACAGCGCTTCTGAAATGTATATCTTCAATTCCATTAAAAGTTCTGCGTTCAAAATCATACTTAAGTACAAAAGTATTATTAGAAAAATGTAGTTGAAGTATCAAAAGTAAAAGTACTGGTTCTGCAGAAAACAGGCTCCTATGACTCATATGCAGTACGCAGTAGTACAGCTACTTTGTGTACTGTTGGTAATTTAATCTGTAACTGTGCATCTTATAAGATGTTTTGAATGAAATGTTTAATGTGCTGGTAAAGTAACCGCTAACCATAGCTGTGAAATCAATGTAGTGAAGTAAACAGTACAACATTTCCCCCTGAAGTGTAGTGGAGTAGAAAATGAAAATACTCAAATAAAGTACCTCAGAATTGTACTAACGTGCAGTACTTGAATAAATGTACTTAGTTCCACCACTAGTATCTGTTTTCCTATGGGATTTTAACTTGAATGTTGATGTGTGTGATGATTGTTCTAAAAGTACGTTTACTTTTGACACTTTAACTACATTTTGCTGATGATACTTGTGTACTTAAGTAAGATTTGTAATGCTTTAATGCTTTTAATGGAATTGAAGATATACATTTCAGAAGCACTGGGATGAATAGTAAATGTATAATGTACAACGCTTACTGTGATCCATTCTTTAAAAGTAACTGTGCCAAAGAGGTAAACTTGTGAATCGAGGATGAGGCTTTGAGATTTGCAGGAAAGCAGGTACCAAAATACAGAACACCTGCACTGTGTGTCATCACCTAATGCAGCAAGTTACATCATGGCGTGGAGTGTCTGAGATGGTGAATCACCTCTTTTCTCCACACACTCCTCTTTTTTTCCAGCAAAAAAGCAAGGAGACACAGAGAGAGCAAACAGAACGAGCAGAGGCTTTCAGGGGAAGGCCTCCCTGTCACTCTGCCAGGTGCCTGGTTTGCTCCTCAGAGGACAATAAGTGCAAATAAACACTTTGGCTCCAGCCTGTTTCTGTAAATGAGGGTTGGCGGTGCAGCAGCCATGCCTGCCGCCTCAGACAAAAACACTCGCCCAAACCAGCATGAATGGACGAATGATGACCAGCTGTGGGGAGACTCACTGACATGATCCCACTGGGAGGTGCAGCTCTCCTGAAGAAACTTGGTTTGCTGAATAGTTCCTCACCTCGCCTCATTATATCTCAGTGTATTAAGGGGTGAAGGACAACAGTTTTTCCTCCATAAATGCACCAAAACTCTGCAACTTCACCATGACATCCACCATCCCAACCTGACGTCACGAAGTCAGTGTGTCCGCATCTCGTGGCTGCGTGCTATAAATAGCCAGCCGCTGACTGTCTGCCTCCCCCCTCATCTGTATCAGTGCACCAGCCGAGAATCACATGAGCTGCTCACGCAGTCCGCTTGCTCTCTGCATTTACGTGGCTGCAGCAGGTGTCTGGCCTGAAATGTCTCCGTACAAGTTTTCTGCCAATTATAGGTACAGTCGCGGGAGGGGGGCTCTGAAAGATAACTTTGTTGAAATGAAGTTGAAGAAAAATAAAAAGGCCTATAATAGGAAACTGAGCCAAACAGGATCCCAAAAGGTGTCTTTAAAAGGTCAAGAGCTTCATCTCTAAAAGAAGACATTTTATGCTTCATACCCCAGCTCAAAGTTTGAAAATATATATTAATCTCCATTCATTTTACTGCTCATGCTTTTTCTCCTCTTGCTCAGCATCACAATTTATTGATCATTACTAATGTTTCGAAAGTTAGTAGTGTGCTGGATCTTCTTTTCTCAAGACTAAAATAATACTTTCCAATGCACCTGCATCTGAGATAGTGTGTGAATACCTCCTTGATGAAGATATTGAAAATAACTGAAAGAGTAATCCATCGATTTAGCATCGCACTCCTGTGACACTGTCGAACTGCCAATGGACAGTTTAAAAAAAAAAAAAGGCTCAAAGAGAGACACGTAGAGATATTTTTTATTCCATTCCATTCTTCTTCCTTGTTGAAAACTTGCATCTACATTACCCACAATGCAACTTGCCCGGCCGCAGTCAGTGGAGTTTCCCTTTAAAAGCTGTGAATACCACATTGAAATGCCACATGATTCATCATATCCTTTGAAACAATGATATGATGAGATCTAGGATCAAGCCAGATAAGGATTATAAATATATAGGATTATAAATAGAGCACAGATCATCAGCTTCTCCACCCTCACAGTCAGAGGGCATGTGGGAAAATATCATCCTTACACTGTGTGTTTCACCTCGGCTGTATCAGATGTGTCCCCTGCATGTTAATGAGGCAAAGAGCATTTTAACTTATAGTCTAAGTAACGTGTGGTGTTAAGTGTTTCAGAGCAGCTGCCACTCTGCCTGAAAACCATTTCCTCACGGCAGGTTTAAGTGAAGCGCTTTGGTTTTCCAGGACCGACATGCTGTTTCCTCTCCTCACCTGTTGAGGTGCTGCTGCAGCAGGTCCAGCCGTTGCTCCACCTCTCCGTAGGTGAGGTCGGTGTCGCTCTCGTCCTCCCCGGCTGGCGTCTCTTGACATCGGGCTGACTCCTCTGCGCCCTCGCTGGGAGGCTGACGCACCCAATCCTCTGCGTGGAGCTCTGGAGGGACAGGCGTGTGCAAACAGATGTGACCACGCGCACACGCACACACAAAGGGTAAATTATCTGTGTTATTAGAACAGTGCCTCAGGGGAAGCATCTTCCTGTGTTGTGCTTTCTCATCATTTAGTTTCACTAAGCTCTGATCAGCTTACGCCTCCTGAATCCTAACATCTACCCTACAGAGGAAAACTCACATCTGACCCTGGCTGGCAATCACTCCCTCAGTGGGAGTTTTCATCCCTGACATTTTGGGTTTCTGCAAGTGAAGGCTGGAGATTAAATTGACATTTCCTGTATGTTGTTATCGCTGGATTGTTTATAGGAATCAATATCACTCCACTCTCTACTGTGGCAGAAATCCTCTTATGGCTGCTGAAGAGCTGAATTATGGGATATTACTACCAAATCAACACGCTGACACAATTTCCCCATCTCACTTGGCAGTTAGAATACAGGGAAGTCCTGCAGTAAAGGTTATTGTTGTGTCACCGTGTGTGTGTGTGTGTGTGTGTGTGTGCAGGAGCTCCGTTCACACTGGAGGACTTTATGGGGGTTTAAGCCGACAGTACAGTTGCTTCTTCCGACAGGAGGCCATGTGAGATCAGGCCGCACACACAAACTGGTGTGTCTGCTCAACGTGTAGCAGCAGGCAGACGCTGAAAGTGAGGATTTCTCTCAGAGCTTGCCGGGGATCTCCAGCCCAGATGCAGCTCAGTCAAGCCTGCTGTCTAAACACTGTCTGAACTGCACTGGGATCCACAGGAGGAGGATGACTGTACAGTGTCGCAGTGCTGTGTCTAATTTTCACGCTAGCTGAGGAAATAATTAAAACCACGATTGCGTTTATCTCTCAGATTTCCTAAAGCGACTGAAATGTGACCGAACTCACCAGATACAGTGACATCAACAACATGATTTCACCTAATGTTTCCTGTAAATCCTTCATTTGGTCATGACCTACGATCAAGAGGGGTGACCCCGGGCCCGGTTGCTCGATATAATCCTCTTACGTTTTATTACTGAGTGGCTTTTAGGTTTCACCGTAATGACACATAATCCCCCTTTGGATTTTTAATAGGTGTGACATTCCTCCTCTGGGGCTTAGGGATTTTTGGGTTTTTTTTTTTTTTCTTTTTCTAAATTAACTTCTGAGCCAATTACCATTCTGGAGTTCAACTTCAGAGGACATGCTTGCAGATTTACAGGAAATTCCATGTCCGTTTTAACAAGTCAGTGATTTGCTTAATATAGACGTAATTAAAAATCTCCCCAGTGTTATTTTGCTTGTTTAGAATCAGTTTGTTGATTTCTTTTGGGCAAAAATAGAAAAATCGGTTCAGGGTAAACATTTATTAAAAGGCTTTTGAGGCTGCTTCTTTTTTCTTGAAACTAAAAAAAATCCCTCGTTACTAAATAAAAGACAGAGTGAAAACTACTGCAGGAATAAATGAGGTAGATGTTTCTGTTGTCACCTTTATACGTCTGGTTCTGCGTGTTGTCTCCAGCCCGTGCGTCTGGAGTGCTGCTCAGCCCGAGGCCCAAGGTGTTGTCCCTAACCACCGGGTAGCCCAGCACACCAGAACACAGCGGCCTCTGCTCCTCTTCCTCCTCCCTGCCTTCCTCCTCGTCCTCGTCCTCGTCCTCTCCCTCCTCGGCGGACTCTCTCCTCTCCTCAGCTGCTGAGGAGGCGTAGGTCTGCCTCCTTTGCTTGGTGTCGCAGTAGGTGGCCGCTGGCTCCTTTTTGTGGGAGCCTACAGGGAGAAATGGTAATCAGGAAATCTGCTGGGGGAACACAGACTTCTCTGCTCAGACTCCCTCTGGGGATGTCAGGGTTGTCTCATTATCTTTGACAACAGGCAGCGAGTGTTTTGCTTTGGGGTTGAAGTGAGGACAAACAATGTTAAAGGAGAATTTAGCAGCACTTTATGTTCTAAACTACTTGAGATCTATCATGTTATGCAACTGACAGTCACTCTAAAATGTGTTTACAAGCCACGTGGGATCAACAGTAGAAGGAGAGTGATGCTCATCAGACTCAATTCTACATCTTCACACCTGATGGATGGAGGCAGCACTGTGAAATGGACTGTTAGGTACATTCCCCGTCCTCACTTGTGTTATATTGGGAGATGGCGATACTGTATCCAGACAGCCTGTAACCATGGCGACCAATTAGATTTGGCTGAATCGAAGCCAAACTGCTGAGTGCTGCTGTGTGGAGGCTCCGTCTCCGAGTCCCAAGTCTCCCGGCTGTTAGAAGGGAAATTACAAGTGTTTCCACAGTGCGGGCCGCTCTCGCTCAAACACGCTGTACATGGTCATCATGAAAGCTGCACCACTGTCTGACGGCAGGGCAGGAAATGTGTTTATCTATAGTGTAACTGATCTCAAGAGATTTTCTAACCACAATGCACATGTAGTGAGGGGTGTTTCATAAAGGAGGCTCAGAAAAAGCCTGTGTTGAATGAGCCTAATACACTGAACCAGGATTAGCAGAACCACTACAATAAACAAAACAAAGGAGAATATAAAGCACGTTGTAGAGCAGCAGTGAGCTCAGACTTGCTGAACTTGCTGCGCTCCCCTGTTAGCTCGGTTTGTTGCAGCGTTCTGCTGTAATCATGCCATCCTGGGTTCAAGTCCCATGTGAGTAATGTGAATTCTCTTTGTATGATAAGTGTTGAAAATGATCACATAAGATGCAACGTGGCAACAAACAACTCTGAAGCCAGGTGATAATAATTATAATTGCAGTGCATTTAATCACATATGTTGACTGGAATACTTTGCAGCCCACGTCTGAATGACTTGTGTTAACAGTGGAGAGGAAGCTTTGGGAGGGAACTTTGGAGAAACACTGTTTCGCTTTGCCAGATTGATTGTAACATTTTTTAGGCCTGAGGTGAAGCTAAGCCTGAAGAGGGGTACGTTTCCATGGTAACTTAGGTCAGATATATTAATATGTGAAACATACTCCCAGGCTTGTTATTAACCTTTTCCTCCAGATGGGTAAATAAGTGATGGGATATAACTATTAGTTTTATTCTCACTTTATGCTCCAGTTTGCTTATAAAATCCTGCATATTTCTTCTCTGATTGGAGGAGTGCTGCGTCTGAGCGCTGAACCATTCCACAGCTGTCTGCCATGTTTACCTTCATTAAATGACACGCAAATAACACCAGGCTGCTACAAAATAAATAACCCCATGTACCTCTGCACACATCGGACGGGTCAACTAGAATTCGGCATTCTGTCTGTTTATGTGGGAGACATCGGACTACTGGAGCTCATTAATCTTGTGAGTCACAGCCTCTTTTCCAACTTTTTAAAATAATTCAGCTGTTGATGTTTTTATCTTGAAATACATCATGAAGCAAGCGCTGCTGTGTCACATTTGAAGATACGATGCAACCATTTACAACCTGAAATAAAGTAGAATTAAGATTGAAACAGTGTTGGATTGATGCGATCATATAAACTGCTTCACTACTATCATCGTTGTACTAGTTAGCTGTTAGAATTTAGTTAGCTTCGTGGTCCTGTGTGTTCACATCGTGCTGCTTGGCACCTTTCAGACAACACTATGATTTCCTGGAGAAGCCGATTCGTGATTTGCTGAGCTAATTGGCGTCATGCTTCGCTGTCATTGGTTCAGCGGTTTCAGAGCGATGAGACCAGTAATGTGATTGGCTGAGTGTATTTATTAATCACCACAACCTCTGATCTATATTCACCTTCACCCAGCCCGTTTGCGCTTATGCAGCTGCACCATAGACTGTATATAGAGATGGACAATGCTTATCATGCTGATGTTTGTTCAGGTGTTCATTTTTATGCTAGGTTTGGTTTGAATTAGTTATTTGATGCTATAAAAAGGGGGGGTGACGTCAAGATTGACAACTGTAAAGGCAGGATCTCGAGACTGATCACTACTCCTAATGACGAGACCAGTGCAAGATGGCAGCAATATAAATGGCAGATATAAAAGGCAACATCAATCAAAGTCTTAATAAAGGTAAACTGTTTATTTCCTCATGCTAGTGTTTAGATGACATGTACAACAAAGATTGATTGAACGAAAGATTTAACTTCATATGATTTGACCTCAGTGGTGTTTTCACACTGCAAACATTTGTTATTAGTCTTGTAAAAAAAGATGTTTAATTTCTGTGTTAGGATCTTAATCATTGTCTGAACATTAAATTTGACAGATGGTTCACATCACTGGTACACACTCCAGCTGAATTAAATCATTGCCCTACACCTGTGCAAAGAGAACGGGTGGAGCATTATCCAGGAGGTTTTGTTTTGTGGGACCTGTCCTACTCTAATGAAAGTGCAGAGAGTCGGCTAAATAAATGTTAGCTATAGGCAAGTGTTTAGAAAACGTTGAACAAGAACAGTGTGAGGGGTCTTTGATTTAAAAACTAAACATGGTTTTATGATTTAAATGCACAGTAGTGATGTTGTGTCTCAAGCTTACCTGTGGAGCATTTCCTTCTGTAGGACACTCGTCTTTGACACTCAGTGTCATCCATATTAGAATCATTTGCGTCTGCGTACGTCACCTGTGAAGGGACAATGCATGACGTAAAATATGATGACACATGTACTGATGGACAAAAAGTTATTTAGTCTAGAGCCACAATCACCTCTGCTGGTCTAGAATCAAATCGTAAACATTTGAAATGAAGAGCGATATAAAACCAACATTTCCTTAATGAAGCAACATAAACCACTGCGTGTCTTGTTGGAGCACCGTGTATCTCCTGTTTTTGATGTAATCCTACCATGTAATCCTGCGTCTCCTCTCCTCTGTCTCCCTCTCTTCTTTCCAATTCTCTAAATAAATAACTGCAGGCCAACACAAAGTGCACTTTGAGATAAATAAAACAACTGACTAATGTGGGTTCTCGTTCACATAATGCCACAGGCCTTACACATCTTTCCACTACACTCAATTCATCATAATTACAGCCCACATCAGGCCCGTAATGTCCACCCCACCCTTAGTGTTTAACTAATACTGACTCTTATCTCTCACTCTTGGCAGATTAAAGAAAAATGTCTAAATTAGCCCTTAGGCTTTCATTCCCACGACCATGGATAGGTTGAAGCACTAAAAAGAATTAATAAAAAAGCCATTCATTCAATTGAATTGTTCATAGCAGAGATATGGTACAAGGAATAGATAGTTGTATTCAAGTTAATGGTCTCTACTAGGAGCTTTCTTCTTACAGTAAAGCTGAATTACTGAGATCGATTTTACATAAAAGACTTCCATCCATTTCACTGATGGTTATAGACAGAGACAAGAATTGGTGGTGGCACCTCCATGCATATTACCTTGTCATCACGTAGGTCAAAAGTCAGCTCTAGGTTTGTGAGGAAGTGGTCTGCGAACTCTGGATACATGTCCAGCACCTCCAGGATCTCCTCCCTCTGAATGGTGTGGAGGTCACAGTAGCTCAGCGCCCGCACGTCTGCACAGGATTTCCCCGGCTTGGCGAACAGGTGGATCATCTCGCCGAAAATGTCGTTCTTGCCTGAGGACGAAACGGGGGTGGGGGGGTGAGAGGCAAGCAATCAAATATAAAGAACTGACTCCTGTTAGCTAATAATGCCACAAGCCTTTCTCCTCATCTATTCTTTGTTTTGTAATT
This sequence comes from Macquaria ambigua, assembly GCA_008360985.2. Classification (NCBI taxonomy): domain Eukaryota; kingdom Metazoa; phylum Chordata; class Actinopteri; order Centrarchiformes; family Percichthyidae; genus Macquaria; species Macquaria ambigua. The sequence goes on from VMKM01000324.1 coordinate 200,981, forward strand.
AAGGAACAACATCCACAGAAGAGGAAGAGACAACTTCAGTTGTCTATTATTTAATTCAGTTGCTGGGAGAACACGTGGTTGGACAGTTTGTAGTACAGTATGTGTTGACCTATAAAGAGGCGGGCCACCTGGCAGAGAAGTGCGAGAATGTTAAAGAGGTTAAAGGGCATTGCAGTCATCTAAAAAAAGGATTTACACAATGCCAGTCAGTCCGCATGGAAGACGCACAGGCCAAACATTCCTGTCTCTGTTTACTGAGTAATGACCTACATGGAGTGGCCACAGGGTCTACCACGCTCGCTTCAGTGGAGTGTCTGTCTGAAGTCAGGGAGTATGGTGCCCCAAAGTGCTCGATATTACATACATGAATAAATAATGATGAAATAAATAACCACGTGAATAAATTGTTTAAAATATATAAATGAATATTATTTCAGAAATTGCTGGTTCACTTATATATTTTACACAATTTAATTAGGATTATATATAGTATTTCATAATGTCTTTATTTAATATTAAACTTATTGTATTTCTTTTTTTCTTTAAATCTATTTTTAATTACTTTTTTAAAAGCCTCCTGTGGACAGTTGTAAATTAGCACTTCCCTACAAACACTAAATACAGTGCATCTGGTGCTTGTGCATAATTGTATGTTGCAGTTCCAATGCTATTGCTACGTCCATGTCAAATAAAATAAACTTAACTAATATTAAACAGTGTGGGGTTCCATAAGGGATGGCTCTGCACACACACACATTTTTCTTGGTCACAGCATTGCAAATTGAGCCATTTGATAATTACTTACTTCAATCAACTTAACATTGTGATCGTTACTGTAAGCCCCAGCATGTTCATGTGTAGTGTAATGTAGTGTAATACATGACCATATGACAATGGTGTATGGGCACGATGGTGTGAAAATGGAGTCATCAGCAGTTCTCTTGCTGTAGCAGAGAAAATGTGCGGAGCTGTGTGTAACCTACAACTTCAACACCCATGCTCTTGTTCATCATGACCCTATTGTGTCACCGGTTTTCGCCAGACCTCATTGGCTGCATGAGGACGGTCAGAGAGAAACAAGGCTTAGTAGGATACACCTGCCGGCTGATGGGATGAGATGGGAGGAGATGAGATTTACATTTGGATGCTGTCGATAATGCCATGCGGCTCCTGTCATCAAGCACTGCATCAAACCACACTGACAACCGCATGAGACTCACAAACTTCCTTTCTCCCTCTGTCACTGCATTTCTCTCCTGAATCTGCCCCCCTTCTTTTACTCTCCTCTTATTTCTCTCCCTTCTCTTGTCTTGCCTTTCTACCCCGCCCACTCGTTCCGCTCTCCATCCCTCCCTGCTTCTATTGTCATCCATCTCTATTTGAAAGCAATCATGCTCTTTTTTTTTTTTTTCTCCATCAACACAGATCCTCTGCTACCCTCGTCCCACCATGTGTCCTCCCCCACTCTCTTCTGTCCTCTCCCTTCATCTGAGGCACGACTGTGAGGCGGCAGCAATCGCAATGTTCTTTGAAGTAAGTTATTACAACACACCCAACAGGGATCACAGCTGCCAACCTAGTCATATCACAGCACAGCGGAGCCATCTTCATTTAGCTGGCCCACCCGCGTTTACACTAATGGAGACGAGTTTAGGCAAAGCTAACCGGGCTGGAATGACGGGACTTTTATTTAGCGAATGCAAAGTCCTCAAGCCAAGCAGTTGCCTCCTGATCTGCTGTATGCAGGGTGACTGATGTGACACGACTATCAGACGTACTCTTCTCTGGTTGTTTTTCAAGTGTTTTTGAGCTCCGCACTGGCTCAACAACAGAACTGACTGGGCTAATTAGAAATGTTTAGACATTCTGTGTACAGGAACGCTGAATGAATGTCAGTAAGTTCATACATTATGGGGGTGCACTGCATCATACTCTGCACTGACATTCCTTGCATCCTCAGACCTGACAAAGTAATGGATGCCTTTTTTAAATGTCTGTGTATGTAGTAGAAGGTATGTAGAGGGCCTAGCCAAAGGGGGCATTAGCATGCCTGGACACCCATATGAACCTGAGGCATTCAAAAACACTAACAGACTACTGAATCACAGGGAAACGTTCTTGAGGTGTACAGTGGACTCACCCAGGATGGCCACTACAACATCCTCTTTCAGGATTTCGATGGAGCCGCGGGAGACAAAGTAGAGCGCAGTAAGCACGTCTCCGCTGTGGACTAGGGTGTCGCCAGGGGGCGCGTGGGTGGTCTTGAACCTCATGGCCAGGGCCCGGAGGCAGCCCTTGGTGGCTCCGCGAAAGGCCTTACAGCCCTCCAGGAGGACCTTGTTGAGGTGGAGGCAGATGTCTGCCTGCAGGCACTCTGGGAAACCCTTCAGGACCTGAGTGTGAAACACGGGTTAAAGCAGACATTATTATGGTCAGATGTGATGTGGAAGTATTCTTAAAAGCTGTTACTGCTTTGATGTGCAGGGATTCATAATGTGTGTTGAGTTTTGTTTGGGGTGAAGTTGCAGGTCAAATTGATAGGATTTCCAGAGAAATTTGATACAATTGCCACTTGTGTTCTTTCCTTCTTCTCAAAACCTGTTACACCCTGCAGTAGAAATACTCTGCAATGTCTTTCTACACAGAGCTACAATTGACTGTTTGACTAAGCCTTTCAGCAGCTTTAGCAGCAGATGAGAGACAAGACAGAACATTTAGAGACCGAGAAGCTGCAGATAAATGACAGCACAAATTCAAAACACAGGTTCAATATTTGTTGTCTTCTCTCTGTTTGTGATACTTTGGCACTTTTTTAAAAAAATATTTAAGAGTTTCACTGCCTTTATGTACTGAGATGATGAAACTACTCTATAAACCATAACCTGGTATATGCAAGACCAAAAAGCAGAAACAATATTCAATCTTGTCTCAAAGAATGTCTGTCTATTGAGACATTCCTCAATACTCTGATCCATAATCTGCTATGTAGTAAAAAAAAAAACTGAAATAAATATCAGGAATGTTGAAACTTGACCCGACCGTGATCAGTCAAGCATTCCTACCCGCCCGAGTTAGCCTGGGAGACTGTTGAAAATACAATGAAAAATATTTGGAAAAGTCATTTTAACATTATATTTAACATTTTCTAGAAATGTAACATTTTTGTGAGGACTTTCTGATACATAAAAATAGATTTATAATACACTTACCCTTTAAAGACAAACATACAGTGACCACTGACAAAACAACTAATGATCCCTGGACAACGTGAACTGACTGTAAAGGACGACATTTTCAAACTTTAACACCATAATAGACGCTGGAAGGCGAGGAAAAGGGCTTTGAGGACACATAAGGGATAGTTAACACAAGAAAACACATTTATCTTTGTCATTTACACATAAAGTACAATGTGCTAATGACACGAGCACAGCAAAAGAAATGTAGCCTGAACTGGTTTTCTGGCTCTGACCAGCTTTTTGTTGCTCGGAACAAAAACTGATCAGTAGATTTGGAAAGGAAAGACTGAACAACATTTGGCAAGCGCAGGTGCCACCGCGGAGCGCGCAGCCAAGCCTCCCACAGTGGGAGGGAAACCTGGCAGTGCCTGGCGAGGCTGTGCCCACTCTCACAGGCGTGATTCACTCAGTCTCTGGTACCAGATGAATATCATGGGGTTGTGTTTGAATACACAGATTTCATGCAAAAGGGACCTCGAGGCAGGCCACGTGCAAGTCTACCAGTAATAGACAATTAAGGTGGCCTGTGAGAAACTGTCGGTGTCATCTGTGTCTTCTGCAGTAACTGGCATGCATAAGTAGATACTGTAAATCCTTCTATGATGTAGCATCACAGCAGCTGTTTACAGTATGTGTTCATGTTCATGTACGTACACAGTAAGTTATGTAACAGATAAGACACTGAGGGAACATGTCCTCCAATAACATGCATGTTTGGGACAATAATTAAACAGTTGCATATTCAAACTTCAATGCTATCTGTTATTTTATGTACATAAAGCTAAAGGCTAACAACACTACTAGTATCAGACACAGCTAGATGAAGTTCTACCACTGAGGAACATTCATATCAACATTAGTTGTGTTAACACATGTACCTCCTGCTCTTACCAGAGTGGTGGGGTCATTCCATTTGACATGAGGCAGACATGGAAAAGACAAACTTATGTAAGTACCATGAACAGTATCATGATGAGAAAAGCAAGAGTTACTGTATGCATAAGCAGTAACTGTGGCTTTCATTTCGCTTGTGGTGTTGCACAGTATAATTGCGATGGAAACATTATGCTATGCCAGTGACATAGCAAGATAGCTTCACAATGAGGTAAGAGCATATTTCGGGGACAGCATAGTTGAAACTCAGCAGAAATGGTGCTCAAAACATCAAACTCACACAAATGATATTGGAAAGAGAGAAGAAGCAGCAGAAGAAAGCAACAACAAACTTAAAGTTATATTTTGTTACCATTGTGAGAAGAACAAAAACACAACCAAATACAGAAGCCCCCCCACCTAAATAAAAAACACTGGTACACACACTCCCCCTCGTACCATATTCATGTCGATGCCGTTGGTGTACGTCCAGGCGTGTTGGAAGTACTCCTCCAGCCTCTGCCTCAGTGGGTTTGGGATCTGGTGGAAGCGGATGAATTCTTTGACCCGTAGCATCTGAAGGTGATACCTGGCTGTACCTGAATACAACCTCTGGATGATGGCGGACACGTTCCCAAAGATGCTGGCGTACATTAGAGCTGGGAGAGAAGCCAAACAGGTGACCGTTGAGCCACGGTGGCTAAAGGCTGCTCATTAACAGTACCTACTTTTTCTTATGTTTATTCCAAACAAACCACTGCTGCTGCCGTTGATATCCTGTGTGTCAGCAGTTCCTCAAGGAAAGACCTACCTGATTGACTGATGCACTGGGAATGCATTAAATCAGGGGGTGATGATAGTACATTTAGAATTCAGTGGATCTTTCCTTTAAAATGACCATGTTTAATTATTGAGTTAATCTTAATATTTAATGGCTTGTATCAGCGTGTTATAGATTTTCAGTAGCTACATGAAATACTGTGTGTGCTGAAGATTCCTTTCTCATATGACCCTGATTACAGAGTTTCAGTAATAACAGGATTGAAATACTGTATGTACTGTGACTCAGCTGTCACTCACATCCAATGAGCATGACGCAGATGGAAAAGATCTTCTCAGAGTTGGTGTTGGGGGAGACATTCCCAAAGCCCACACTGGTCAGACTGCTGAAGGTGAAGTAGAGTGCCGTGACGTACTTATCTTTGATGGAGGGGCCCGAGCTGGGGTCACTGTAGTTGTATTTTTTCCCTGCAATGAACAACAATCAGACAAAAATTACAAAATTTGTTGTTTGGCAGCAAAAGTGACCCTAAATTTTACTTGAAAATACAACAAAAAACAAGGTAGATCACCTATTGACACCCCCAGGTTGTCCAGCCAGCCAATCTTATGCTCCAGGTAAGGCTTCTCCACGTTGCCAATGGCGTACCAGATGCAGGCCAACCAATGGGCGATGAGGGCAAAGATGCACATGAGCAGCATGAGGACGGCAGCACCGTACTCTGAGTACCGGTCCAGCTTACGGGCGACTCGGACCAGCCGTAGGAGACGGGCCGTCTTAAGCAGACCAATCAGAGTGGTGGTCTAGGGTGAAAGACAAACAGAAACATAGAGGATTTTGTTAGGTATCTGTAAAATCCTTCCATAGGTTGATGTGTGCATGTTAAAATGTGCTATAGTAATATCTGCTGTGTTGCCCCTCAGGCTTTGTGGGTCTCGGCTTTAGCTCCTCGTCCTCCTCCCCTCGTGCTATTGGCTGGTGAATCTGGGGACCTGCAGCCAATCACAGACCACTGGGGGGTATAAGAAGCCCTTTTGCACTTCTTGGCCTCTTGGACATTTTCTGCTCCCTGCTTACACCCAGACTATTTGTAGTGTGAGCTATTTGTGTCAGGACTTGGTCCATACAGTAGTTCTTATGTACATTATATAGCTGCCAGCTTAATGTCAGAAAGATAGTGGTTATGTTGTTACATTTCAGTTAATAGTTCAATTCTTTTACTCTGTTTTGTGTGTAGTTATGGAGTTAGGTTTAGTATTTTTATTTTCTATTTGGGTAATTTATTTTGTACAGTGGTTTTATTCATACTTAAGTAAACAATGTAAAAATACTCCATTACAAGTAAAAGTCCTGCATTCAAAATATAATATGTAATATCAGCAAAATCTGCTTAAATTATCCAAAGTAAAAGTACTCCTTCTACAGTAATATGTCCCCTGTGACTGATATGTTATTATATATGACATTATTAGATTATTAATACTGATGCATCAGTGTGTAAGCAGCATTTTACTGTTGTAGCTGCTCGAGCTAGAGCTAGTTTTAGCTACTTTATATACAGTTTGCTAGTTCAGTAGGTCCCAACCTAGGGGTCGGGCCCCCTCCAAAGTGTCACAAGATAAATCGGAGGGGGTCATGTGATGACTAATGGAAGAGCACATAAGAAAAAACTGAATACTGGATAATTTGACCTCTTTGAGCCTCAAACAATTATTTAAATGAAACCACCTGACAGGAAATGTCTCTTAATTTGGTGAAACTGCTAACAACTCATATACAACAGCCCCTCAAACATGACAAGGGGCGAAAACTAGTTTATCCTAGTTTAATCTTAACATGTCAAATTTAATACATTTATGTTGTTGTTTTTTTATGTAAAATCTTAAAATCGGTGAAGTAACGCATAACTGTGTCAAATAAATTTGGAGGAGAGTAAAACGTACAGTATTTCCCTCAGCAATGTAGTAGAAGTTAAAAATAACAAAATGGAAATACACAACTAAAGTACAAGTACTTCAACATTTAAATTTAACTTAAGTACAGTACTTGAGTCTACTTAGTTACTTTAAAACCTGTGGACTCCTCACATTCTTCATCTGGTTTGATGTTACTCATCTTCAAATGATGCTGGAACCTCTGGCTTTTAAGTAACAGTAAACAGTATTATAAACCAAATATCTATCATAAATTAACAGTTCAGCATTTAAAAATTTGACCTTTATAGGTCAAGGACAAATCTAAATTTCCAAATCAGGCCATCAGGGCTTCTGATCTGATTTCAACATGTGGGGGACAGTGACAACAACCTTTTCCCAGCAATCCAAGTGAACAAGTTGTTTTTCTTCTTTCAGCGTCAAAGGTCGGGGGCCGGGTCATGAGCATCAGCTCAGGATTAGAGATTCAAAAACATATGTAGCTTAGGAATGCTTAATCGTATTCACACACCACATATATGAGACACACAGACTAGACAGTGGATCATTCCTGCTGGTGTAAACAGATCTTTCAAGGTCTCAGCATCCTTCAATGTCAACACAACTTCACTGACTAAGACATGGCTGCCTATGGCTGTGCAAATGATGAAAGCCCGTATGGGACTGGCTTTTAGTGGAACAGGCGGCCATGCAAATAAGCATATGAGAGAGAGCGGGAGAGTTTGATGATTCATTCATCTGGCTGATGATGAAGCACTTTTGAATAACTGCATATGACGGTGGCAAAATTAGCTCTAAAAAAAACATAAATATCAGCAGCTTGGAAACTTTGTCAAAGCCTCAAAGCCAGTCAGTGGCAAGACAACAGCATTTAAGCAGCCCCTCAGAATGCATACGCACACACATACACACAGATACAGACACAAATAGGCCCGCGTACATACATTACAATGTACACACAGTGCCTTCTGTTCTGTTTCATTCAAAGCACTTTAATCCTCTCGTCTCAATTTTCCAGCCTGACTAAATTAACACACAGACTATGGGAGGGGAGTTGGGTAGAGGGGGGCAGCATACAGCCATGACACAAGTCCCAATTTATTAGTGTCGCGCAATCTGTAAAGACAATAACTGAGACTTAGAGAATGCTAATAGGTCCTACCACTCCCTTTCTCACCTGACAATTATCCTAATATCCTTGGGGAAATCATTACCCGCAGCCTCCTGCAGTAATTGCGCTTCCTTACGTCTATACTTGCTTATTTAGGCCTCTTGTACAGGTGAGAGTAAATATGCCATGGATTATTCAAAGTGTTAAAAGCAGGAAGGGGGCTGGTTGGTTTTTATTTTTTGAAGGAAGATGATTCATGATGGAGAGTGCGTCTCCATCATGGTGAGGAAGACTGCTGTAGCTGCTTCTGATGGATCCATTAAAGAGCCTCCGTCCTCCCAATCTCACCCCTAAATCATCGCCATCATTCACTGCGGTGCATCCGGCCAGTGCCGCCTTTTTACTGACAACAGAGCGAACAGTGAATGAATCATATATAGAAACAGATGAGCCCTAAATTATCCAGTGAACGTCGTCACTGCCTTAGGCGTAGTGCTGCTGACTGAGTGACCTGCACAGATAACAGCACACGCTGTATGATGTGGCCCACACAGTGAAATGTTGATTAAAATCTGGGCTTACAGTAAGTCGGAGGCGTTTGGGGCTGAGGAGCGTAGCTAAAGCTCCCATTAGCAACCAGCTGTATAAAACATATCCGCTGAATATCCCTCTGGCCATCTGCCACTGTGGCTTTCCAGGCTCGCCTGGCCACTTTAAAACACCAAGAGTCAACCAAGGTTGTTATGTAACCTTTTGACTCTGTGTACATGGACACAACTTGCTATCAAATATTCAAGGTGTTCTCTAAAATGACTTACAATAATACACCATAATTTAGGGCTGCTCCCTGAAAGTCGAAGATTCGAATCATCAGTCGGAGTCCCCTCAGTTGACTGAGATTCTTCAAGTCAAGCCTTCATTTTTTGTTTTGTTTTTTGTCAGTGTTCAGTGTACTTTTGGGGACCAAAATGTCTGTAAGTGACTGCAGAGTGAGCGCTCCTTCCTTCCACGCTGCTCTCTGGGGTAAAATCATTCCACTACGTCAAGTCGTCCAGTCCGCTCGGTGAAGATGTCTGCGACGGGTGTAGGCAGCTGCGGACCCGGACCCAGGGTGAGTCTGAGTGAGATGGAGGCAGCTGTCCGGAAGAGGGGTCTTGCCCGGTCAGGCACCGAGATAACGTTATCATCTGCCTTCTGCTTACAAGTGCTGAATTTACAGCTCACAGCAATGTAATAAGATAAATAGTCTCTGGCTTTTGTTTGATATCGAGTGTCGGCAAAAAAAGTTGTTGCACATTTCTGATCAGTCATTAGTGTAGTTAGCACGCATTATCTTGGAGGGCTAACTTAGCTTGTTTACTATGTTACGTGAACGTAGTGGTCACCCTGAACATCCTGCCAAACTCTGTTCAAAAATCTAGTAGTTTAATAAAGCGTTGCTTGATACTCTATATGAAAAAAAAGCAACGAATAGTTGAACATTCGTATTGAACAGTCAAATCCAATTCGACTGACAAAATTCTGAGTCGGGTACAGCCCTACCATAATTTCATGATATTGTTCAAAGGGAAACAAGAAGCTGAACATGAATGCATGAATAGCTTAGTCACTGGGCACATGGACATTTAGAACTACCTGTTTTTTAGAAACATTTTCAGTGTTTAAGCTGATTTTCTTTTTTTAAACTTAATCTGAACTTAAACCTGCAGTAACAATGGGGGCAGCAGAAATAAGTGATTAACACAACACTGACATATTATCACTTTTTGTTGATATAATAAACTTGCTAGCAAACAGTGGCTTATCTACACATCCAGGAGACACAGAGCAACATTAGCATTTATTTGGAGTCAAGTTTGTGTCCAACTGATGAATGTAAGTCCAACATTCACTCTCTTTTAGCTCTGGTTTGCTCTCCAACTCCTGAGAAAAATATCTGTTTCTTTAGCTGCTAAATGCTCCACTATGTTTGTGTGTGTTTGGTGCTTTGTAAATAGAGGGATAATTCTCTGTGGGTTCATCACGCCAAGTAATGTAATCCATTGTTAATCTGAAAATATTGATTACTGCAGCTTTAACCATATTCCTAACCCTTGCAGCCCATTTGCTGTTAAAATGTCACAAGTGCTCGTATTCCCTCTGTACACTGGAGCTGAACAGGTCACAGACCAGGCCAACAGTATTGTTTTGCTTATTCATCTAATCTAAAAAGAAAACAAGCATACTGTGCACAGCTATATAATTGTCTGAGTAAATAGAAACTAAAACACAACTCTGTGTCTATTCTGACTGCACAATTCCAGCAGGGCAAAAGTGAGACTGAGGGGGCTGCTTGTTACAATGAACCTGCCTCCACTTTCTGCTTTGTTTAGCACAGCCGCTGCTGCTGCAGGTTTCGCAGCATAATAAGAGGAGTGCATTTCTGTACAGTCTGCTTCAAGCAAAGGCAAAAACAATGCACACTTTACAATCTGACAAAACAAAGAGAGTTTGAATGAATGGGTGTGTGTGTGTGTGGGGAGGGATTAATTTAACAAAGCTTGTTTAATTTGCATGAAAATGTATATAGAAAATCAGCCATAAAGGAGCTTTTGTGCATGTGGTTCATTCTGAACTGAAAAAGTGAATTTAATATTTGTGAGCATAAAAGGCTCTGGCCCCAGGATGAGATCCAATCAATAATAATCATTGACATGATCAACTTTCTGGAACTGCTTCATTGACAACAAATAAAAGCCACTGTGGACTGTTTGTTAATTTATTACGGAGCACTGAAAGCCATTTCTCTCGTGAGTGTTTAAGACTACTGAAGCAAAAAATATACTCATATTAAAGTAAAATCACCCATACCCTAAGACATTTGGGGTAAGAACTCTTGGCTTAGTTCTGAGCTATTTGTTTGTGTGCACAAATCTACTACCTTGCTCAGGATTAAATCATATTTGAATTCTGGTTTAGAGCAAATGTTCACACTAAGCCTCCATCATTTGCAATAACCTCAAATTTGAACACAATGTACATGTGGACGTGGACATAGCAGGCAAATAATCTCATCTTATCACAGCAGGACATTGATATGAAAATGATGGAAGAGCTCATATGACTTCTGTAGGTAAATTTAGCACCACACCATTTCTTTTTATTTGCCAGCCTGCAGAGCTGAAATCCCACACTGAGAATCAGAAACCAATCTTGCACTGGGGATTTCAACCTGCCATGTTTCCAATGAAATCAGCAAAAAAAATATTGTCAGAGATGGTTTCCAGGCAACACAGGTGCACGAGATTATGTCTAAAAATAGTCCCTGTCTCTGCACAAAGAGCTAAAATAACACACCTTAAAGACAAGAGCTAAAACTGTACATGGATGTGTTATTTTCAGCTTCTGCTGGTGATTGGGCGAGCTAAAAATACAACATTTTGTCGTTCTACTTGTCCTGTCACTGTGTGCTTTGGACACGAGCTGTAACGGGAACACACAGTCTGTCACTGCAGCAGTCATCTAGCTGTATGACGAGGACATACATCGCGCTGTGGTGTCGCTCAGCTGTCTGCTCTTTTTTCTCCACCTGCCACTCACTGCCAGCCTCTAGCCATGGACTCTCTCACAGGAACACACACCTAATGGTAAATAATCACTCGGCAAACCAACGGACTGACTATCGGGGGGCCTGGCCTGCAACACACACGTCAATCTGGGATGGTTTTTTTGTATGTGTTTGGGGGGTGTTACATAACCAATCCTGCCATCTAGCATTTTAACACATTTTAGAAGACTGCATGCTTTACTTCCATCATTTTAAAACTAAAGCCAGAGGCTAGGTGTCAGAACTGTATTGTAATTGAATTGTATTGAATAAATACAAAGGTAAGCATTCCAGTGTAGGCTCATGCTGAGATTTGAGGCTGAGACCTTTTTAACTGATTTGGATTGCCTGGGGCCTTCCACAGAGAAGCAGATGTGACAGCTGAGCGTCAGATTGGTTTAAACATTCGAAAAAACAGCTCAGAAATATGAGTGCTGGAACTGTGGCTTCATGCCATGACACAGTGATGACCACGGAGAGACTCAGCTTTGCTGTGAAACAATACAAACAAGAAACGGGAAAAAGTTTGTGCTCTTGAATGTGGGCTTCTCAAAAAGCAGTATCAGATGCATGTCGCCAAAGTAAACCGTCTCATTCTACGTTTTTAAAAAGCTGTATTTCAATTTTGGCATAATACACAGAATAAAGATGAATGACTAGTCCAGTAGTCTATACTGAAGGTCTTTCTTTTACACTGGTGACTCTCTTTACAGCCATCTGAAGGTGGCAGGTATCTGTTCTACCTGCAGTCTCTAACTGGAGATATTAATATCATTATCACTACCATTACTATTACTTTACATCTCTATGTGGAACTTGCATTGTACTACTGTATGTTCCTTCTGCTCTCACCCAGAGCCTTTTGGTGCTTGCTCATGGTGGGAACTGTTGGGTCTCTGTAAATAATACTATGAAGAGTACGGTCTAGACCTGCTCTATATGAAAAGTGCCCTGAGATAACTTCTGTTATGATTTGGCGCTATATAAATAAAATTGAATTGAACTGTTGCAAAATAATCACAGAAACCTCTGGGCATCAAACGTGTTGTTATAATAAATTATTCTACAGTTTCTATACTGCAAATCAACAAGGCGTGTTTGAGACTGACATGACGAAAACAGGTCACACAGTCTTATGAAAAATCGTAGATCAATTAAAACTTCTCTCTGCTAATAACTCCCTCAGGACCGTTCCTGCCAGGCCTCCCCCTGTGTCTCCATCCAAAACAACGGGTAACTGGGGCAACAACTCTGTTTAACAACTCTGGCCAGGAGCTCTGTATTTTTAATAACTATATATATTTATATATATTTATTTATTATTTGTTTACTTGTGGATCATGTCCAGGATCATGTTTATGTCATAATATGAAGATTAAGCAAGCAACTATTTCGTACCCAGATTGCCAGCAATTATTTTTGCAGGTAAAACAGTCAAATCTAACTGAATTAAACTTAATTTTAGAAATAAAAGAAAATACAACATGCAAAAAAATAGACCGCATTTTAAATTCTACTTTCATTTTATTTATGGCATTGCGGTGGTATTGGACGGCAGATGGTTATTGTATTGATTATTGTGATGACAAATATAATCGCACTATAACACATGGAAAACAGGATGACCAGCGGATCTTCAACATGTCCAATAACAGTAAGCTTCCTCTGAGGAAAACTCTCTACAGGATTGGCTATGATTGTCACAGCCTCTAACACGTCCACCTATAATGAATGATAATGTATTCTTTCTGATCCCACCCTGGGACCCTGGCGACGAAAATACCAAAAGTGTGCTTTGCACGTCTCAGAAGGACTCTGTAGGGCTCACTCTGCCCCGCTGGGTTCACCAAAACAGAGCCTTTGCTATTTATTTGTTCATCTTTGTACCTTGTTACTGTAACTATGATACTTCATGGAATTTTATTTAATACTGTGTGAATTATTTCAAAGGTGAGTGATTTTGTTTTTCCTGAAAAATAAATAAATAAAGGACAAAAAGTGGAGTTCTCTCAAGGAAACTGAAATGGAAAGAAAAAGGCAAGAGGTAAAAGAGGAAAAAGCTAACAGTGTACTCCAGCTGTGCTTACAAATTCAAACTGGCCAGAGTACTTTACCTGCCTAGATAAGACAGCTAGGTAGCCTTTTAGTCTTCTAAAACCATGAATAACACTTTCAAGAATGAATGAAAAGGAAGTTGCTGTTTATTTAGGATTTGACCAAAGAATTTTCTGGTGTGTGAACTGACAAAAACCTACGGATGCGGTTCTCTGCTTCTGCATACTAACATTTAATGTATTCTTTGTGTTGGTTTTTGTCTTCATAACAGCTTCTCTTGTAAGAAAGTCCAAACTGATGAATAGAGTGACAGATTTGGTGATTGAGATTCTTACAGCCTACCTCAGAATTATTGTATCATTATCCCCAATTCTTGCTCTTTGAGAATACTGTAATAAACTAAGGAACTGATTGCCCCCCCCCCCTCACCTCATCTGATCCTGAGCCAAAGATGAGCAGGTCGAATGGGATGGCGGCCACCATGTCTATGAGGAACCAGCCTTTAAAGTAGTGGATGGCAATCTTGGCCGGGTGGCTGACCACCTCCTCGTTGATGTTGACGTATGTGGTCCTGAAGTTTATGAGGATGTCCACAATGAACATAATGTCCACTATCAGATCCACTACGTTGAGGGGTGAGCAGGAGTAGCCACACTCCCGCCTCCTCTGCTCCTCAATGTCATTGAGGAGGAAGGCAGCAGAGTAGGGAGTAAAAATGGCCGTGTAGATGACCAGCAGCAGGATCAGCCAGTCCCACACTGCTTTGAAGGGACTGTAGTGAAGGATGGTCCACTTGTCCATGCGTGGCGTCTGGAGCTTGTACTCAGGCAGCACATCTGCACCCAGAGAAAGAACCTGAGGAAGAAGACAGAGAATGTATCAACTCACTCCAATGAAATTTCATCAAAGTGGAGGATTCATTTCACTGGCGTTAGTACTGTTTGCTATCTGCTCTGCTTTCAGCCAAAGCCATTGAGAGAAAAGTGGGATTTAATGGTGTTTTCAGCAGATTTCTGTCTTGTTTTAAAAGGGGCACTTCACTGATTTTGCACATGAGGGATCAGTTCACTCATCACTCAGGTTTTTCTTAAATTATAATAACTATGATAATGTCATCAGAATCGTGGCAAATTTTGAAAGTGCAAAATTTTAAGTCTGAGAACTAAAAGTCATACTATCTCAGCCTCTGCTACCTCGATTTTGACGATTATTTTTTTAAACTGTCCCGCTCAAGTCCCCCAACTTTGTGAAAGTGCAATGCTAAATCACTAAAGTTGGTTGTGTAATCAAAGGAAAAATATCCTCAAATTCTCCACTGCACAGTGTTTCTGCATAAAATTCCCATTTAGACCAGGTTAGAATGACGAACAGCATAAGAATCTTATACATGCCTTGTGGTTCAAGAAAATAGGTTAAATTCAGTAAAATGTAAATACAGTCCAACATAAGCCAACATGCATTAGCCTTTACATTGTTGTGCGTGCTAGTATGTGGAATTGTATTATGACATATGACTGAAGATAGTAAAGGTCATGTTAGCTGACATGTGAGTAATGTGGCTGTAGGAGTTGAACTTCAGCACTAAGACTGTACATGCTGTACATACTGTACAATCCTACTGCAGTCCAACATTATCTCCTCACTAAAAGAAAACCTTGCACGAACAGATTACTTGAGGCATGAATTCCCCACTCCCCCAAATAAATCATTCATGTGTTAAGTCAAGGATGAAAAAAAACTGCTTCTAGTCTAATAATTTGAAATTTTAACTATACATAAAAAAAAAAAAATAACTTTCATATAACCCATGCAGGAGCAGGCTGCTTTGGAGCCATGGTTTCATAACCTTGGGAAAATCCTAAGACTACAACCGCTGTTGTGGGAATTACGTTTTAATCATGAGCTGGGACAAAAATATCTGGGAAGTTGAGCATCGGAGCACAAAAACAAAGTGTTTCAGGTAAAAAAAAACATTTGCATGATTTGTCTACAGAATACAACTTCAAAACGACAGCATGCATAAAATCCTGAAAACTGTGTTTTGCATTCAGGATAGAGGTATAATCCGTTCCAGTGAGCCTGGATGTCACTATCATTATCTCTGTTATTGCAGTTACCATATATACCTGGATAGCGTTTAACATCAATATTAGGGCACTGTCATGGATCATTTCGGATAAGAGTCTCAATGACTTGGAGGTAATTATAGGTGCGGGCACAGGATACATCTATTCATCTAAGTGCCTGGCACTTCAATAGCCAGGAATTTTCAGGCCATGGCTTTCACTGCTGATTATTGTAGCTCTGAGGAGGAATGCAAAGAGAAAGAGGCAGGTAAAGTACATGAGCTGCAAGGGCAGAGAGACAATTACTGTGTACCAGGGAGCGAGAGAATGAAACAGAAAGAAAAAACCTTAAATGACTCTATTTTGGCATCCATCACTTATTGCATATCCCCTTATATCTGCCCTGGTCACCTTCATAACCCCTGTGATTGAGAGGAGAGGAATGGGGGCCAGAAGGATGATGTTTGGCACAAGAAAAGGCTTAAGTGTTAATAATTGAATTGGTTATTAGAAACTCCTGCCCTCTGTGTGATGGGGAGGGTCAAACGCTTTTACCCTCTGATATGGGATAACCTTTGAAATCGATCAGAAACCAAGGGACAGACAAAGGGAATGTGTTCTATTATTCATCAGGCAGCCACTTCATTAAAAGCGGGTGTTTCAAATGCTTGTCTCATTACGGTCACAACTCAAGATGTAATTGCTGTTGACTTTCAAATAACTGTGCTTAGATTTGCGTGTTCTTAAATTGATTTCAGTTAGAAATGGCCAAGAAAGAGGTACGAACAAAGACAGAAAAGCTTGCACATAGCTAAGACTGTTTTTGGGATGAACTACCAATCTATCTCGATGTGTTCAAGTCCTTGCACAAACGCTGTTCTGCTATCATGCAGTTTATGATCAATAGTGATGATACAAACAAGATGGTAATTCTGCAGCTCTCTGCGTGCATGGATACATTACCCCTCGGCCTGCTAGGAAGCCTAGCAGAATGACAGTTCTGGATTAACGTGTTAAAGCCAATCTGTTTCTAAATAAAAGATCCATCTTAATTATTTAACCTACCTACTGTAGCTATGTGCACGTGGCGCAAATGAACTCTCTCTTGTGCGATAATGGAAGGCTCGCTCTGTGTTTGGCTTGGCTTCAAACGATATGCAAATGAGCATTAGCTTTCTAACCTTCTCTGGTTCTTTTTGGCCTGCACTGTCAGGGCTGGGGTATTATTTATAAGAGTGGAGTGTTGTTTCATGTTTCTGTGGTTAATCACGTGGCTTCCATCATCAAAAATGATGCATGGACCACTGGTTGGGTTCCACATTGAGCTTCAGATAACCCCAAGAAGTTTAAAATAAGACATCAATGGAAAGTTGTGGGCATCCAAGACTCGTGTGTACATGAGCTGCATGCATTGAGACGTTCAAAATGTAAGAAACAGCATGAGAGCTGCTTCCTTTCTTAGTGAACCAGCTTCCTGGGTGAACCCTCCATCTGCCTGTGGTAGCTGTGAGGCAGCCAGGGCCAGGAGAGAGCATGTCTGTTCAGACGCCTTGATCGTGGCTTCAGATGAACCCAGAGGGGTCCGGAGTTGGTTTCAAGACATCTGCTGTTGCTTTCTGTTCCTCACAGTCAGGTGTCTAGAGAACTGTTTACAGACCTAAACTGTGGAAGATGGGGATACGGCACAATCCCCCCCATGCCTTATTTATCTATTTGTTACTATGATAATTATAATGCTTGACAGCATGCAGTAAGCAAAACATAGAAATGACACCATATGCTCAATCATAGAAGGAGCAAGAGGGGAGGGGGGCTAAGGACATACTGGTATAGCTACCAGTGAAACATGTATTTGACAGCTAATTTCCAGGCAGAGCAGTAATTGTAAACACAGCCGGAGATAACATTGCGATAATATATTAAAACGGACACTACAGAGTGACAGGAAACATGGAGGAGAGAGAGAGAGAGCGCGAGTGGATGAAATGTGATTAATGTCCCTAGCTGGAGTCAAAGCTGGGACGTTACACTTACATGGTTAACATGCTAATATACGTACACACCAGTCAACACAACCTTACAAAGCAGAAGTTACACAGCAACTGCTTTTCAGGTCCTCTAGTCTGCCACAGGTTACAAAAGTCCATTAAAACCACATTAACGAGCCTGCTTAATAACTTTGACTTTAATGCTGGATGGAGAGGTCAGTGTAATGCACTGTGGTCTGCTCTGTCTCTGCCTCTGGCTCCAGTCTAGGCCTTCAGCTGAAGTTGCCTTTGTTGGGTCAGTTTCAGTGCCCTCTATCCGTTACACCATTAATGGGTAAAATGCAAAACTGAGACCTAATCAGTGGTTTGGGGCGGCTTCGGCCTACCCCTGGGAACACATTCACTTACAGTCCCCATCTACTCTGTGCTGCCTCTCAGCCCTGGCAGGGAAGGTGAGAATGACCTCTAACCCTGTCCGTAACTCTAGAAGTGCAGCCTGAGCTTTGGACGCTATCTGGCAGCGGTAAGAGTATCCTTGGTTATCCGCTGCAAGACACCTCTGCTGTTATACGTATCAGACCCTTTGAGTTCCAATTAATCATCCTGAGGCGCACAGAGGACAGGTGGGGAGAGGAAGGGCGGGGTGTGGATGCGATCTGCTGACTTCATCGGCTGCTCAATCTGTGCAAGTGTGATTTGGGATGATAGTAAATTATATTATGATGAACATAACTATTGCATTCCAATGTCTCTCCAGTCCAGTCTGCACAACCTCAGACAGCCAACTAATGACTGGTGGAATGAATTATTAATAAATGCAAACCATATGCCCACTACTGTTCTTAACAGTTTTCAAGTTTTAGTCTCAGGCAAAAGTACATACTAACAGATGGCTGGATGATGGATTTTAACACTGACAATAATAAGAAGAGCTAGACCGACATACTGGCCGATATTAACTTTTGTTTGTTTATGTTATCGGCCTAAAAAATCCAGTATTGGTGAATGAAGGATTTTAAGGTTCTAACTGTACATTTTATGCTGTTTGAAATACAGTATATGGAATTGAATAAGCACTTGGAGGGGGGATGACGGCAGAGCATCTGTGTGTACTAGAGGTCTTCATGGGTCCAAAACAGACCTGCTGTAAACCTACCCGAACACGACCTGCATTAATGATTTCTAAAAATAAGAAAGACCTGATCTGAAGGGGACCCAAGCACAGCCAGACCCGATAGACCCGAGGATAATAAGACCCAATCCAAAATGTGGTCGACCTGAACAGACCGCAACAGAGAGAGAACACCAACACCTGCAGCAGCATAATGATCTATCAATCAACCCACAGTCGAAGAGAGCAGCAATGTAATAATAATGTCCTTGGAATGATTGTAAAGTCATAGAAACTTATTCCAAAAATGATTTGTTTATGTGCCTCAACGACTCATTTATAGAAATAATTGAAAGTCTTATTTTCACCTCCTGCACCAACAATAAAACATTGTGGCCTGTAGACAGCAGGATGATCATTTTCTAACCAATGTAATATCTGTGATTCAAATTCCAAAAAGTAATTGTCATTTAATAGTATAATGTTTTATAAACGACACTGAGTTGCTAAAATATTTTTTCCGAGTATGCTCAGATCCATTCAGATCCACTCAGGTATCAAACATATTGACACACAGGCCCAGGACCTGCTGCAGTAAAACCAGACCCTACCCGACAACATTAGACTCTTCAGATCTGAGTGGAGCCGTGAAGACCTCTAGTGGGTACTAGCCCTTGCAAGCAGCACTTTTCATGTGAATGCAGAGATTCAAGGCCCACACAACTGGAAAACATTCACAGTTTTCACAAATTCAGAAACTTTTCACTGCTTTTTGTGGAGAGCCTCGCTTGGTTAGCATCTTACCTGCGTGACCTTGTCGGTGACATTGTGTGTGCGGTCTTTGACCTTTGGGGCGATGATGGTTTTCTCAGAGGATGGAGGGGAGGGGCACTTCTTCTCATTGTTCGCCTCAGAGAAGTTGAGCGTGATGAGGGGAATCTTGTTGATGGTGCTGTACTTGTTGAGGTTGGAGTCGGAGGTGGAGCCGAGCAGGCTGGATTTGATCTGGCTGAGCGGCCCTGAAAGAGAAGGCGACAGAGGGGGGATGTCATCGTTAAAAGTTGCCACATCTTGTACTATGGTTGGGGCTATTGTTGATCTAATCGTGGACATAAGAGAACAGTCTAGTGTTCATTTGTGATTGTTGTGACATGGGTGGTGAGCATGGAGTGGCCCTTATTTTTGGAGTGAGTTCAACCACAACACAACACGGAGAATACAACAGATGCTGAAATACAAACTCTACAGCCTCTGATTGACCCATCTAGGGTGAACAGGCCTTTCAAAGTTTCTCATTAAAAGATAATGAACACTGTTGGTGAAAGAAAAGAATGATTCAATGCACAGAATCAGAATGCAACTTCACACACTTCTGTCTGATGAAGCCTGGACATAACCAGTGTGTTGAATTAACTCAATGTTTCCTCATCATACTACGCAATGTTCTCTACAAGTTCACAGCATAATGAAAACAGACTCCCTGCTTTCTTGTGATAGCATTAAACATTGCAACAACATGTGACAGCACTGTGACACACACACACACACACTGACATGTGGCCCGATGAGAGTGATAAAAAGTGAAAAAGAGAGAAGTGCTGATTCAGCCGTGTGAGCCAGCAGAGGAAGGTTGTACTATTTTTCACAAAGTACAGTACAGTGATTGAGAGTCAAGGACAGAGAAACAGACAGCTGAGGATGAGAGAGTGCATGCACAGCTTCAATACATGCCACAGTAAGGACGCATCATTGCAGTCATAAAAAAAACAACTTAAAAAGGAAAAGCTGAAGCCATACCCCCAGCCATCCAGGAGCGAGATACTGGCAAACCAGGAGAAAGAAGAAATGGGGGGTAAAGGGGGAAGTGGGAATACGGAAGGGTGGTTGGATTGCAGGGTCAGTAGTCATGGGTATAAACAACATTACTGAAAAGATCACATTATGGCACTTATCAGGAAATAGAGCACTTTGGCAGCTCTGTGAGTAAACCTTTATAGAATTCTAATGTTCATACTGGGCTGCTAATATTAAAACATCAACAGTGGTCAGTTATACTTTAATTTTGGGAACTCCTCATTTGATCTTAAACACAAGTAAACATTAATGCATTATGTCATGATCTGTCAGTGAGATCATGTTGGGAAACACATGCAGCATAAACACTGCTACAGCTCCTTTGCAATTTATGTATTACGGGAAAGGACAAGGGTGAGCATATAGAATTCAAATGGAAACACATTCAGGTTTCTTTTCATTCACTAAGACACGGCAACAAGGAACCAGAGGTTGCATAGAAGAAAACGGAGGTTACAGACAGTGGGAGGCATCATCTTGTAAAGCTTCATTGATTTTCTTCAATGAACAAAAGCAGGAGAGAGATTTAATGTGTTGCTTCATGCAAGCGCGTGCAGAGGTCAGTGTGGTTTTTTTTGCTAAGCCTTCCCCATGGCGACTGGCTAGGGTTCAGCAGGTCATGTGCACTGAGACCGAGTCATTTAGTGCTGTGCCAGTGTTTCGAGGCTCCGGCCCAAGAACTTACAAACACACCGTCAGTCACCCACCAAGGCATTTGCATTCAACATAAACCTCAGTCATGTGGAAAACTCATGCAACAAGCAGGCTTTGTGCAGTATACATGTAGTTTCCAATAGACGTGCTAAAATTGAACAGCTCAAGGTGCAGCAGGCTGCTGTTTGTTACCTTTAATATTGCGACCATTGTCTGTGGTGGCAGCAGCACAGCGTTGGAGAAGAAAGAAAAAGGGGAGTGGAGGTGAGAGAAGAGTTTCTGGTTTTCTATGATGACAAATGGGGGCTGGCACTAAACCCCCGCTACTGGCCCCATGAACAATTCATTACTGTGAAGTAGACATATTACTGTGTCAGCCACTGGGAGCTATTTGAATGAGGATTGTAGATAAGGGGATGGGGGTAGACTGATTGGCCTGGAGGAAACGGGGCCAGTCTGGGGCACTTCTACCCTCAACCAAATAAGGGCCAAAAGGCTAATGAGTGAGTTAGACTCAAGGGAAGATCAATAGCACACAGTATAGATGGTGACTCACTATAATACTGATTTACAGACTGGCACGCCACATTTCGCATCTCCTATTTTGGGACCACAGGGACTTTGGTAGTTAATATAGGCTAATTATAGTCAATGTTTGTCACGGCTAATAAGTTCCTTCATAAGTCCCTTATTGTAAAATACAACATTTGGGTGTTGACCACATCTGACTCTTTCTTATTATCTGACATCACTTGGCAAATACTGGTTTTGTTAGAGCAGTGGTTACCAACCATGCACTGTCAAGGGCCAAAATTGTCCCCTTCAGACATGTTTAGAGGAGATGTAAAAAATTTAAAAAATGACATCAACTCCTTCTCCATCATTGAAAAATCCAGAGTCTATGAATATGCAAATATGTTTCATATCAACTGTAAAGTCCATTCTCAGTGTATATGCACTGGAGGCTTTAAGTTTCCACATGTATGTTGCGTATTGGACCACAGTTGGCTTTCACACTAGTTGTGATGACACAAAGTCATTGTGTACGTCCATGTGTTAAACTGACATTTGAGGTGTGCAAAGAGAAACTTTCGTCCTTCAGCAGATGAATATTAAAAACAGCCTTCTAGTGTCCAACTCTGCACAAATATCCAAGTGACATAACAATAATATAACACATTTTTGAGTGGAGGGGTCTTAATTAAAAAGATAAACTACAAGTAGAACAAATTCGACCAAAGAGTGGGACAAGTAAAAAAACTGGTGTGGTATTTGTTTGAAATTCAAAACTGCTTTACAGTGCACATTAAGGGCATAGTAGAGCAGGAGATTCCTACCTTCACTGGCATGTCTGTCCCTGAACACCATCTTGGAGTTGGACCCAAAGCCTTCCATGTCATGTACGGAGGAGGCTCTGCGAATACTGCACACGCTCTCTCTGGAGGCGGTTGGAGTGAGGCCCGGGATTGACGGAGTTGCAATGAGTGTGTCCTCCTGGCTCGGGTGTTGGGTCTGGGCGATGGCCTGGTCCGGGTATGAACGGTCCCAGGGGCCCTTGGGCGACGAGTGGTCCAAAGGCCCGGACACGGGGGTGGAGCAATGGCTGGGGCCGATGAGGGCGCGGGTGTCGTTGGCGTAGGAGGGACTGCAGCTCTCGCGGGTGGTGGGCAGTTGGTAGTCGCGCGTGGCCACTGAGCCGTCGCTGTGGCGAGGGGAGTCCACCATGACGGCATCGGGGTCTTCCTGGGGCAGGGACTGCTTGCTGATGCCCAGGAGAGGTAAGGCTGGGAAACGGAAGCGAAAGAACCTCCCTTTTCCTAACAGAGAAGAAGAGGGAGCAATGAGAATCTATTACAGTCATATTATTCCACACTAATACCGAATCTGACAACAGTTTGTGCTGACCAACAACACTGAGTATGAAGTGCCTGAGGGCAATTGGTATCACACAGAAACATAACTTCTAAGGCAGTGGATAGCTAACTATCGTGAAGAGTCTGTTGCTGAAGTTATTTGACTGCTTTGACACCAAAAACAGTGTAAAAACAGAGTGCGCTGTAGTTTTTAATGAGCCAGTGGGATCGACATAACCCCCACTGACCTTGTGTAGTGTTTTCATGGTGTTTGCAGCAGAACTTGCTTGCCGTCTTCAACATCCCTGCTGATATCTCATACTTGTTTGCCAATAGCACTGAAAAGCCTGCCAGGCAATAGTTCAATCTTCAATTTCCTTCAATTATTCATGGAGGAGGACATTTGCTGAAATATTAGAATGGCAGTAGTGTGTTGAGGAGTCAGCCCTATAAAGGATTATGTGCAGGATTTTAATGAGTGATTCATGGCTCCTGGGGAGATGAAGGAGAATGTAACACAGACAGTGTTATTTAGGGTGCTGCTGTCATAACAGTAAGTAGTTAGAGAATGATATGCAGGAAAAGGTGAAGAAACATAAGAATATAGTTAAGTTTAGTGTGAAGTCACTTCAAATGAATGCATGTAGGCGATGCTATATACATACACACTACACACCCACGCACACACCATTCAAAAATAGGCACATTTAGTTGCATCTAACAATTTCTGCAAACATGTCATGAGAGAGACAGTCACACTCACAAGATTTCACATATGGACCGCAAACCGTGGCCTGCATGTTGCGAATCATTTAGTTGCCTGAACATATGCCATACATATCAGAATGCTGTCTCAGTCCTGGAAAACAAGTCTTACTGCCATGAAGCGTAGTGAAAACCAAGTCCCTTCACAAAGGCATTAAAAGAAAAAAAGGATGAGCAGACCTGAATTTAAGAAACGACCACCTCGCACATATTTGCTTGAGCAAACTACAGCATATTGTATTTGACATACCGTGTTCAACTCCAATATCTGCAAAGAGTGAAAAAGCTAAGGACGTATTCAGAGACACAATAGGTGGTTAAATAAAAAATAAAATTAATGTTTGAGGCTCAGTAGGGAGCAGCATGCATCTTTATCTTCCTCATTGCTCCTTTTACTGGGGTGAGAGAGAGGAGAGAGGAAAAAACTAATTTTAGACACAATGTTCTGTGTCTGCTTGGGTCAGTGTAATGTGTTTAAATTAAATCTCTAGCCAGATGCTGATGACGCTGGAAATGATCATTTGCATTTAACTGGTGATTCAGAGCTGGAGCTGAAGCTAGTGCTCAAATCCACAGTGCAGTATGACTAAACAAGCCATTCATCGTAATGAAGATTAAATGAAGTTGAATTGGTGTTCTTGCTTCTGCAAAAGAATCATGAACAAAGTTCTGTTTCATCTGAGCTGGGTCCTGTGAGGCAGATAAGGCTGCTGATCAAAAATACCATCAGTCTGAAGCTGATCCCAAACCAGCAAATCCAATTTATATGCCAGCGAGTCTGCACAATACAGCAAAACTCTGTTTAGTGGGGCCATCTCAAACACTTTCCCCTCCAAACAAAAATTGTTCCCTTTTCCAAATCACACCACTGCAATATTACAACATTTACATTTGTTCCAATTGTGGCCAATTGTGTAGATTTAGCATTTCACATTTCAGACAGTTTGATTTTAACACTTGCCTCCACTGTTGAAATGACACCGTAACAAAATAATGAATGGTGGCTCGTGAGCATTCACATTCTAATTACTGTGCCTAGAGGATAAACATATACGCCACAAATCTTTTAATTAGCTCATAATTCAGTCACACATTTCAGGGTGTGTGCTGAGAACATTGTAGCTATATTTAATTGTGATATTGAAAGGGCTGAACCTTGCAGGAATATGCTGCCCTTTGAGTGCTGTTACAGGGTTGTGTGTGTGTGTGTGTGTTTTCACCCTCACTCCCTCTCCAACCCTCTCATTCTTTCCCTGCAAAAACTCACCAGTGGCTTTACACAACCAATGGACGTGCAGTGGCCCTTGTTGCTATGATACCAGATAGTAATATTTGCATTGAATATTAATTGGGCCCTCAGATCCCCATGTTGGGGAGTGAAATGTCTTTCTGTAATGTGAGCATGATTCAGATGTCAGGGGAGATGTAGAAAGAGAACAATAAGCCTTCATCCTAAAAGCGGGACAAAAATGGCTTTGGGTCCTTTTGTTTCAGTCTCTTGCACTTGTGATTTTGCTGAAAAAAAAAAAAAAAAGCTGATTTATCTTTTACCTTAAGGAGTGTTTTACCTGGGCTCCCAGTCCTCCTATTACTCACCAGCTCTAGAGAATAACATGGATAATTCTGCTGTGTCCCCACTTTGCCCCGCACTCATTTATACAGAGAGAAAATTAAAGTATGATTGCAATAAGCCTGAGTTAACAGTAGTTAGTTTGAATTCTTTATGGAATTTTCCCTAATTAGACAGTTGCCAGCAGAGTGTGTCAGTAAACAAGAATCAAAATAGAGACAACATTGTATGCTGTGTCCACATGTGCTGTTTAATTTTCTGGTGGTCTTCTGCTGGTTGAAACATCGTCAGTCGTGCGGGTACTTTATCTGATCTTTCATGTGCATTAATTTGGCACCCAGCACCTGCTGAATTCATTGATAGTGTGTTTGCCTCTTGGAGACCATACCATGTTGCCTTTTGGGTCCCGGTCCATTTTGTGTTCACTGACTTATTATAAACAAACTTTATAAACTGCTTTGTAAGGCCATCTCTGGTGGTAGGCCTTTTCCAAGACAGGAAACTTGAGGACCCGTAACTTAAGGTGAAGCCATTGTTGGGTTCTGCTTTTGTTTCCACTGATGCCCCTCTTTCCACCAAGTTAGCTCTTGAACTGGCTCCGTTCAAGATTCTTGGAGCCTTGGTGCTATCTAGTGAACCAGCCCGTGTTTCCACCAGTATTGAGCGGAACTAATGTAATCAAAGATGTGTCACCAACGGAGGGTGTTGCACAATGCACAACAGAAGTAAACAGTAACAGCAAGATGGCGGATCCTATTGATTAGCTGCGAGCTTTTGTTCTGTTCTTACAGATATTTGTTTTTATCCAAAGTCAAAATTAGGTGCGCAAACCAGAATGGAACCCGTTCCATGTTGGTGGAAAAGGGGTATGAGTAGCAGGGCAGTGCCACCAAACTCTACATCACTATATTTTATTTTCTCTGGAAGAAAATACTAGTTCAGACATTTGTTTAGCTTTTACATTCACAGTAAATTCACGTCACACACTTAATTTGAACCGCACTAATCAGGTTAGATGTGAATCTGTGCAGTTATCTGCCTTTGGTGTGTGGCATATTCTGCTCCTTATTTTCCTACTGATGCCCAGTTCACTGTTGGATTTATGTGTGTGTGTGTGTGTGTGTGTACTTTATGGATCTGTGGAAGTGGTCCTGCTCAGCCACATGAAAGCAAAATGGGAGAATCCAAGTCGGTTACAGAATGGATGGATCGTCACTGAGCGGCAAAGGCAGTCGATAAGCAGCATGTAATGTATGGCTGCTCATTCCCCAGGAGGAGTCTGGATAATGCAACACATGGGTCATCAGCTCACACCATCTAAAGGCAGCTGCTCCTACACATACTGTAGTGCTGTTCCTTAGAATAGTTACTCCGTGGGTTTCCCTGAGTTAAATTTACATCTCTAGCAGTTTGTTCATCTGTGATGTTAAATTATGCAGTTGTTCATAATTTGTGACCTCTGACCATCTGTTAGTAAAAAGTCCAATACTAGGTCTCTAGAGTTAGCTGTGATGAAATAAGGCCAAGAAATGCCAACTCTCTCGGGTAATCCCTGTGACGGCAGAGGTTGCATGTAGGCAGAGAGAGAGAGAGAGAGGCGGTGTCTTGCACTGAGACTTGACCTTGTAAACATATCTGGATCTCACCACCAGATTTGCAGGGACGCCCACTTAGATATTCAGATAGGCATGAAAAGACTAATTCATAGAGGTCTGCTCCATCAGGGATTGCCCTTGTGCTCAGGCTGAGCAATTAGCTCCCATAGAAAAGTGAAAGAGGAAGGCCTTATCAGTGACACGTACAAGCCTGCACAAACACACACACTCTCAAATTGAAACGCTTATACGTTCATGCATGGTTTCACAAGAGTCTGAGCGTACACACAAACAACGCTTGCTTGTATAATCAACACACGCATCCCCACTCTTTTCACCACACACCCCATGAGGCAACACAGCCTGTTAGGGGCCTCATCCAATTACAGTCATCTAGAGGTGACCTCTCGTCCTCCATGCTGCTGCTTTATATGTCACAGACATACAGAAAGTGGAGAAAGAGAGAGACACAGAAGAGAGAGGAGGCATCAAAAGCATGTTGGAGAGCACCGCAGGGGAATGGCATTATACACTATTACACCGACAGCTCTGGGAAGTGGAGTGCTCTCCAGCACTGCTCCAGTAGTTCATCAGGCCATCCTGGCAGGCTATGAGCTATAATTGGGCCAGACCTTTGAGATGATGGCAGGCTAACGCATCAGTGTCTGCTAAACGCTGGTGTCAACATGCCAAAGGAGCTGTCTAGCAGGGATTTCCTGCGCTGCACTGCTGCAAGTAGATGTGAATGCACAAGTTGGAGATCGCTACAAGTTATGCCTGGGTTTAAGCATTATGGTACAAAGGCAAGATACTAGACACATGTATCCAGTAGAGCATCTAGCAGGGAGTGCCAAATTAATATTAGGGTCATGTCAGATTCTTAAGACACAAATTGCTGTGGATGTGGGAAAAGGTTACAAGTAAAAGGTCATGACTGGCTGTTACTTTACTATCACTCCTTTTCTTCCTCCTTGCTCTTCCAATCTTAACTGTGACGACTTCCTTCTTCCACTGGAGTCCATGCAGTACATGTGAGAACAGAAATGTTAACACTATATTTACTGCATGGCACCAACAAGGCCGGGTTTAGGGAATAAAAGTTTCCACCATATGTCGTGCTATCTTGCACCAACCTCCTCCTCTCCAGCCCTGTTTTGTCTTTACTCACGTTGGTAAACTTTGGATGGCGAGGTGTGGTTGAGTTTCTCCAGCGAGTCACTGCTGCCTTCGTCCATGATGTAATCGAAGTTGAGGATGAACATCATGACGACGCCCTCCTCGTTCTTCACAGGGATGATATGGGTTGCGCACAGGAAGTTTGAACCTAACCAACAGGAAATTAAATCAATGTTAGAAATGGGTAATTAACTTTTGTTTTGTGTTTGATGGACTTGGCAGTCAGTTATAGAATCCTGAAATTATGAGTCCCATCAATCTACAAGGCAAGCTTGCCTGATTCAAATTCATAACAACTTAATTATTTTCTGTGCATAACAAAGTGGTAAAACCCGATCAAAGACTCAAAGTAACATAACAGCTTTTGAGCTAAAGTACAGTTTGACCCTGGAGCTTTCCATTAACACTCTGACATTCAAACATCTTCTTCCAGATAAAGCTGTGTGTGTGGAAAGGCCTGAGAGAGAAATGAGGGGAAAAAGGTCAAAGGGTCCTGAGAGGAAAGCCTCTGGAGCTGAACGATTTCTTGTATCCAGACATGCCCCGAGTCTGTTCTGCTAGTGGGTACTGCACAGTTCAGTACAGTCAAATACAGTGCAAACATATATTCACGTTCAAGTTAACATTAATGTCTAATTACTTCCATACTGCATCATCCTGGATGAAAAGGCATCCAAATTCATTACTATGTAACAGGAATAACAATGTGCACACACAATGTATGCTTGCTATGCATATCCCCAAAAGATAAAATAGCAACCAGTCTTTCATTTCCTATCATTCTCACAAAAAAAAAAAAAAAAAAATGCTCTCAGTTGCTAAACCCCAATTATTAGAGCTGCCGATGGCTCCGCAGTGGGAGGTAAATTTATTGCAACCCTGCACTTTGTTGAGGTATTGTAGATTTGCCTGACATTGGCTTTATTGATAAGTTCAGGCTGACACGGTGGTTGCCAGCATTGGCTAGATGGGATGTACAGAAGCTATGACCAGGATTACTGGTGTAGAAAATGAAAATGTATATTAAGTTTTAAATAATGAATGTGGACATCTCTGGAAGATGCTCTCCCTCACATTAGGCTCTAAGTCCTGCTGTCACCAGGAGGCTATTTATAGCTCACCCAGCAGGCACCCAGCCTACAGCGTTTCTTTTCTGGGGGAACACAGAGACACTGCTGCACAAGCACACTCAACTGCAATTCTGACTCTACTCTACTCATCCTACTGTGCAGCAACATTATAAACCAACTGCTTCACCAGACTGGGGTTTGATTTATGTATTGGGAAGCCTTGATTCCACTAGGCTAAGCAGTAACCTGCCCCTAATAGTACATCAGTGTCACCGTGAGTGGATGGAGCCATTAATTTCAGTCAGAGGGAGTGGGGGTGCTGGGCAAGCTGTATCACGCCTCCTCTGCCTTAAGTGACAATATGGAGAAGAAGCCCCTACTCCAAGAGGAGGTGTCTCTTTGCTTTCATGGTTTTCAGGAACAGTGGGGCATACTGCAGCTAAAGGGAACACATACTGTACGCAGCAAAGACAGGGCACAGGACCCTGAGTGTCAGTGGAAGTTAGTGGATTTAATCCTAATTAACAATTTTGAATTCTTGTATTTTACAACAAAATACCTTGTAAATAATAAAAAAGACTTTTATGCCAGTGTTTAACACTTCGACAGGCAATTTGTGGATATGAAAGTAGAAATGTGTCCGTTTTATCTCCTTAAGCACAAGGAGCAGCAACGACGGTCCCATTACTTAAAATCCTGACGATTCATGTTGATTGCAAATTAAAATAAAAAGGATCAAGTCTGTCTCCATGGAAACAACTAGCGAGCACTCCAGAGAAAAGCAAACTTCCTGTGCCAAGTTGGATATTAGTTTCATTTGTCTCCAGCACAAAGCAACTTCAAGATGTTTCTCAAATGAAATGAGATCATCTTCATTCTGCTGAAGACATCTGTCAATAGAACTTTCCCTTTCAAAATGGCCACATTTTCAACTTGTTAAGTTACATTTCAAGTGAGTCAAGTTTAAACACTAGTAATACAAAAATGAGACAACAAGTTAAGATGGAGCTTTTTTGGCAGTGTATCCGCCATCATACAGCCATTTCCCCAGCAGCAATGCTAGCAGGTACAGTACAGATGCAGAAAAAAAGTTTTAGCTAAAGAGACTAAATTCATGATAATTGAATGTCTCCCCTGTGGTTGAAGGAGGAACACACACAAATGCATAACTAATTCCTCCAAAGTAGAAGACTTGCACACATACTAGCATGATCATCATTCACAAAAACACACATGTGCAAAAACATAGGTCCAATACACACATGTAAATTCATACACACGCACACTACAGTGCTTAGTGTAACCTCTGCATGCCTCAGGAGAGGACGTAACCCCAGCTTTGTAAAGCAATCTCTCTGTGTGTGTGTGTGTGTGTGTGTGTGTGTGTGTGTGTGTGTGTGTGTGTGTGTGTTTGCATGCATGTGTGCACTCTAAAAATAAGCCGCTTGGAAACCACAGGCATTTATAATTCATAGGAGTATTATGTTCTAGAAAACATAACGGTTGGACAATATAAGAATGAGAAGAGGCTCTATGGTTATGTGCGTGTGTCTGAGTGTGTGTGTGTGAGACGAGAGAGACGGAGAAGGGGTCGCTCAGTCAGCTCAAAATCGATACATGTAAAAAATGTTCCCAAAGTTAGCTGAAAAAAAACCCCAATAAATTCAACTAATGAGGTTGTGAAGAGTAAGTGTGTGGATACATTCATTATATTTTCCATTTGACTCATTGCTTACTATTTGTCTGTTCATCATCAGGTGTTTTGTGTACGCATGTGCTGCATTGTTTTTACGTTATGTCATACACTTGCAACAACAGCTTAATGAATTTGAAAGAGAGAGGAAGGTAGAGAGGTGTGCACGTGGGTCTGAAACAGTTAAAATAGTTAGCTAAAAGTAATGGATAAATGGTTGGAGCATTCAGTTTCACTCTAAGTGGTAGCAGTATGATTGCTCAGCAAACCAACCTAAATATTAACACTTCAATTGTATGAAAAAATTATTATAACAACATCCACTTTTATATAATTAATGGTGTGTTTGGAACATGATAGGTGGCAATCGATGAAAGGGTATGTGAGTTCAGTTGACAGGGCTGTGGAGGTACCTTAGACCAAAAACGTTGGGAACCACTGGGGTACACAGTACTGTATGTGGGTTTTGCAATATGGGGATGACAAGAGACCCAAGTGCCAGTTTGTGTGTGCACAAGTGTGTGTGCTCTCTGTATTAACCTCCACTTTGACGTGCATGTATGTCGAGTTGTGCTTTAAATCTGCGTCCAAATGTAAAAATGACAATATCTACTTGTGCTGTTAGCTGTATGAGTCGGAGTGTGCTCATTTCAGTTTTCCATTACTCTCAGAGACATACATTAGTGTGTGATGAGGCACAACAGAATGAAATAAAAATAAATCTGTTAATACGATTTATTTTCCATTTCCCTCTCTTTCCCCTCCATTTCCCATTATCACTTTTTCACTCATTATCTGCCTCCATCACTCTTTCTCTAGCTTTTTTCTCTCCATGTCCTTGTCTGTCTATCACTCTCTTCCTTCACCGTTATTAAATCCACCCAAGTTCTCATTTGTTTTCTTTTTCTGTTGCTATTTCTCTCACTACCCCTGGTTCTCCCTTTAGCCTCAGTGTGCCTGCTCTCTCTCTCTCTCCCCCTATCTGTGTATGTCTCTCTGCCTGAGAAATGAGATAGCTGTCCAGGTTCTCTGCAGGAAGGCCACCTGACGTGTTATAAGTGGACAGATCAAACAGATCCCCGGTGCTGCTGCCGATGCAAATTTCTGCCTGTCTGCCTGCATATCCTGTCTCAGCGGAGGGTCAAAGGCAAACACACATACATGCACACACACACTCACGCAAACAGAAATAACATTTACATTTCTCAGTTGCACACTGGCATAGAGGCGGACAACCATGCACGCTATCACGCACACACAGACACTAATGAGAAGATCTCTGCTCAGCACACTCTGAACCAGGCACAGACAGACACTGGCTCACACGCACAAACACACAGCCTGCCGGCAGCATTAATTAGCAGAATGTTCTCTGTCCAACTAAATCTAATAAGCAGGCGATGGAGCTGGTTTACATGGTGCAGTGTAATGAGAGAACGCACCTTTGAAAGGCACTAAAACAGCTTTAGTCAGAGCATCTCTGACCTGAATATTCATAAGGAGCTGCAAAGCAAAACATAGTTAAGCCTCCTAATGTGATACATCATTCAGGTGCCAGCTCTACGTCTTTGGAAATATGTTCAGAAAAAGATCCTCCTCTGCCTTTAAAAAAACAGCCTGACTCAGCATTCTCCTTCCCAAACTCAAATCTACAGTCATGGATGGATGGACTAAAACAGAAACTAAATCTTTTGCTGCCTGGTCTCTAATCCTCCGAGGATGGCGGATAGAGGGAAGGGTTGACTTCCAGTTTGTGAGAGAGGCAAACAATCTCAAACTTTGGCAAGGTGAAAGTGAGTTGATAAACACAGAGCTGTCAATCATCCACATAAAGATCACAAAATCACTGAGCCAAAACAGAGTGAATCGTATATATAAAAACAGCCCGATAAGCCTACTGCATTGCTAGCCCATTGTTGCACTAGCCTTGTTTGTCAAAGTCAAGCCGTAAACCTTAAGCCTGAGTGGAAACGTGGGTCTTAGCGATTTAAACATTTTCCACTCGGCTTCATTTCCTCCCTTACGCGGCGCGGCCTACCTGGATTAATAGGGCTACCTGGTAATCTGTTGCTACACAGATGGCTCGGCAGGATGACAGCGCAGTGTGGTACCAAGTGCATACACAGAATATGCCAAATCACAGTATGCTGAGAGGCTCTTTAATGTTTTCAGACCAAAGCTGCATTGTTTAGCGTCATCTCTTTTGAACACACCACTACTCTGGTACAACGGGGATTCAGTTTTAACTCCGATAAACCAAAAGATTAAAAAGTCACCGTCACGCCAGGTTGTTTTGAACTTGATGTCTATCCAATAAACTACTTGGATGAGTCGTCCAAGCAAAGATATTAGTCATGCAATAAACACAATTATATGCGCAGACAGATGGATAAATGTGGCATCCAAAACGTACTGGAGAAAGGTTGATATTCTGCACAACAAACACAATGAAGGTGACTTCTTTTTTTATGCCCAAGATCTCTTTTGGCTCATTTGTCCTTGAGGTTTAGACTGAAAGCAGCACCACTGTTGGACATCAGGACAAAGTTCAGATGAGGACACTCTTATTTCGCACTGATGCACCACTGACCAACTGTTCCCACAGAGTTGGGCCTTCATTACACAGAGCTATCCAACAACCCCCCCCCCACAAACTCACACATCCAGCACGACTATGAAATTACCTCCGTGTTCACTCATCCTGTGCGTTTTGCCACCTCCCTATTCTTTTCCTAAAATGATATTAATTACACTGTATCAAGGTTATGTCAGTTCAGCCTCATTTTAAGCTTGAGGGCTCACTGCTCCTCTGTGGTAAAGGTGATGCACTCCCCTCACATTTTCTTCTCACTTTTTGATTCTGCTAAATTAATAGTTAAGCAGGGATGTGTTTGTTTTAGTTTTGCTATGTTTTTGTTATGAAGATGAGGTAGACGAGGAAGCTAAGGTCCTCTACACCTTTATATGCCTGTATGAACTATTTAAGTTTAGATTTAGCCTAACTTGATCCAATACCGTTTTCCTTAAAATGGGCTTTAAAGTCTCATTTTTGAAACACTAGTTTCACTCAAAAAAATCTGGAAACAAGGTAACAAATTTGCCATCCCTTTTGTCACATGCTTTAATTGGAGTAGGACATTTTTAATGTAATACTTGAATACTTTATGGTTTGGTAAATTATCAGCCAGGAGTGGTGGAAGAAATATTCGGATCCTTTACATAAAGATCCCCTCCAGACATGTTGTAATATATATAAAAACACTTTGAATAATATTTTCTGACTGATATGGTTTCCCCCAAAAAAGTTAAATTACCTTGTTAAAATTCTTAAAATTACATCAACCCCTTCTCACTTATTAAAAAAAGCCAGAATCTATGAATATGGAAATGTCTCATTTCAAAAGTTTAACTGCTGGACACTTTGCTGTACAGTCCATTTTCAGTGTCTGCCACCTGGAGGTTTCAAGTTTCTACGTCACACTTGTGTAAGACGCTTACTGGACTGTGATTGGCTCCAAACTAGTTGTGAGGTCACAAAATGATGCTGGTACGTACGTCCCCCTCTAGCAGATGAATGTGAAAACAGACTGCACAGTGAAGCTCAAACATTACAGTCAAGTAACAAGAAGAAAAACAGTTTTCAGTTTAAGTCAAAAGTAGCAATAAGTAAAGCCCTGCATTCAAACTTATACTTAAAGTAAAAGTACATACGTATTACCAGTGTACTTAAAGTAGAGCTGCAACCATTAGTAGATTAAGCAACTGATCAAAAGAAAATTAACCAGCAACTATTTTGATCATCGATAATAAAAACCATAATCGACATTTGATGGTTCCAAGTTCTCAAATGTGAGAATTTGTAACCTATTTGTTAGTCAGTCAAAACAAGACATTTCAGCCTCCATTACTCAAAGGCATGTGCAACGGGAAGAGTTCTAGTTTCAAGATGCTGGAAATTTCATTAGATTCTATTTCCACTATCAATAATTAAGACAATGCAGCTCAATGTGCGCTTGTTCACAGCAGCAGGGTAGCTAAAGAGCAACACAAACACACATTGATCACTAAGTGTGGTTAAAATGCATTCCGTCAAGTGCCTCCTCTCCTCGCTCTCTGTCACACACACACACACACACACACACCACCGACCAGTTTAACATCTTCTGACTGCTTGTATCTGACAGTGATTGTGGGATAGTGGCATATGGGAATCTTGATAGCCCTCATTTGGAGAAACCACTGCCAAAAGTATTGCAGTCAAAATCATTTTAAATTGCAGCATGTGCTTTTTGCCCTAATAGACATGGTGTGTGTGTGTGTGTGTGTGTGTGTGTGTGTGTGTGTGTGTGAGAGAGAGTGAGTGACACTGATGTGAGCTGAGCCTCCAGCAGAAGGGAGCTGTTGGTTGGTGCTACACTGCTTGAGGGGTTACGGTGACATCTCCCTTGTTGTTTTCCTGCCTCTCTCTCTCTCTCTCTCTCTCTCTGTGTTAAAAACTTAGCGGGGAGCCTCTTCAGCACGGCGCGGCTAATTGTCATCAAATCAACTTCTCCGCGTTGCTTTCTGACCCTGCACCCGCCCAGTGAGTCAATCTCTCCTGCAATATTATCGTCACCTCTTTGACTTTACATCAAGAGGGTGAGCAAAACGACATCATTTTGTGAATGACCGTGACGTGTGGCAGAATGCTCATCTAACATGCCACTCAATCTGGAATCTTGAAAATTATGGAGTCATAGGAGTGCCATAAAAAAAGAATAAATCTGTAAATGAATAAGAAAAAAATGTGGAAATATAAAGAAGAATAAATAAGTAAATCAAACAAATTATAAACATAAAGAGAAATAAATAAAAATAATTAATAAATGTGGAAATATGACAAAATATAAAAGAATAAGCATTTTCATTTATTATCACATTTATTTGTTCATTTATGTCTGTATTAATAATAAATTAAAATGCTTTTAATTACTCTTATATTTTGCTGTTTATTTATTTCCACATTTATTTATTATTTTATTTATTTCTCTTTATATTTCCACTTTATTTTCTTATTCTTTTACAGATGTATTCTTTTTTATGGCACTCCTATGACTCCATAGAATGAAGTAAAGTCTTTTATTTACAATAAAATATTTACTTGAAAAATCTACTTGTTTTAGGGACAGAAAATATACAGGAATCCACTTAACTTGATACCACCAGGGCAAGATCATTAGGGTAGAGAAAATAAGAAAGTTAAATGAGAATTGACCTTCTTTCAGAGGGAGGAAGGCTTATTTTTTTTTTGCCTTTCATTCTAGGGAAATGTGATCCCTTCCCCTTCTCCCCTGGGAACATTCAGTTGTACTAAGAGCTGTTTAACTCGGATGCCAGCTCTCTAATCCAGGAGGGAGAGCGCCACCTTATCCCCGGGGATACAATATCATCAGTGGTGGTGGCCTGGTGGTTTGTCCAATCACTGTGAAAGGAAGCACCAACTCCCTCATTAACTATTTGGTAAAACCCTTTTTGTTAAGAAAGGTGGACATTCTCTCACACACACTCTTTGTTTTCTTTATTTAATGTATAGTTCCAAATCAATTGACAAAGAATTGTACTCGGCATTAGAATTAAGTTTATTTCTTAAAAATATATTAAAAAGACATACAGTAATCAATGCCATAACCTGTCAAAAGTAAACAAACAAAACAAACAGTAGCGTTTTTATGTGATGTATGAGTAGGCGGGTTCTCAGATTTGATTGGATACTGCATCTGTGATGTAATGACATCTAATTAAGATAAATACTGACTGATGTACATATAATCTGTTTCTTTTGAATGCACAGTATTTATGTCAACATATTGAAGAATGAAATGAAGCCTTGTTGGTATGAGCAAGTTAAAAAGACAATGTATATTTGTTGTTAACCTTATCAACTCTCCATAGAGTTCTGCCCAGATAGGCCAGTTTGAACTGGAAAGGCAGGCTCTCGTGCTAAATGTGAGTGAAAGCAGACTGGTTGGATTTTCTGTTTGTGAAGAGCAGCACCAGAACTGTTTTGAGCTGTGTAAAGAATACAACGTTTTCTCCATGTTTTTCTTTGTTTCATGTTTTGTTTTGGTTTTTTGGAGACTGAAAATAAAAGTCTGCCTATTTTTCCAGCACACCTCCCTGCCAGCGTGACGTTTTGTCTTCTTTATATTTCCTTTTGTCTTCCTTACCATGCTACCCTGCACACACTGCAACACAGAAGTTTGTCCATCAATGGGCGTATCAATGAAAATGTCCACAAGCTACACACCAAGCCCCCATTTGCTCCATTACTGTAACTGTAGAAAGTGAAGCGAAATACATCGCCTGCTTCACTACTACAAAAAAAACCCCAAAAGATCCTGGTGTTACATGTCATGGCTGTTAGAGAAAGAAATTGTTTTACTGCAAGTGACTGAAAATCATTCTCTCCCATGGCTTTTGTAACTTCAGTGCTCAGTATGTTACCTCTACTCAATACCACTACAGTGCCTCGACCAATTACAACAAGACACTTTAGAAAACAAAGCAAAATAATGCAATCATTCTTTTGATATCATTTCTCAAATATGGACACAATCCCCAACACAAAATTTAAGATAAAATTGCTATTGCATTGGTATATGTTACAAGAACTAATAAATTACAGAAAATCAATTATGGATCAAAAATCCATATCATTGCATCTCCATTCCCATGTGCCATTGTGCAATTGCCTTGACTAAACTGATAGGACCTGTGGGTGTTATAAAGTGATGCACTGCAGCCTTTTGAGGATGTGGAGGAAGCCAATATTGCTTCCACTAGAAAACTAGATAGACAAAATCAATGTTTAGAGTACATGATGAGAAAGATCCAGGCATCAACTCTTTGCACAATGTGGCCGGATGTTGTCAGCGCATAATGACTTTGAACAGCACTTGATAATGTTTGCAAGAGGGTCTATTATTTGGGGAGACGGCCCTTTAAATAGAAGATCCTTTATTTGAGTCACACAAAACCTCAAGGTGACTGCGTCCTATTTCAGCATCCATGGATAAAACATTTCCCATTATCTGAGTGTAAGTTGCATGAGGTAAGAGTAGATGACAAGATATTCGGGTGCACTCAAAGTCAGGCAGGGATTTAATATCTTCAGTAGGGTTTTGATTTCATCCTGAGATCAATCATTAAAGTGCAACTCCACCCTCAAATCCAGCTAGAACCCTCTCTCCCAGCAAATTTTAAAAGTGCAATGAGTGAGGGAACAACGACTGTAGGGGAAGTGGCCTTGTGGCTACTGACTGACACTGATTAGAGTCTTTTTTTATATAAATGTCATGACGTAGACAGGTCCCAACCAGTTGACTCTATGTCAGCATTGGCCTCGCAGGTTCAGGGCCGATTTAAAACAGTAGATGGCGTGTTGAACCATTTTCAACAAAGAAATGTCAATATTAACACCAGCATTGATGTGTTTCATCACAGTACAGTCATATCATTTAGTTTACAGCTTAAAAACACCTTTAAGTGTGCAGTAGCTCTTTAATTTAAAATCAGTTTTAGTTGAATTAGTTTTTAAAGCAAATATAAACTGGTGCTGTTTTCTAGCTTCCCATGTAGTGCATTTAAATCATTTGAATATCATTCCATGAAACAGTATAGAAATTGAGAGTGTATCCAAATTAAATATCCTGGAATAGGCCTAGATCTCATACACAGACAAATATATGCAAACTAAAGCTTTAGAAACAGAGGATGAGTCACAATGGAGAGCAGAATACAAATAATTAAGACATCTTTAATGTCTGTCCTTGATTATGGAGATCTTGTTTATATTCATGCCTCACTCAAGTCGCTGGATTCAATACATTATGCAGCTATTTTGAGCAGCAACGGAGCAGTGGTGTTTACTATGCACATATCACTACCAAGTTACCTCAACTGTCTGCAACATAAGAATCAGCTGCCAACCTCATGATTTGGAGTATGAGTGTAAATGGAGACTTATCATATCACATTAAGCTTGGTTAAACCAGATTGCAGTTACACTTTAAGCTTTTGTTCCAACCTTTTAATTTGTTTCAGCAATCTGAACACATTACTTGAAATGTGATAGCTATTATGATATCTGGCATATTTTATTTACCTTTGTAGTATTATTTTTATACCTGGTATACCTTGCTCTGAGTGTATTGCCCCTGTTAATAGAAAGGTTTGATGTTGAAATCCCATTATGCCTGTAAGTAAAACACCATTGTACTTTTTGTTGACTTGCTACATCTGATTTATGATGGTGTGTGAGGAGATAATCTAAGGTCATGGAGCAAATCCTAAGCAATTCATGGAATACAACAAAGCCTTGCATAGCAGCATTAACAGGAATAATCCGTCTGAAGCTTTGGGCACCATGCGGTGTCGCTGCAAAAGGTTATCTGCGAGATCATGGTGGGTGATGGAAGGCTCTACAGACTCTGTCAAACAGCAAGCTGTGATGGCGCCATAAATACACCGTTTATCATTATGAATGTGGAAAAAAAGTCAGACTTGACAGATGGTGCAGCAAACACGATAGTGCAAAACAAAGTGACTTGATTGGACGTGTTGGAAAATAAAATCCATTTTGAGAAAATGATGACTATTTTGTCTCTTCAAAAATGAGATGTCTACTTGTTTTTTATACACTAAGCATATTCCAGATTCAGCAAAAACCGCAACATGCACAGAGAACTGAAATCACGAAAATCAAGTAAAATCACAATTTAACTGATGTGTGCACATATTTGGAATACAGACATGCACATGTAAGTATCCATCTTTCCTTCTAATGACTATTAGGTTTGGTCCAGTTTCAAGGTTTCAAATTCTTAGATTATCTATAAGCAGCTGTATTTTTGATGATAATGTTTCTCTCTTTTGTTTGTCCTAGTAAACTGTTGTTGCATGTGAGTATTGACTCAGTGTGTTTCTGTAAGAATTATTGCATAAGTCTTATCAGTGTAACAGACGTTTCTGGGTGTGTTCTGTGTATATGGGTATGTAGCCTATGGTTTGTTGATTATCAGGATTATCTTTAATGTGACACATTGTTAGAACATCACAGAGGTCCGGGTCAGACCAGGACATCTGATGGATTATTTTAGAACATACAGTAACATTACATTAAGCTGCTCATCTAGACGTATAGGATGTATAAAGCTGCAGAATGAATACTGTACATAGAAACCTCTGCAGAATAGAAGGGCCCATTGATTATGCTAGGGACATATTTTGACGTTGCTGGAATGCCAAGGGAGGGCAGCCAGGTAACGGCCAGGTAACATCCCAGACATCGGTTCAACCTTCGTTTTGGAACTATGTTTTGAACCATTACCGGACGTCTGCAGCGTTTGCTGGGAAAGATGCCTGGCTTGATTCAAGATGTTGGCAATGAAGCTGTCACAACCCACAACATGAGTATTATGTTCAATCAAATACGCCATAGACTAGATCCAAACAATATAAAGCTTATCTAATTTTCTGAGACTGGGCTGACTGAACATAGGCTGAACATATGTACAAGAAAAAGCAATTACAACATCGCTGGGATATACTGTGGGTGCTCCTGTAGATGCTGGAACTATTCGATTAAAGAACACTGTAAAAGCATGACAGGCTCCAGTTCCTGTCGCCCTTGCCTCATCACAGCACTGCAATACTAAATTACTTTTGTCAAATTGTCAAGGAATCAGCAGCGTGTATATCTGTCTGCCCACAGCAAAAGAAAAATACAAGAACAATCTGAGCCCTGGTGTGTCTCAGCTGGACAGAATGCATGAGGACGACTCAAATGGACAAATCAGAAGCTTTAGAGAGATGTGAGAGTTGGACCATCGTGGTCCAGCGCCTTGATAATCTGCGTTTGTCAGGTTTTGTTGAGAGTATGACTAGCTGTAATGAAACAGGCCAGTGGCCGTAGGCTGTCCCCTCAGACTCTAAGGGCTTGCTGATTCAATCTCCATCAAAGTGACTCTGCAGGCACCACAGAGTGCTGATCCCTGCCTGGCATTTAGTTGGGGGCTTCTAAAAATGGGCAAATACACGAACGTAGGCTTTCACCTAATTCAGCTGGTAGAAATAGTGTTTGAGTCATCTGTTTCGAAGGGTCAAACACTGACTGCTGCGGGGCCTGGGCACAAAGATACTGCAGTAACATCAACATATAAGTGACCTTGCCAAGCATCGGGTCTGCCACTATGCCGAGAAAGAGGAATGAAGAACAATATGTATATATAGAAGCAACATATCTTGGAGAGAAAAATGCAGATAAAATACATTTATTAATACTTTCATTCCACAAATACGTCTAGAAATTGACCAAATGTTAAACAACGCCCACATGAATGAAAAAGATCAGGCGTGATCTGATGAATGAAAGAGCCCGATGGAAAAAAAAAAAATGAATGGCTGTTCATTCACAGATGTGCTCAAATCCAATCTGTGAATAAGAGAAAAGCAGGGATCATGGTCTGAAATCACACACTGACAAATATGAATGGTTAACTGGGGGAGGGGCTGAATCATTATGTTTACCAATAAATATTTTAACTGCGCTCGCATGAGACTTCTTAACATTAAAAAAAGGACTATATAATCTTTCTTGCCAACATCCGGTTTATCATTTCTCTCTCCGATACCGGCTGGATGAATGGTATCTCCCGTGCGCGGAGCTGGCTGGTGTACAGCTGTGGAGGGTGGGTGAGGGTCGTTGTCTTGTATAAGGCAAGAATGAGGAGAGACAAGGGGGAGGGGGAACTGCGAAGTGAGGTGTTTGAGCCGGAGCATGTTGGAGGAGAGGGCTGTCAGACTGTTTACTGTCTGTTTGTGGTAATACCATCGCATAATGGCAGCATGTGTGGGCTTAATCCATAGATCCAACATCAGAATGACCTATATTTATTCACTGGCACGGTGCCTGCAAACCGTGGCTGGGAAGTAAATTTCATAAGCACAAGCTGAGGTTAAACTGGTGTATGTGGTTGGTACTGGCAATCATAAAATATAGCAATATTTTTTTAAATCTTCTTTGTAACCTTAATGTGTACGAATGCTTCGATTAAAAGCCTAATGTATCAAAGTGACCCCCCTGTCAGACAAAGCTGCCCAAAAGCATTTCATTCTGTAGAAATTAAGAAATTATTACACATCAACACAAAATCGCAGTTTTCAGTCTAAAATGTCAGTATCAAGTCTCAAAGACCCAAATCTAAATTAGATGCAACCTGGCACAAACGGAGAGGACATTACTTGCATTGCATTTCTACTAGAGTATGGAGAAAAGGGTCTGATTTTTTCAGATCTTCAATGATTTTTGTTTGAGGGTGTCTGAATCATATTCTGAAGACATAAACATCTTGATAATTACCTGTTCACGCAGCCTTGTAGTTCATTTAACTTGATGACCTCTGAGGAAATGATGTCGAGATTTGTGACTGTGAAGAATGACTCAACAGGAAAGCAATGGAAAGGGGATAGCCACCGAAGGAATGGGTTATTGATCCGAATGACCTTGTTAAAAAGTCAGCGCAAGGTTTCATGAATATCAATACAAACAGGTGAAAAACAGCTAATCAAAAATCTGTCTGAGGACATAGGTACTATTTTCTAATTAAGGTCACTGCAGGTGCAGCATTCTTTTTAATCTTCAAAAGTAAATGGTAAATATGTAATTAAAATAACCCTGATAAATTGTGTCATTCACATTTTTGTGTATCTTTCTTTCTTTCACCAGGGTCCCAGGGTGACACTCATCTCACGCGCATGAGCCAATGTCAAAAACGCTTCTAAAGACGCTTTCTATGTGGATTGGCCTTTACAGTAGGAATTCATTTCAAATAGGCATGAATTAAAATGATTGTTGTGCTCCCTTTCACTTTGCACAGCATTTGAATACCACATCATTCTGCATTGCAGTGTATGAGATCATGTTATTCTTATACTGGGTGTGTCTATGAACCTGCATCACTCAGTCAAATTCCTCTGCAATAATTGTACTTGGCAAATAACTGACTCAGATTCTGCTTTCGATGGCAGTTTCAAGATTGTGTGACTGTACACACGAGCATTTTATCCCCATTTCAGATATTATCTCCGTCCATACTACACACCTAAAAATACATGTCACGTGACCAGTCACATGCACTGGGCATGCACGTGCCAGTGTAAACAGGAAGCAGATTCTACTACTCTGCATTGGTTGCTTAGTTGCAGGAAATACTACGAACAAAGAACAGCAATGGAAAAAAATAAGTGTAGAGATTTCTCTGCTTGGACTGACGACCAGGTGGAACCGTTACTGAAATTAAGTATTCGTTATCCATGTTGAATTAACCACTGGTAGTCAATGTCGTTTGTTTTCATCTGGGAAAGGGTCGTGTGAAAGGGATATATGAATCAGGGAAGGACACGTGTCCTTCACACG
Source organism: Macquaria ambigua (assembly GCA_008360985.2). NCBI lineage: Eukaryota > Metazoa > Chordata > Actinopteri > Centrarchiformes > Percichthyidae > Macquaria > Macquaria ambigua. The sequence continues at coordinate 244,409 of VMKM01000324.1, forward strand.
TGGCTGATAAGACCCAATCAGAAAGCGAACGTGGGTGTCTGCATCATCGTTTCTGCCCATCATTAAACGCAACCCCAGAGTTTTCAAACTAAAACGGGATCAGCAGTGTTTTAAAAGGTCTTCGTTTTAGGGGTTATAAAACGCTGGAGTAGTGTGAACGCTAGGTGTAAACGTAGCAAAAGTTTTAAAACAAAAACGTATTAGTGTGGATGTAGCCTGGGTCCCAGTAGTCTGCTCTGTTCTCCAGCTCTGAGCCCCATAGGCAGACATGCCAGGATGAATTTGAGAGTTGCAGTGGTATATCAGGGCTCTTTCAACAGTTGCCAGGACAACACTATGCTGTACTGCACATAGAGACTTTTTTTTTTTTTTTTTTTTTTACAGGGATGAGAAAGTGAGGGTGTGACAGACAGGAGGAAATTCATCTGAATAGTGACTGGAAAAGTACAGCAGGGCCATGTGTCTACTTTACATCCCTCCACTTTGTCTGTTTTAAAGCACTCAAGTTTATAATGGCACCAACCAAGGAGTGTAACTACAAGTCTGCTTTTCTTGTAAATGACCAATCTGCAATCCTGGAGGCTCTTCTTCTTGCTGGCAGCCCGGAGAGGCCATTGAAGAGACTCGTTATAAATGAGATCCACTGTGAGGAGGCATGAACATAGAGGAAATCGAAGCCCTTGCTGCAACATGAATCTATCCATGTCACTTTAGATTGAGAGTGGGGGGGCTTGCTCATTACTGTGCTTTCTCTCAGGCTCATGAGAACTGATGAAAGCGAGCTGGACAGCCACATTTGAAGTCACTATCTAGTATCTACTAGATCCTTTATGGGTTTGGTCTATGTTGGGCGCTACATTAACTTTTTACGGTACCCAATTGAGAATAATTTTACATATCTGCATAGTCCTAACCCCCCACCCCCCACAGAGAGACAGACAGAGGGTGTTGGAGACAGAACTAGGGCCATCCATAATTGAAGCAGCTCTCAAGCTGCTGGACTGGATTCAAGAGTGCGTCCCTGCAATGTCTAGAAGCCATCTAATATTCAGCTGCACCTGATTTCTCTCTCACCTTCATTTACTCTCTCTTGCCTGCTCGCTCACTTGATCCCTCACAGTCACACACGTCAAACTTAGTTTAGGATGATTCTCTTTCTCATTTATGTATCTAATTTTGTCTTTGCGTTGCCCCCACTCTTTCCCCCCACTGCATCTGCTCTTCTCCTATGTTCCTTCATGCATATGTCTTTCACAGACACAAGCCGTCCACTGTATGCCCTCAAACACAGCTCAACCTGAGACTGTGAAAGAGACTGCGTGAACAGAATACGAGCTTATCTCGTTTGCACAGCAGTGGATGTACAAGAATTGGTTTAACAGAGAATGGTTTCCATTCCAGAGTCACACCATCATCAGTCATCGTGTCTGGCTTTGTCTGAGGCTATAGAGCCACATTCACTAGTTACTTATTATTCTTAAGAGCGGTTCACACAATGTGGTGGAGTTGTATCGGCAGCTTCTACACTGCAAGAATAATGTCCATCATAAAGACACCTTAAAGCAGTTTAAAAATCAGTTTAAAATGTAAAATTACCATCGTGTTTGTAATTGTTGTGTCTAATGTAAAAAATTTTATGTCTGACTGAAAACTGAGAATAATTTAGCTGGTAATTCAACAGCTGGTAGTTTCCACTTGTTTCAGTCATTTTGAACTGTCAGCCAAAGTAACTTACAGGGAAACTTCATTGATTTTACACATCAAAGTGTGTTTCCAGGTGTTGAGGAGTACTACTGCATAGGTGGAAAAAAGTTGTATAAAGCTTTTTGTGTCTCCAGAGGGAGACTGCGTGTGAAGTCTGGTAAAGAAGACTGCAAGTTTGAAAATGAATAAAATCTGGGGGTGTGGAGTTAGAAAGAAGTGAGCTTATAAGACCTCTGTCATTGTGAGTCCTACAATGTTGTATGAGTGCAATGCTAAATGGGTGGGGTGCCAAATAAAGCAAATCATGTCCATGATATAAAGCAAATGTCATGGTTCCAAGTTCAAGATTAGAGCTGTAACACGTATTAATTGATTAATTGATTGAGTTGCTTTTTAAGCAAAAAATGCCAAACACTTGCAGGTTCCAACCTCTCAAATGCAAGGCTTTGCTACTTTTCTTTGTCTTATATGAATGTACACTGCATATCTTTGGGTTTTGGCCTGTTAGTTGGACAAACGAAGAAATCTGGGAAATTTCGATGAGCATTTTTCATTATTAGATAAAACTATCATGAAAAAAATGGCAGATTAATCTTTACAATAATTGTTAGTTGTAGTGTAACATCTAAGCCCCCAGAGTGAAGTATTCTTATAGCTTTTATTTTTCATTTTAAAAAGGCGAGGGAAAAAAGCATCACTGAAGCACAACCAACTTTAATCTATTTATAGCGTGACATTTTCAGTCTCATTTGCTATTTGCAACTGAGCTTATAGATTTCTTGATACACCAAGGACCCTGAGCATCTGCTCTTTAGTATGGAAAGAAAGATACAGATTACTCTATGTGAATCACTGAATGGAGAGGCAGATAGAGCAACTGTTGCTGAGTAAATATGTGCTGCATTGGTTAGAACACTTTATTTTTACTTGGTGATTTTTGAAGCTGTCATTAAGACAAGGAGGTTTAATCTCTGCTTAATCTCTAACTTGGGTCATTTATTTGCAGCGGTGATTGCATTCACTGACTGTAGCGTTAGTTGTAGCTACTAACTGCAGTGCATTGTTCAATGTAAAGTCTGAAACAGGTTGTGCTTCTTGGCCTGCTATTGCTTTATCATTTGCATTTGTTTTAGATGAGAAGAGATCGTCTCACCTTGCAAATCCAATTTCTCACCACTTTATCATCTAATTACACCAGGAAGCATTAGCATTTAGCCATCTTTTACAAAAGAGAAGAAGAAGAAAATGAACTCAAATCCAAAATCCTGGCAACAGCCCAGCATTTACTGCAAGGCCACATAATGGAGCGACTTTGTCAAGGGCTAATTGATTCTTGAACATGATTATAGTACGTTTTAGGTCTTTTCTTTTTGCTCTCACTTGCAGTTTGAACAAATGCTCTACATGGCAGTCCCTTCGTCCTTTTTGGATTTTTTAATGATAACCTTGGCTCTAACCTGCTGCATTTCTGAATGGGACAATGTATCATAAGAAAAGTGATCTCGCCTCATTGTGGGGGCTAGTATGAAGGTTTTTTTAAATGTTTTTACAGCTGTGTTTTGCTATTTGAAAAGCCACTGATAGGGGAAAAAAATCCAGAAAAACTTAAATGATGCCGTTATAGTAAAAATAAATGTCAAGGATTATATATCTGTAAAGTGATGGGCTATACACACAAATCCAATCTAAATCTGTTTGTACGTTTGTCCTCAAAATAATTACTAGCTAATTTGTTTGCTCATGTTTTATGAATCGATTCATTTGTCCAGCACACATTTGGTTTTTGCTTTTATGCGATTATAATTGTGTGAAATGTCTCTGTCATTATTATTTGTCTTAAACATACCTCACACATTACACCTAAAAGCATACAGCGTGCCCACACACACACACACACACACACACACACACACACACACACCAGTCTGATATCTTACACACTCTACATTATGCATAGCAACTACTGCAGTATCCTCTTGTTCTCTCACACAGACACAGGTTTGTTTTTTCCACTGGTTACGAATGGAAACAAAGACTGAAATGAATAAATATGTGGGATGATGACAGCAAAGCAAAATAGCACTAATGCATCATTCTGTCCTTCCAGGTGAGAAGAATCTCTCTGAGTTAATGACTAAAAACATAACCGTCACTCACATTACATTCAGCCTTAAGCTGTGAAAATTGACTTACAAGAGCAGAATACCACATTTACAGGAATCGCTTTGTATTTATACTTTTGTTAAAGATGAGTAATAGCAGTATGGGACAACGCTTTAGGAAAATGTGAAACTGTGAGGAGATTGCTATTGAAGCATGTGCAGTAAACAGCTCAGCATCTCAATGTCAACTTAAAGACTGGAATAAACTTTTGCCACTTTAATGACAGCTACTTCTCCTACAGAGGTCATCGAGATATGTGCACTGAGTGGAAGTCAGAAAGGACCAGTGGTTTTGCGAAGGCACAAATCATAAAGCATTTAGGATGTGCCAGAGATTGTGCTGACGAGCAGAATCTCCTTCACGGACTGTAAAGGACAGCAGGCGATGCGTTTATGCAGACCCTGGGTCACAGGATTAAAAAGAAGAAGATTGCCTCACAGAACCCCCAACGGTCCACCACGAGGAGAGCAATCAGCTTGCCGCAATGACATTTCCCCTGGAATTCCAACACAGGAGACAATAGAGATAGGGGTTGAGAGCTGTGTGTGTGTGTGTGTGTGTGTGTGTGTTGGATAGGGGGAGGGACAGGACTCTTTCTTAAATGGCTGCAAGCTGAAATCCTTTATTTTTAATTTCATTATATCTTTCAGTTTCCTGGATTTCTTGCATATGGTTTTCATTCCTACATCGTTTTAGTCGCAGTATTGCTCAAAATAAGAGTCTTATAGATTATAATGAGTTTTATTGTGGTCCATTCTTTTTCACTTTGCCTATTGCTATGTTTTCAAAGATGTACTATTACGATGTCTCTGTTTTTCCCCACTGGAGCTGCCTGCCTCTTCATATTTTAACTCTTTTTCTTATTTAGATTATTGTTTCGGGCATTTTGCCTTTTTATTGGATAGTGACAGCTGCAGAGAGAGACAGCAAAGGCGGGAGAGAGAGACGGGAAGACATGCAGCAAAGGGCCCGGGCCGGAATCGAACCTGGGCGGTAAGGACTCAACCTTAATGGTACGCACTCTACTAGGTGAGCTACCAGGGCACCCTTAACACTCATTTTGATCACATGGATGTTGCGCAGTCAAAGATTATAAATGGTTACACATACTAAAAGTTTTTGATATACAATAACATACCAGGATTTTTAAAAATACACTTCATGATTACAAACTACGGAAACCAAAAATCATGTCAAAAGATGATCTACAGGATGATTAATTGTACAGCCATACCCGCTTATTATAAGAGCAGTCTGCCTTGTTGAAACAGGTGTATGACCTTCCCTGGAGAAGCTCTGAGTCAGGTGAGAGGAAAACACTGAGGTAATTAGAGGCACAGCATACTGAATGGTAATGAGGCCTTTTCCCCCGTTGCAGGGTCCAGCAGTCAGAAGCCCTCCAGCTCTTTTTATTCCAAGTCTCCTGTGGGCCAGCCAGTGGAGGGAGGGCGTTCGGCTGCCATTGATTTCCCCTCTCCAATGCACCGGTTTTGAAGATCAATGCAACATGAAGGTATTTGTGTCCTCATTAAAGCTGTTTGCTCAGCAGATCGATGCAGACTGAACCCCCAGCTTGGTCTGGCTGACAATATACCAGCCTGCAGAGGCATCAGACCTGTTCTGATCGAGTTTAACGTACTTTAATCCTTTACCTCGCTGATAGCACAGCATAGAAATACTCCAATATGAGTGAATGTCCTCCATCCAAAACTTAAGTTGGCTAAAAGTGACACAGTATTTGCAGAAAAATGTACTTAAGTATCAAAAGTGAAAGTACATTCTTTCTTTCTACACTCATCCTGAAGCTTGGCTCCCATAATGTTGTTGTCTGTTGACACGTCTTATAGCCTTCAAACAACATTTTTGTTTGGTTAATTAGTTCAACAAATATTCCCAGAAGGTTTCTTCATAACACTATCTTGTGGTTACGCAATACTGTTCACTAATGGGAGTGCTCACTAATGGTTCCTGCGTGCTGATTTGGAGATCTGGAGAACGTTCCTTGAAGGTGTTTGTAACTATGCAATGTCCTGGTCAGTTTTACGAGAACATTGTGGGAACCACATCTTTTGCCACACAAGAAAGTTGTAGATATGTTAAAAGCAGAAATTCCTACAATTGATGATTGGATTGACATTATTTATGATATTTTTAGGAGGAAAGAATAACGTTTTCTATTAGACTGCAACAGGAAAAGTTTCTGAAAATATGTACATCCATCATTTGTTTAATGTGAATTTCTGTCCTTTTTGTTTTTGAGGGAATTGCATATCATGAAGGTACACCCCAAAATTCTTGTTCTATTTAAGTTTTGTTTTTCAATTATGTATTTTGTTTTCTATACCTGTATTTTATATTTATTAACTTCCTTGGTGAGAATTTGTTTGTAAGAATCATCAGAAAATGTATTTAATGGTATTGGAATCTACAACGTAACCAGCAACTTCAACTGTCAGATAAATGTAGTGGAGTAAAAAGTACAACATTTTCCTCTGAAATGTAGTGGAGTATAAAAATAAAAGTAGTACAAGATGGAACCGGTACTTGAGTAAATGTTCTCAGATAATTTTTACCTCTCGGTGTGAAATTTTTGGAAAACATAAAATAGGACATGCTGCAAACCCCAATCACAGGGACAGGATCTCATCTCTAGCATTAGAAGGCACAGGGTAGCTAATATTTACGATACTGACTGCGCTTCCAATGGTGCTTTTTTCAGGCTAGTCAAAGTTCAGTAAAGACAATATAAAACAAGGCTATGGGTTGCATATTGACAGTCTCAATGGGCACAGACTGAAGCCCACTCAAAAAATAAGCTTACGTCTCCATCTGCCTATTCCCTCAAGCATTTGTCTGTAACTTTCTCACTCTTTCGACCTTTGACCCCACACATCTATGTCTCCAAGGATACTATCATTTGTAACTGTTCTGTAAACCATCTTCGACCTAATCTACATCACCTCTCTTCCCTCTGGGCTTTCTTATACCTGCCTGAGTATGAATTACACACACACACACACACACACACACACACACACACACGCACAAACATACAAGTAGTCAAGCCTTCAAGACCACATCATCATCACTGACCCAGATCACACATCAAATGTCAAAACAAATCCCCCTCACAGTGTCTTGTTTCATTATCCATTAGGAAATCCATCCGTTTGTACGCATAGATACATTTGAACCCTTTCTCCAGATCAGGAGCCTTGTGTTTCTCCTGTGACACTCATGGGTTACCTACCAGCTGCAAACTGTGGTACTTCGCTCATGGGTGCTCAGTGGGACATTTGTCAGATACTCTGATGCTCTTGAACTCAAATGCTCAGGAACCCACATGGGTGATCACCACATAGGTCTTAAAAAACTGTTAATCCTTATTTGAGCCATTGTGAAACCTCACCAGTCCTTAAACGTTATGCAAGGAGGCTTAATGATCTGAATACATATGTCATTGTTAGAGGTCACTACATGAATTCTCCCTGAACCAGCACAGTTGATGTGACTGGTTTAAACTTTCACTCTGGAGCCTGCCTTGTAACTCATCAAAACAATACCAGCTGTCATGCCAAGTCATGATCTGCATGCAGTATTCATAAGCAGCATATGCACGCCAGCAGATTATCTAAACTATGCAAAAGCTTTACAGATACAGTCAGTCACAGACAATTGGCAGGCCTGTGAGCACTAGCAGGAGGCTCAAATGCTAACATCAGAAAATGTAAGTTAGCTGAATAAAAGCAGAATGACATCTGTGTACTGTACTATGCTATTTTTTTGGAGATGATGAGAACAAAAACAGAGAAACCACGCACCTCACTATCTGCACATTAGTCTTTAGGGAAGTGAGCTACATCCTTCCCAGGGTGCCCTATCCAGCGCAGGCTAATGAACATCTTTCCCAGCCACCCAGCGCCTGCATCATTTCAAAACTGGACTTCACAGCAAAGGAAACCTTCACAGCTGCTCTTCCCCCCCTCAGGGTTCTAAATGGGTGCACTCAGTGATTTGCTGCTGCAAAATGCTCCAGATAGAGCCGACTCAGAACTAAAAATTACCCACTGTGTACCTAGAGTGTTAGACATTGTAAAAGTCACCTTTCACACATTTATCCCACATCTACGTATCTTGCAGTAACACTGCAGGTGGGTCCGTCTTGTGCAGCACACAACAAAAACAAATTCACAACACTGTAACAAGAAACTTGAGTGTTTTTCAACTATTCTTATAAGTCTAATGGAAAAGAGACCAAGACATGATGATCACTTTTGGAGAGGGAGTGAAAGAGTGAGAGTGGTTCAGCCAGTGTGCATTTTAAAGTGAGACTACTGCAACAGTTTCATGTCATGTGCTGTACAGCAGTGATTCCCAACCAGGGGTACTTATACCCCAAGGGGTACTTCTGCAGTTACCAGGGGGTACGTGGGACATTGTGAAGCTCAGCTTATTTGAAAAAGTAGAAATTATGATTTGAGATATATATATATATATATATATATATATATATATATATATATATATATATATATATATATATATATATATATATATATACACACACACACACACACACACACATACACACACACACACACATATTTGTGTTTAGGAGAAAACTCAACAAACAATTAAGATTACAAATGTGTGTGATGCTTTTCTTTATAGTAATTGTCACAATAACTTACCAACTATGGTAGTCTGACTGCACAAGACATGCCTCAGTTTCCCACCAACCTCAGTCAACTGTAAGTTGATTAAGACTGCAGAAAGACTAGTTGGAAAAAAAGACAGCAAAAAGCTAAAAGTAAAGATAATGTAAATGGTTGAACCAACCAGTTTCTGTCACTATAAATGGCAGTAGTACAAATGCAAACTTGGCCAAAACTACTAAAAAAATACCACTGAACAATACCATAAAGCCATCCCTTCTATCTAAGGGCTATGATAAAGGGGTACTCAGGCCCATCTGATAAGGCTGTGGGGTTCGTCGAACAAAAAAGGTTGGGAACCACTGCTGGACATGCCACCTGAGCCCACACAGACAGCGCCCGCAGCACTCACCATCCTTGCGGTGGTAGGTGATCTCCACCTTGCGCTCCTCTGAGCCCAGCAGCGCCTGGGCCACCTGGGCCACTGCGTGCCGGCTGGTGAACTGGCCGTGCAGGAAGTCACAAGTGCACGGCCTCTGCATGACGTCTGGCCTGGAGAAGCCCGTCATCTCACAGAAGCCATCATTACAGTAGATGATAGCGCAATTCTGCACCCGGGCATTGGCTATGATGAATTTCTTATCTGTGAAGGGGTGAAAGAGAGATCGGGGGAGGAAGAATGTTAATTTGATATCACCTAAACAAGACCAATGTTACTCTTACTTATTAAACTTGTGGATATATCAGTTAATATGTTAAAACAATAAACATTAACAGGGATATGAAAGAATATGAAAAGAAATGAAAGCATTTCACAAAAAATATAAATACAGGTAGGTGGGTGTAATGGGTTTACATGGGATTATCCTCCATTACATCCTTAATACAGGTGCTCAACTGTTCCAGTGAATAAAAAATGAAACTTCATAAACAGGCTGAATTGCTTCATACTTGCTTATACTAACCATGTGATCATGAAAGCTTGATTATTGCACCTTCAATGATTGGGGTAGCGTTCTAGTTGACATCTTATTTAAAATTGAAGAATGAGAGGAAAGCCAGTTTTCCCACATTGCCAGCTGTAAAAACCAGATCCAAGGCACAAGTGATGATGGTTCACTCCTTTGCAACACAGGACTGCAAATAATCTACAAAAACTAAACATACCTTGAGGATTTAATAAGGGCGAAGAAGGTATTTTTGGGATATGATCTGAAAGTGATTAAATCCCTTAATCCTCATTTCTCATATGCAGCTTTTTAAACTAAAATTTCCACTGGAGCAGGAGAGCACAGCACTACAGAAAGCAAACCGGGTGCTTGATAAGGTAGCAGGATAATTAACTTATAATGACTTTTAATGGACCTCTGACAAATAGTTTACCAAAATCACTGGGAAAAAAAAAATGCAATTAGCCCACTGTAGCCTATCTGCACCACAAGCCGTGCTGTTATAAAAGAAGGCCTATTAGGCGATTTCCTAACGACTAAATAATTGTTCTCAGGATGCAGCAGGACAGACACAAAAGGCAGGCAGCACAACACAGCGCGCCCACACAGCACTGGACAGCAGGGAAAGGTACTCACTTTGTCCTTCGAATTTCCGAATTATTACTCCCAAAAATGTGTTTTGAGGCGCAACATGACCCCTCCGGACAGGCATGGTTCTCCTCCAAAAATAATGATGCTAAAAAAGCTTTGGCTGTCCAAGTAAGAGCAAGCCGGTCCCCCAAAACGCCTTCCGTCAAGTTCTAGCTGCTGACAACCGAAGCCAGAGGGGCTCCCCGTTTTCTTTGTCACCAGTCAGTCATCCTCGTAAGAAAAATCTCCCCCCTTTGCTTTTTCCCCCTACCCCTCGTGGTTTCCCTTATTTCAACTCCGTTGCGTCCTCGGTTGAGCGCATCGCAGAGGCTTCCCAGCGCTCCTCGCCGATGTGAAGCGGAAAAAAACGGAGTCGGTAAAGCGCAGTTTAACCAACATTTCACCGTCGCTCCTCGAAAGCTGTCTGCGCGTGAGCGAGCGTGCGTGTGTGTGCGCACGATGTGTGGGTCTATTGTTGTGAGGGGAAGACTGATGGTCCCTGAGGCCAATGGCTGAGAGGAAGACAGACCGGAGAGGCGCAACACCGACACTGCGAAGGGAAAAACCCACATGGATACGTAGACAAAGCGGCAGACGGAGAGATAGTAGAGGCAGGGCTGGCTGGTAACGGATTACTGTAACGCGTTACTGTGGGATGTTAGCTTACTACTCCCAGTTTGTTTTATGAGCGGGCTTAGTTAGCAGCATAAACCATATGTAAGTAGCTTCTAGCTTATCATATCTAAGCCGAATTATCAAAATATTACCTCTTCCCTCCGTTTATTTCCGACCTTATATGTAACAGCGGGTAAAATTAAGGTAGCTTAGTGAGTGCTAGCTAGATTAACTTTACCTGCTAAAACTGAAGACTTACTTTGATGCTATGATGTAGAGCAGCAGTCTGATTTAGCCAAAAAAAGGCAAGTATCAAGACGGCGAGTACTTTTGACACTAATGAGTGATTACTTTTGGCACACCTGTGACTTTTCTCTCAGTCACGAGCCGGGAGGGGTGACGTCAGGGCAGCAAACGCAGGTGTATCGCCTATCTCATTAATGGAGAGCCTCTGGCCGCGGTTAGGTTGGACGGCCGTGTTTTAAATGTCTCCTCTAGCCTCAAGTTTCCGCCTTGCTTTCCACACGCGTTGGATAAAATGTGACAGAGCTCCACTGGCACTGCCTCGGAGGAAAAAGAGGCCCGCGCTGCCGCACGAGCAGGCGCTGGCCATGGTGCTGTCGAGCCATTTCACTTTTCCTCCCACCAGTGCTATCAGGACAACTTTAGACATTTTGTAAGCGGCTTGTGCAGAGTGAGAAGTCGGGGGATCGGCTCAGCGCCTTGCTCACGGACACAGGACATAAGACATAGGCCTACTGTAACTGATGGACACAAAATGGGAAATTGTGGTCACTGAACTTGGGACCTTGTGTTTACAAGACAGTCTCACTATAAGCAGTATTATTAGGCTAATTGTGACGCATTGTAAGCAGCATTTTAATGTTGCAGCTGGTCGATGTTGAGCTAATAGTTTATTCTATAAAAATGCATCATATAGTAAATAGTAACTATAGCTGATAGATATAAATAAAAATTACAATGTTTTCCTCTGAAATGTACTGGAGTAGAAGTATTTACATAAGTACAGCACTTGAGTATGTACTTTCCACCACTGGATATGTTATGGATTCCTATCGGGATTTTATCATTGTTTTTGCACTTGCCCATCTATTGATCAGAACATTAGATCATGTAATAAACAGCATGGAACTAATAAAAAGGAATGTTTTGCTCGATAGCACTTAAGCAAGACATGAAGCAGGTTGAACCACAGTCCCAATAAACTAGCCTGTTACCCTGTTAAAACAATGACAGGTTTAAACATTCTCTCCCTTCCTCTCAATTTGTTCCTCTTGATCCACTTTCCTTTCAGATTCAATTTATTTCCCTCCCTGCGTCTCTTTCAGTGTGTCACTTTCAGACACACACAAGCAGACAAACACACCCAGTTTCTAGTGAAACATCTGTCCTGGTCTTACACTAGCTCTCCCTCCATCTGGTCCATTGACAAAATTATTCAATATACATAGACATGGGGGTGGGTGGGTGGGTTGTTAGAGAGAAAGTGGCATATGCTGCTTTTCTCTCTCTCTCTCTCTCTCTCTCTCTTTCATTTCCCCCTCTCTTCCCCTCTCTCTGTCTCTGTCACACAGCAAGCACGACTCACCGACTCGCAGCGGTGAAACAGTAAAGGGTAGGCCTGCCCTTGAGTCATATTCACATTAAAGGGAGTGACAACATTAATTAAATGTATTTTAGCTCATAATATGCTCACTGAATGGACAGCTGGTAGTGACGAACACCTTTTTTACAGAGAGGGGAACATAATCTTTAACAAGTATGTAGCTCCTGCATACACACATCAAAATCAGTTTCTTTATTACTGCTGTTCAGTACAGTAGAAATGCAGGAATTCCTGTTTGGAATATTGCAGAAGTATAAGGACACAATGTACTAACACACAACTATTTAGTATTGCAGTCAAAATTGAAAATGTTGACCAAGAAAAGGATTAAGATAAAGCCTGACTGAAATGTCTTGCAAGACCGGTGTGTGGGAATCTCCTCTTCTACAAGGCAAACAAAACCTTCACTCAGACAATTTCAAAAGCCAGAGAACAGACACTGTATGTTTGCACTAAAAGCTCATTCTACCTGACTTTTATTGTTTCATTAGTTACAACATAAAGCGTGTGGGAAACTGGGGAAACAGACACATTGCTGCCTTGGGGCTAGGCCAAAAGCCACAATGAGGCTACAGAAAGCTACAAGCTACAGGTCCATTTCAGCACAGTGGACAGCTCCATGGGCTTAACCCTTTAATTGTCCCACCTGACATTTGTGGATTTGAGTGAAATGTCTCAACAGCTGTTGGATGGATTGAAATTTGCTACACACATTTATGTCCCCATCTGGATTAATTGTAATCTTTTTTGATGTCCCCCTCACCTTTCGTCTAGCATTTGGCATCATCAGGCCAAAATGTTAATTTGTCCAATACTTTTGATTTATCACCAAATACTTCATCAGCCTCAGCTTTACTTTGTGTTTAGTGCCAACGAGCAAATGTTAGCATGCTAACACAACTAAGATGGTGGACATGGTAAACATTACCTGCTGAACGGCAGCATGTTAGCATTATTATTGTCCACATGTTAACATACTGATGTTAGCATGTAGCTCAAAGCATTGCTGTAGTAGTACAGCTTCACAGAGCTGCTAGCATGGCTGTAGACTCTCAGTCTTGTTTGAGAATTGAGCTTTAGGTTAAGACCAAATACATGAAAAAACTAATCACATTCCCATCAGCTAGCATGCTAACACGCTATACTAAAATGGTGAACATGGTTAACAAATATATATATATAGCAGCAAGTTTTTTCAAGCCACATGAAAAGGTCTGGTCATGAAAACCACAGTGCACCATGGGGATATTTTGTGTGGGTGTGGGTGAGATGGCTCAGTCAGGTTGAGTTAGGTAAAACAAACGTTTCAACAAGCTATCACAACTCAAAATGTTGCTCCACCAAACAGTAGAGAAAACCCTTAAGCTTACTGGTAGCGTGTTATGCAAGTTTATAAGAGGTTCATTAGGGAGGAACAGTAGATCTTTTCTGAGAAGTGACAATAATACCAGTGTGCTCAATTGTTTCCATGTGCTCCTTGAATATCTCTTACCAGATGCTATTGGCAAGGAGGCTCAGGGGTTTATGGGAACTGATAGCTATAAATAGATAAAACTTTATTTACTCTCCATTTATCTGGAACATCACTTATCTGTTTATACCCTTTATGAGACTGCATCAAACCGACCAGGTTTATGAGTCACGGTAAGAGAAGGAAATTAAGTTTGATCCCTAAGATGCTGTTAAAGGTGTAATGAATAATTAAGTGGAAATTAAACAATGCGAGAGGGATGTGGGTCTTAGTGGTAATACACGAGGGAATTGTGAAGTAAAGCTAGAGGGTTTGAGAATATTTCAGAAGAGATATTTGCTGTGGTTATGCATTCAGCTGTATTCCATTAAGTGCAACCAAATGATCATTTCTATCAGACTGAAATATTAAGACCCTTTGCCTCTTGGGAAATATTGTCTGTCAGGAGAGTCACTTTGTCCAACAATTTTATAGTCAAATGAATCTATCCAGTGACTGAGTTTTGCAACTGTAATAATAAAGCTTTACTTATAGACAATGAATGAGAGTGACACAAAAATGATAATTAGGGGGATAAAGTCATTACAAAATATAGTATGTTGTTGTAGAAGCTTGGTGATGTAGGGACTAATCATATTGCTAGTGCTAAACTAGTGTAGCTGGTGAGCTAACAGATAACACACTATCAAGCCCAGAGCAGTCATAATAGCTCTACTAGCTTATTTCTTATTTATTTACTCCCCCTGGCATTTTTCTCTCAGGAATATACATAATTTCATTCAATACAGAGTTCCAAGCTAATGAGTTTGCTAACTATCAGCAAGCTGGCAATGGGACAATAAGTTTATTCAAAAATTGTATTTGTAGCATTGACTCCTGTCTCATAAATGTCTACAAATTATTCCTCTTAAGTGGAGCAATTTGTGCTCCAACAGAGAAGGTAAAATAAAAGTGGATTGGTGTAACAAACTACAATAGCTTCCTCCAGTTTGGACTCTCCAGCTCTCCCTTCCCTCAAAGGTCAGACCTGTCAAGACAGTCTGCTATTGGTCAGTGGTGCAAATTTGCGTTTCAGAGTTCATCAAGTTGACATGAAATTTTTTGCGGATTTACTTATCACAATGATTCTGTTAAAATGACTTGAATTTGCTGCAAAATGTTACCATTTTAAATTCTTCTTGTGCCCGGGCCTTAAGGAGCAAAAACTATAAAGTTAGCTGACAAGCTAGTCTGTCTCACAGGAAGTAGGCTGTGGGTATAAGCCTGCCATTGGCCGACTATTTTAGTCGGAATTCTCCTCCCCTTCCACTATCTGTTTTCAAAGTCCCCGTCGCTACGTGAAACAACAACAACCTTCGAACTAGCAACCTACACGCTGAAAATGGCAAGTGCCCCCCACTGTCGCTGCATCCTGGGCTTGGTTTAAAGAAATACAAACAAGCCAGGGCGTTTTTTTTCCCAGCCAGACCTTTCTCCAGCGCTTAAACCAAGTATGGAGATAGGTCTGCCTATGCGAGACTAGTCTCAAGCAAAGGCTTTGTTTGAGCAAGGATGGATGTTATTCTCTGGGTTTTGGTAGGACATGCCTAAGTTGAAAAAGGATAGAGCTGAAACCACCACTATATAATTGGAGCTGAGTCAGCAGGTGAATGATTACAACTTTACCCTATGGGATCATCAGCATCATTATGATGTATTGGAGGAAGAAAAAATGGTTATTACTGTAGAGTATAACCTTGCCCTGGGCCCTGCTAATTAGATAGACTAATACCAAACACTGCAAGCTCCTGACACGCTGTCACTGTTGTAGCAAAGAGGTCCAGATTCGGCATTGCATGTGGTAGAGTGATACAGTGACACAGAAGGTGTGAGTAGTGAGTAGGGAGACTGTCCTTCAACCTGGGTTCAAGCCCCCTTGACAGCAAATATCCATCCTGCTGAACTCTCCAAGAGCAAGAGCAGACACTAAATTCTCACCTGCTCCTGAGATGTTCAGCCAAATGAGAACTTCCCTCTTCAATCACTAGAATATCACATCATTTCCCCCTCCACTGTCAGCACTAAATCATTTAAAATTGGCTTTGTCATGCAGAATTTAGGGATGCTGTCCGTTGTCAAATAGCCCCCGTCCACTTTATGTGACACAGGATTTAAAGGTTAGGACCTACAAGGGGTTTATTCTCCAGATTTTGTGAGTGTAAGAAAGCTAACGTGGTTAATTATGTGGTACTGCCAACAAACCAGCAGTGATTTCCCCCGGTGGTTGTAAAGGATCTCTATTACTATGAGGCATTTTCTCTGACCTCAGCCCATGAGAGAGGCTCAGTGTACTGTACTCAGTCATTAAATAAACCCTGCGTGGCCTAATCCACTCAACATCAGCTCATTCACGACTACAGAGAGTATATGTATCTGGTTGTATCTGGAGCATCTGGATATCTCTTGACAGCATATCATTGCCCAACAGAAAGTCTTTTTTAAAGGGCAGTTCTGTAGCCAACACACAGAAATCACACATTCTTAGTCCTTATAGAATTAGATATTTCTTAATGATCTATATTTGTGATAGTATGAAGTGTAGGGTGGAATAAGGTGAGAGTGAGCCATAGGAGAAAATAACATGTAGCTATACACATAGTTGTATTTCTTATGCTTTGTATTACTCATGCAAAGGCAGAGTGCAGAAAATGTGATGCCCATCTCCGTTTTCTGACCAAAATCAACTTCTTCCTCAGGGTCCAAAAAGAATGAGAGACAATTATAACATATAAAATATATTAGAAAAAATATTGAATTATTACATAGAGAAGGGATCATATGTTCTATTACAATGTTTGTAATGCATTATGTTGCTTGTTTTCACCTGTTCTACAGATATCTGATTTTTCTTGTAGTTTTTATGGCGGCTCTGAGAGCTCAAAGCACTGCAGCTTAAGAAAACACACGCAATTAGACAAAACACAAGCAAATTAAGAAAATACTGTATATTCACCGATTTGATAACACGTGCAGCATTTAGAAAAAATGCTCCAAATAGAGAAAACACAACCAAATACAGAAACGCTGTAAGTAGCAAAGATGACAACGGAAATTGTTTACAGGGGACACTAAAAAGTGATGAACGCAGCTGGGACACGCTTGTTGTTGCCATGGTTTGTGACTCACAAAGTTATTGAGGTTGGCTATCCGTAAGTGGTACTGGAAGATGAGCTAAATTGTACATTTTTTTCAGTGGGACAACTATTGTTGTCGAGACATTTCACTCAAAACCACAAATGAGAGGACAAGTCAGGAGTCAAAGTCATTAGGATTTATCATCTGGGGAGAATGAATGTCTGTACAAAATTTTGTGCCAATCCATATAATAGATGTAGAGCTATTTCCCTGGATAAGTGAAAACTTTGACCTGCTGGTGGCACTACATGGAAAGTCAGGGACATGGTGGAAATCTGTACCAAATGTCATGGCAACTAATTCAATAGAGTTGTTGAGACATTTTAACTGAGAACCAAAAGTATCAACCTCATGGCTACACTGTATGAAAAGTCAAGGGATCACCAAAGTCAAAAGGATTCATCCTCTGGCCACCATGAAACTCTGTACAATATGTCATGGCAATCCATCCAATAGTTGCTGAGATATTTCAGTCTGCACCAAAGTGATGGACTGACAGATCAGCCGACATTGCCAACCCCAGAGCCATGCTGCTAGCATGGCTAAAATAGATGAAGATGGTGGTGCTGCCAATATTCATAGTGGTCATGTAATTAAACTGGCGATAATAATGATGATTAAAGTGGTAATGATGATAAGCACAATCATGATGACAGTGGCGTAAACCTTGACAATGTTGATTTATCTTGATGGTGATAATGGTTGTGATAATGATGATGCTAAATCAGTAGCATCAATGAGGGTATACCCATGCAGGTCCTATCAGTGCGTTCCTGCATGAGAAAATAAATTCTTCTCTATGTTAATCTCCCAACTGGCATTGGCCTTTAGCCTCCTTGCTGCTGCCCCTGCTGGTGGGAGTGTTTTTGAAAGGAGAATATCCCCCCATAAGCCTGACTCTATCAGCTCGGTTGGTCCATTCATTTTTAGCTTAATCTGTTCAGTATGTGGAGCAATTTAGATCGGACAGCTAGGCCTTGGCCCCTAATCCACGGATAACTCTAGGGCAAATGGCTGCCTACGCTCAGGAATGACCCCCATGGTCTCTCAGTTTATTTCTGCCTGTTCTTGTTTTTGTTGGCCCTTGATCTCCGCTCTGGCTGGGAGCCAGGAAAGGACAATAGGAGAAGGCTGACCGTCACAGATCACAGCTGAATGATTACAGCCAAAGTAAGAATAGAAAAGTCTCTGAAAATGAGTTAGACTGGACGTAAGAGAAAGGTAGGTACAGATGATGAAGACTGACAAGAAAGTTATCCAATGTTGCTCTTTGGACTTTTTATTTTTCTTGCAGTCACCCACCCAACTTTGTCCCAGACTTTTTCCACAGCTGGCCCCTTCCACAGATAAATGTCTCACCTTTCCTCATCTGCTGTCTTGCTATCTTTTCAGTTCTGCTCGGCAGTTCATGGGAAATACACGCTGGGGATGCAGTGTTGGCGTGTCAACGATAACCCACGTGTCACTCCAAGATACCGCCGGCGGCTCTCTGTAAACTCGTGGCTTTGTCTTCTGTCAGTGTCGCCATCACAGCTAAACGCCTGTGACTGCACAGCTCATCGCCAAACAGAAGTGTCATCCCAGAGATGTATCACCCTGCACATGTCTCTGTCTCTTTAGTCCACTTGAGGTGCCAAAGTGGAGTGACTCTGACTCAGGGTAGTGTGTGTGTGTGTGTGTAGAAAATTTAGAAAAAGAATTAGAAAAGTTTTTAGTTTTAGCCCATTTGAGAGAGATCATTTTGGCCTGTTCCCACTTCTTCATGCAGTTATGACCAGGGCCAGATGAACCTGTCTGAGCGCCCCAGGGCAGAAATTGGCTGTCTGGCCCATCTTGCCTCCAAGTTCCCATACAGTGCACACAGCACACTATAGATAGCAGCTTCATTATACATTTGCAGAGAGCCAGAGAGAGCCAGTACTCCTATTCTGGAATATTACCTAGTTCCAGTTTTATTGTGTCTCAGTTTCATTGAGGTAATTCGATGAAACATAACTTTATTTAGGAAAATTCACCATGTGAAGACAAGAAAAACTAACATAATAAAGTTGTTTGAACTTAAGACCCTTAAGACTGGGTTTTGAGACAGGGCCCATGTAGAAACTAGGGCCAAAAGATTATGTAATAATGCTAACCCTAACCCAGTTGATATTTTACTATAGTGGGGAACCTGGGGATTTGGGGGTTCCTGGAGGTCTGGAGTCCAGTTGCCCACTTTGCTCAGTTGTTAATTCCCCCTTGGTTATGACTTGGGTAGGACTTGGGTTTTTAGCCATGCTAGCAGCATCTATTGGTCATCTGGTCCACCACTTGGGCCAGACAGAAACATCTCAACAACTATTGGATGGACTGCCATGACATTTTGTACAAACATTCATGGTCCCAGGGGAATGAAGCCTACTGACTTTGGTGATCCCCTGACCTTTCATCTAGTGCCACCAGCAGGTCAAAGTTTTTACTTATCAAGTTAAATAGCTCTACTTCTGCCAGATGGACTGGCACAAGATTTTGTGCCAATTTTGGTCTTTTATCAAATGCAAGATATCGGCCTGTTTTAGCATCCATTAACAAGAACAAGAATTGTAGGAAAAGAAAAGAACTGTTTAGCTCTCTATATGAATGTTTATCACTGCATGTGTGAGGAAGTGTGCCGAAAAACATACGACATGCCTTGGAACCCCTTTCTGGATAAATAACAATTCAAAAGAGTTTATAAAGTGGAGGGTTGCTTTTCATCATTAGCACAAATCCCAAGCCAGGTCTCAGATCAGCTTCTTGTGCCAGTTCCTACCACCAAACCCATGAGCATAGCACTCAGTCCTGTTTCTGCATTTAGCATTTCTATGCCCTACAATGACTCCTGCCGAGAGACCTCAATGAAATTCTTTGTCACTTATGAAATTACAGCTGTGGTGCCAAGCTCCAGCATTAGAGAGCTCCTCACTCTGTCTTCTCCTCACGCACAGCTCGTCTTGTAAACATGTGTAAACACCTGAGATTTGCACTCATCCCACACCTATGTGTGTAATTAAATGAGGCAGTGATTGCCATTACAGATGGTGACAATTGCATCTATTTATGAGAGCAGCTGGATGTTCCCCAGCTACAGAATCACAAACAAGTCACATGAATCATCTTCTGGCAACAATAGTGAGTTGGCGTTTGAATCTAAGGAATGATATTGGAACAAAGTCTTATAAAAAATATCACTCACTTGGCAGCAGAACATCTCTTGGCAACATTAAATTTTAAATATAGTCTACTTTCTACAAAATCAAACAAGAATAGAGTTGTAAATGTGAAGCAAAAAATGCAATGTTCACAACCCAGGTTCCACTTTTAAGTCATTGTAGTGAGCAATGTGAGCTCTAGCACAATTGTTTCCCATAAACTCACCATGGAAACAGTATTTTCTTATATTAGATGTTAACGTCATATCATTCAAGACAATAATTCAAGAGATAAAACAGTTAACAATTCATGAGTGAGAGATCAAAACGAAGATCATATTGCTGCATACTCTCAGTACAATGCATACTACATACAGACACGATTAGACCAACATTATTATGATGCATTGCATTTAGTGTTGACAGAGCACACAGGGACTGAGGTATTTTTAGATTGTGTTTACCTATTGAATTACTTTCTATCCTGGTAATCCCTTGTATTTCTCTGATGATTTGTAGGGAGCACAGTAGTTGGTCCAAATCAAGCCCTGTAACATTACTTATGCCTGCAATGCATATTCACAAATAGAGCGTGCAAGAAAAACATCCCTTGCATCCTGTAGTTATGCAGTGTTTGAGCCTTTCCTGATGAAATACTCATATGGTTTTTGTATGCTATTCCAGTCTTTATGCTGAGATAAACTAACCCTCTGCTGGCTGTAGCTTAAAATTTAGCACAGAGTGGTATCAGTCTTCTCATCTAACTCTGGGCAAAAAAGAATGTGTACGTGAAAAGAGTGTACGTGTATTTCTGTGTGTATATATGTGTATATCTGTGTGTGTGACAAACACCTACAGCAGATTGCATCCATGTGCGGTGTTTCAATACTCCATGTTTGTATGTTTGTAAGTGTACAGTATGTTCTTCCACACTTTGTCTACGTGGAATATGAATGTGTGTGTGTACCTGTGTATGTGTGTGTGTGTGTGTGTGTGTTCAGTCTTGTCAGTTCATGAAGGGTTGATGGTTTCAGATGGCCTAACTATTAAGAGGTTATCCCTCCGGAGACTCTGGCTTTCTACCGCTGGCTCCATCCCTCCTGTTCATTACCGTAGTGTTGTCAAAACCTCTGGCAGCCCTCCAGCCTACCAAAGCCATCTCGCCTCCCCCCTTCCCTCTCCTCGGTCTGTCTCACTCTTGCTTGCTCTCATTCCGTGCCAGCTCCAGCCGGTCTTGGGGATCAGAAGCCAGGGTTGCCGTGGCAACTTGTCCTATCCCTATCGCTGGATGGATCATCCCTGGATTGTGTTCCCCGCCACCTCCAACTCTCCACAATGCACACAAAACAGACACACACACCGACTTCTTCATCTCTGCCTCTTTCAGCAAGATTTGTCCTCTGAAAGACAATCGTTTTAGATTTCTCTTTCTTTTCGTTCATTTTCTCTTCCTCTCCCTTTCTCTCTTCATCTGTCACTATGTTTCCCTGAGTCAGCCGGGTCAGGGAGCTGACGTTTTTTGTGGCAGCATGAGTCAGATGAAATAAGCCTTTATCAATGGCTTGTGTAAGTGGAGCTATAGGGTCAGCCATGCCTCTGTGGGATTTCCTATCACACCTCCTCCACTGGCAAGGCATTAGTCTGAAGTCAGTGGCTGGCAAGGTTCGGATTCTACAGGGAAGAATTAGATATCTGCAGCTGTCCAAGCTGTAGAGGGGGAGAGGGGAAGGTTTAAGGACTGATACCTGTGCTGTGCCGTGGGACAGGAAAATGCTGCATGTGGACAGCACACGGACATAATGCATGCACAAGCAGGCAGCCACAAGGATACTGCTTTACATGCAGATAAAAACCTCTGTACACATATAGACATTAGGACACAAATAAGAGACATCTCTTAGAGGAAGAGCTGCACTAGAGGCAGAAATAATCTTACTGGATCAGTTAAACCTCAATGGATGCAGCCAAAAAAAGTATCATTAGACTGCAATGAAGCCAAAGGCAAAGGGTAAAACAAGAGGTACTGTAGCTGATACTATGAAGCTAACTGCAACTTCTATAATTAGCAAGTTCACCCCACTGTTCTTCCAAGTACAAGCTACCATACTGTCAAATAGTAATTGTATCTAATCTAATTTGCTAGACAGCTGACTGTTCTACTACTTCGGCACAAATGAATAGACAAGAGTTTACAGTCATGCTAGCAGTTCTGTTAGCATGACTGTTAGGCTTTGAACTAAATGTTGATGGCAACACGCTCACGCTCACAATGACAATGCTAAGTAGCTGATATTTAAGGTATAATGTTCACCATGTTTACCATCTCAGTTTAGTGTGTTAGCATGCTAACAATTGCTAATTAGCAATAAACACAAAGTACATTTGAGGCTCATAGGAATGCCATTAGTTTAGCAGGTATTTGGTCATAAACCAAAGTATTGGAAAACGTAAAAATTTGACCTGATGATGATGCTAGATAAAACGTTAAAGTTTTTATAATTTATCCTGAGAGGAACATGAATGCCTGCAGCAAATTACATGGCATTATAGCATTTCCATCCAATAGTCAGGGGATCACCAAAGTCATTAAGATGTATCCTCTGGGGACCATGAATGTCTGTATCAAATATTATGGCAACCACTGAATAATTGTCAAGACATGTCCCTAAAAACATAAATGTGAACCTCATGATGGCACGAAAGGAAAAGTCAGGGAACACCAAAGTCATTAGGGTTCATCCTCTGTGGACCATGAATGTCTGTATTAAATTTCATGGCAATCCATCGAATAGTTGGCGAGATATTTCAGTCCAGACCAAAATGGTGGACCAATTGATCGAGATTGTCATCTCTATAGAGCCACTCCACTAGCATGGCTAAAAGGTGTACGCAGAATTTATATCGATTTTTACATTAACCTCAGTCCTTTAATTGCCATTCAGGTTTGCTACCTGTGCTCCAAAAACTGTGGTTCTTTCTGCCTCCAGACCAGCGTTGCCAGGTTTCAAAGAAAGCAGCTCTTGGCTGATCAAAGAGTTGCAAGAAGTTGCCAGGTGATGTTATTCATTTGCACATGATTATATTTGCCGCAGCACCAAGCTCTCAGAGGACAGACAGGCCTGCGCTGTGTACTAAAAGCACTGTGATCACCACATCACTTTAGATTAGACACAACAGTTCTGCGACGTGCGCTGGCATCAGCCGCACCAATTTACCACCACAAGCTTTGGGAGTCAACACATTGCTCCCCACAGTCCAAATAAAACAGCTAAATTTGTGTCTGGTTGCTCCCGACAAATCAAGTCACCTGGGGTGCCTGAGAAAATGCTAAATCTAGTAACATTTGCCTGGCTCTGAAAAATGTTTGAATAACCCAAACTCTAATCTGCCACTGTACATTACTACACACACACACACACACACACACACACACATCATCGACCCTGCCTAATATCTTGACAGGACAATCCATTTAAAAGATGTCATACAAGGTGAAGTTGCCCACTGATCAATCTCCTCCATTGATTTATGGCTAATGACATTGAGAGATGACTGCAAAAAGCTCCTACATTTAGCTTATTGACACGCTGTATCGAGTGACAGATAGCTGACTGAGAATGATTTTCTAGGATAGTGAAGCTACCCGCCAGCTAATTGACAGTAGAAAGGGCTGAATATAGAATGTAGCTTTAATCTACGAGGATATTTATAGTCTCGCTACTGAATGTCTCTTTAAAATGTAATCAGTGACAAAGTTCAGTGCTTTAGTGTCTCCAAAAGCATGAGTTGGAAGGTTGGGATAGTGAGCAAGGAGAACGTCCTTCACCTGAATGACCTGCCATCAAACTCCACTCAAATGTCCATACTGCTCAAGTGCCTCTGAGAAAGACACTGAATGCGTACAAATTTCAGACATCCTAGCAGAGGGACAATTGAAAAGGATACTTCACAGGGATATTTTGTCACTTAATATTTTCTGTACAACAGTTCTCATGATCTAACACATAATTTAATGTTAAAAAAGTGCCTCTTGTCACTACTTCATGAATGCAGCCACAGTACAGGAAGACTGATATTCTGTGGCTGCAACCCTATCACCAGACAAGAACGTCGATATTGGTCAATTCATTTAATGCTAACGTTTTTGTTTTTTATGTCAAATGCCAACGTTTTTCAAATTCTCCACATCCATCAGAGTTAATCGGCTCTGTGAGTGCACAAACAACTCGCCAGGCAAAACCCAGAGAAGTCGTGACTGAAGATCAACACCAATTAAAGAATAGTTTTACATTTTGGGAAATAAGCTAATTTACTTTCTTGCTAAGAGTTAGATGAGAAGATGGATACCACTCTCACATCTGTCTGTTAAGTACGGAGCTAGAGCCAGGAGAAGATTAGCTTAGCATAGCATAAGTGACTTCACTGTGTCCAACTGAGAATTAGTTACAGCATGTAACTTCCATAAAACCACAACCTGACATTTTTACATGTACAGACCAAACAAATGAGATACAGCATGTTAAATAGTGAGCATTAGAGGTGTTGGTAGGCTGATTTTATTTTAACTTTGGGCAGTGTCAGGCTAGTTGTTTATCTCTACTTCCAGTCTTAATGCTAAGCTAAACTAATGGTCTCCTGGCTTTAGCTTCATATTTAGCGCACAGACATGAGAGTGGTATCGATCTTCTCATCTCCCAGCAAGAAAGTGAATAAGTGTGTTACCCAAAATGTCAAACTATTTCCTTAACATTGGAAAAATTGCTGGGTTGTATAAAGCTAGTCAGATCTTGCACGTGCTGTATGCTATGATTGGTTGGTCAACAAATTCTGAGGACTTCTAAATAAAGCCACCATTTCACATCTAATCACTCCACAGTCAGTCAAGATGTCTGGTCCATTTTGTTGACTTCTAATTAAATGAACCAATTACACTTTGTGCCAAAAAGACCCTGCTGTTTTGTAACTGGACTACTTTTTGTTCATTGTACTTCCACGGCAACAATTTACTCTACTTTTTCGAGTGAACACTGTGAACTGGTGTGAGTTAACAAGGGTGAAAAACACCCAGTAATCTGTAACCAAAGACATTCACACCGAGTCTAAGTTTACTTAAGTTATAATGATGTAATTAAACACATTTAATTAGAGCTGTCAGCAGCTGATGGTGTGACGCCATCAGTGCACCTTATATGGCCACGGTGTAACAGGAGCTTGGGCTTCAGCTGCTGCCAATCGAGGGCAATGGAAACTATAGAAGCGTCCTATGAACTTAGACAATGAAAGCTACAGTGCCAGCCGGATTCAGTTTCTCCTATAGGGCTCCTCCACAAGCAGATGCCTCATTAGATGCTACAAAGCTATGTAGGGGTAAGGAGAGATGTCATCTGCGGAATCACCTGGATCATTTTACACAACTTTAGTTTTGTTTTTTAAATGTCATGGTTTTGCAGGGATGTGAGCTGCTCACATCAGTCTTTATAGAACTCTGCAGCTGGTGATATAGGTGACATGCTGCATGGTATTATCCCCACCCTAAATATTTTATGAAGTGTTTGCCATTATATATATGACACAGAAGCCAGAGGTGTCTTACTGTGAAACCCAAGGCTTGGTTAGAAGATATGATCCAGCTGGAAGGTAAGGAAGCATTGTAATTGTTACAGGTGAATGGAAATGTTCAATCAATAAATTACAGGTAATATAACAGATTTTGTTCAGTGTAATAAGAGAAATCTGTTGCACATATTATTTCTCATCTCATGGATAAACAACAAGTATATATCGCCCTCTGCTGGCGATATTATTTGAACACACCATATGTCTGGTGTAACAGTGTGACATTCATAATCACCATTTCCATCTCTTAGAAGTTAGAAAATCAATTATTTTCTAGGTGTTGGGGCCCCATACGGAGGTCAAAGGTCAGCTGCTGCAAAACGCTGTTGAAACCTAATCAGTGAAACTGTCACAGATTGGACCCATGCCAACTGGTTGGCTTGAACCCTGGTGGGATCCAACACCAGGCAAGCAGGGGTGAAAGAAGTACTCAGATCAGATTTACTTAAAGAGATCCCCTCCAAACATGTTTTAGACATATAAGAATACTCTGGTTTGAATACAAATCTGTGTCTGATATGGTTTTTCCACATAAAATTAGCATGTAAAATATTCTTAAAATCTCCTTCTCCCTTACTGAAAAATCCAGAATCTATGAATATGCAAAAACTGTTCATTTCAAAAGTTAAACTGCTGGACACAAGATGTCTCAGTATCTGTGACCTGGAGGCTTCAAGTTCATCAAGTTCAATCAGCTCCAAACTAGTTGTACAAAATCCTGCTTGTACGTACTCGTAGGTTAAACTCAGATTTAAGGTGAGCGCAGAGAAATGTTCCTCCTTCAGCAGATGAATGTGACAACTGCCTTCTCGTGTCAAACTCTGCACATACATCCAAACAGTAAAACTCAAACATCACAGTGAAGTAACAATAAGCAAAACACATTTTAGAGTGGAAGGGGCCTTTACAGTAAGTAAAAGCAATTAATTGTTATTATTAATGCATTAGCATGATGCAGCTGACTGAGGTGGGGCTAATTTTAACATCAAGTTTTATAAGGAAAATCTGCAAAGTGAAAAATAACTAGGAACAATTGCTGTCAGAAAAATGTAGTAGAGTAGAAGTAATAAAGTAGCACAAGTAACTCAAAATTGTACATTTTAGGAAATATTAGATTAGATTGACTTTATTGTCCACCTCAGTGGAAATTTGTCTTTGGCTTCTCCCAAGGTAATATGCTGCTTGGCTTTCTTGCTGAAAGTGAGATTAGAAGATCGATACCACTGTCATGTCTGTCCATTAAGAAAAAAGAAGCTGGTTAGCTTAGCTTAGCACAAAGACTGGAAGCAGTAACGTGAAAGTAACAAAATGTGCCTACCAGCACCGCTAATTTGCACACTATAGCCTACATCTTTTACACTTCAGTTTGAGCTTTCAGTTTGTTACCTTCTGACAGGGCCAGGCTAGCTGTTTCCCCATGTTTCCAGTCTTTATGCTAAGCTAGGCTAACTGGCTGTTGGCTCAAGCTTCATATTTAGCGTACAGACGTGGTATCAATCTTCTCATCTAACTCTCAGCAAGAAAGTGAATAAGCATTTTTTCCTAAATGTTGAACTACTGCTTGAAGTACATTTCACCAGTAAGCAACACAACACAAAAAATCATGTCAATCAGGAGAAATCATAGTTTTTCACCTGGACACCAAATAGCACGGTGAAAAAGTTCTGAAAGCAGTCAAACACATCTGACCCTGGTCTTCACTGGCCTGAGCAGGCCTAATTTGATTAATTGCGATCATTTACAAGTCGTGTTCTCGACACAAAAATCCATTATGCGAGTCATCTTGAAAGAGGAGCAACGACTATCATGTTGTCTGAAAGGACAGGCTGCACGAATACACAATCACAGGTGTCAGTTGACCTTGGCTGTAAGGTCAAGGCTCAGGGCGAGCTTGATTTCATGATGACTTGTGTCTCCATCAATCATTTACCGCACCTTGTCAAAGTAAACCTGGTGTTGGCCTGGGCCTGCTGCCAGTGTGGCCGAGTATCACTTGCTGTCATTAACTATATAACAACTAAAGTAAGAGCAGGAGCAGAATGAAATTGGAGGAGCGAACTTCACCAACAGAAAGTAATATACCTGCCAAATAGATACCAGTCTCCCTCTGTCTGCTTCCTTTTCTCCATTACTCAGCCTGAATCACATGTGTGTCTGGGTTTGTGCGTCTGCACCGTAGACCCCAACCAGGACCCGGTTGAGATGAGAGGCCTTGTCATGTCTGGAGAGATCTAAACCACTTAGAGGATGAGCAGTGGTCTGAGCTCCCTTCAGACATCCTAGCGCAGCATTCTGCTGAGAATAAGATCCTGGAGTAGCCCTGTTTAGCCACAGATAGCAGCTAAGTGCCCTGTTAGTTCACTCTATCTCCAACCCTTCAAGCTCGATTCCCAAGAGCCTCTTAAGAGACGCTGTGCAGCTTTTTTTTCTCCTCTCAAAAGCAGCTGAGCTCAGAAAAACACATTTGTCACACTGGGGAGCTTTACAGGTATCATTGCCTGTTACAGCCCATCAGCTTCCTCTTACAGTGTAGGTTTATGGACACAGGCTGCATTTGTAAAGCTATTAATGGAAAGTATTTGCTTTTTATTTATATATCAGTGTCACTCAGTAGACCATTTATGAGCACTCTGTATTACCACATCAAGTCCAGTTAAAAGATAAGGCTGGCAATATTGTATTTTTTGTTATTGTCAACAATATGCTATCTCAGCCCCAAGCCAACTGGCCCATTGTAAATACAGGTCACAAATACATACTTTCATTTTTTAAAAAGGCCCAGTAATTTCCTTAAACATCTTGGCACTGTAGTTTTTAGCAAATGTTTCTAAACCAGGAATAAATAGTGCATTTGTTGGGGACTATTTCCAGCTGCGGATTAATACATATTTAGTGCTTAGTGAGTATTTACATGTGGGACTGATTCAAAATAATATAAACTATGTTTTTTTTCATTACTGGTGAAACATGACATAAACATAACAGTTTAATAAACAGAGGCAGATACAACAGAACATACAAACAATGAGAGTAAGACTCTACAAAGACTAAACAACAACAAAGAACAGGGCTTGTGTGTGAGTTATGAAGCTACGGTAAGAAGATTTATCAGGTTTTGGATACACACACAATACTTGTTAGTAGGATACATTCATTATTGGTTTGGCTCTGCACATGGGATTTGTTGACAATAAGAAAAATATAGAATATCACCAGATTTATACTTTTATGTATCATATGCACAGGGCCGGATTAACCCACTAGGGGGTCCTAGGGCAAAAATGAGCTCTGGGAGCCCTATTCAGCTCCCCCCACCCAAGTTGATTACATGCTAATTTATTTAGGAATATGTACCATGTAAGCAAAACATCACCTTGGTATCATAACTACATTTTGACACAGGGTCCCCAAGGGTTTCAAGGTCGGTTAAAAATGCAGGAGCCACCTTAAGCCCTTACCATTTCAGTTCATACTGTGTGGTGCATATTACGTAACAAATTTGCAATTAATCAGATTACCATAGACCAATTGTAATCGCTGGGGCAGTTGCCCACTTTGCCTGGTTGTCTTACACAGTAAAAGATTTTATATGTGTATATATATATATATACACACACACACACATACATACAATATATACTGTGTGTGTGTTTATATTTTCATTTTTTTTGGTAGAGCAGCCAGTAAGTAGCCTGAGAGGCGAAGCGTGGGGTTAAAGAAAGTAGGCAAAGCACTCGCCACTCCACTCACTGATCTTCTCGCATATTGACTATGGTGTCTGGACAGTAAGAGAACATTCAGAGAGACTTCAGAAAGAAAATCCACCTGCCCCTCCCCCCATCCCCAGTGGAAATTACGCCCTTGAAGGTAACAGTAAAGCGACATGAACAGAGACATAGATGTAGTGTGACTTTGCTGGAGGGCATTTTTTTGTATGTAAAATATGCCATATTGCCTTTAAAGGGAAAAACTCCTGTTAGAGGCAGTTAGGGAAAAGAAAAAAAGTACAGATTAATTGACCTCCTTTAACGTTAAAGTATTTTTCACACGGGAATTAAACAAACTGAGCATGTTCTGTGCTGCAGGACCACCTCATCTGACTCTGTCTCCCCCTATGTAGGATAACCTTATATGGGCTATAGGTTTACTGACACTGATACCCCTGGTTTACGTCAAAGTGGCCAGGGGTTAAAGATTTCAAGAAGAATGCTTACTGTACTGCACTTTGTAACATCTCTACTTCAATGCCAGGCTCGATTTGAAGAGACCCGGAGTGCACCTGCCAATCAAAGTCTCACATGGACAATCTCTCTCCGTTGATCTGAGGTGGCAGGAATCACTTTCAGGCAAACGGAGCAGAGTCTGGCTTGGAGACGGAGGTGAAAGGCAACCCAATCCGGCATCTGGCTGGTCATGTGGTGTTGTTTGGGTTTCGCTGAGCCTCTGCTTAATAAGGAAAGTGTAGAGGTCAGAGTCTGAACTGCAGGGGAGGAATGAGGACATGAGAAGTTTTCATGTTGGTCTTCCTGTTTGTCTGATTTTGAGATTTTTAATTTGCTTCCAGTTTTGCAGGTTTTTAACTCCTACTTTATGGAACACATTTGTAAATCTGATAAAGCAGGCATTAAAGAGGGGGAAGAAAACGAAATGGAAAAGAAGTTCAGCAGCATGGTCGCACATTTTCTGCTCCATATTTAAATATTCATGCGTCTACACTACTGGGGAAACTCTATAAGGAGAGAATGGCCAAGTTTCCTGTCTGACTTTATCAATAAAACACCCATATTTATCAAATTACAACCCCCACTTAAGCAGAGTACAGCACAGGATTCATGACTATACAGTTCCATAACCCACTGTCTGACTGTCTGTCACATCAACTAGAATGTGTTCTTATATCAGGGAAACTGTTACAGCTTGAATGTCATGTAAGAAAACTATTGAAGTCCTTTTCACAGTTCTTGATTTGCAGTCATAAATCATTAAAACGTGATACATTATGATGATAAAAGCAGAAATAGAACAAAGGCAAAAGGCTATTTTGTGCATCTAATATTGCATCAATATTTGCACAGTCAGTAGACAGTTTAAAAGATAGGGGTGAACCAGAGGGTGTAAGTGACATTTGACCAACTTTACAGGAGAGCCAGAACAAAAAAATGACCATACTCTGTTTATTTAATTCAATATTTAATATTAAAATTCATAAACATGTGCATGACAGTATACTTAATGAACAATATTTTGACATTTATTGAAAAATATATTTTTCTATCGCCCTTCTTTGCCCTTTTGGCCCCAAATCAATGTGTTCATTATTAGGTCTTTTGGTTTTTGATTAATAACTCTGGATTGGTTTAGAATTCATATGTGCCTGTTTTAGCAGTAGAAAGAGTTCATCAAGAGCTTTCATTTAATATATATAACTCATTTTTCCCACTGGTTCTCACCCCTCAAGTATAGTGGCCATCACAAGGCGAGGCACATTCATTTTAAAGTTGAATTTAAAGTGCAGTACACAAGACATAAAAAGACATTAAGACAAGGTGTCAAAGAAAGGTAAGACCATATAAAAAGACACATGAATGTGATTTAAATGGATTCAATAAAATAGAAGGAAGAAATAAGCTAAATTTAATAACAGATAAACAATTACAGTGCAGTGTAGGATATGAATTGATATGAGACTGTCCTTTGCATTCAGTACCAGCAGATGGCGCTCCTTTTGCATAAATGAGACAACGCAAACGATGCCATCTTGCAACAGACTTCCTCAAACACCAACACTTCACTTTATATCTTACTTGTTTCTGCCTAAACTGAACATTTGCACCAAATTCAATGATTTCAATGATTTTTCTTTCTATCAAAGTTTTTAAAAAAGCATTTGATGTCCCTCCAGACATGTTTTCAGACATAAAAATACTCTGCGTTGAATAATAATTTGTCTGATTCTTTCTCCACAAAATAAAGTTTAATAAACTACATCCACCCTTTCCCCCTAATCTCTAATCTGTGAGTATGCAGATGTTGTTGATTTTAAAGGTTTAACAGCTGGACACAACATTGTCTCCTACTTCACTGAGGAGTCCATTCTCATTGTACAGTATATGCACTGGAGGTTTCAAGTTTCCACATCACACTTGTCTGGACCATGACTGGCTTCCAAACTGACAGCAATGCTATCTAGAGTCGAGCCATGAGGCGCTTTCTTGGGGTGAATACATTTTTCAGCAAAGTGGGCTATTGAAGGGGACATGGGATGGGAGTCATGTCTTATTAAGCAGAGATGTATATATATATAGATGCTCTCTGTACCTTTTTCTTTTAATCTCATTATTACTTGACACTTTGGCAATATTATCTTTCTTACATTCATGCCAATAAAGCATACTGAATTGAATTAATAGCAACGTTATTGAACCACCTTGTCCAATTGCCAGAGGAACGGCTGACCAACTTTAACTGGGAGAGAGCGCACAATTATTATTACTGGTCGAGATATGTCGCTGCAGTATTTTTTGTTTCTGATTTACATTTTATTTTCAGGAATAAGTGACAGTGAAATATAAATATAGTCAAACAAAAACTACTAAATAGCCGTACAGAACAATAGAAGGAGAACATTTGGAATAAGCCAAAGCTTACAAATTACATTCAAATCAAAGAAGAATCAGAACCATATATAAAATATAATTTGCAGAGAAGCCAGAGGTCCCTGTGTGCTCAGGTAACTGGTAACTTACACTCAGCTGTTCCTGAAGAGCAGCATTTATGTGTTTTGTGTGATCTTGGTGTTGTTGAAGATGAATTTCAGATTTACGGTGAGCACAGATCAGGATGGAACACTGAGCTACTGAAGCTTAATTAACAAATTTACTAAATAATTGACCATTCTTCCAGTTATCCCAGCAATGAATACATACAAATTCAAAGAAATAAAAAACAAAACAAAATAAAAAAAATTAAATAGCTATAGTTTAAGAGTGTATGGAATTAATTGAATTGAACGTGACAAATGTTTTCAATTACACCTGTTCTTTTCCTGCTATGACGTGCCAACATGTCTGCTGAGGGAAAGATCTAGAAGAAGAAGAACTACTTTATTAATCCGCTTGGGGAAATTCAACCTGTAGTAACTAATTTAATGGCAGCCACAGGTAACATTTATAACAGATAGATTTAGCACTTCCCTCAAAGCCTTCCTGGAATTACACCTTGGGATATTTGGGAATAACACGATAGAACACTTCTTTAAGTGCATCTGTAGAAACTCATCATGTAATAACTACAGATAATGTAATAAGTGTGTATAATGTAAAGAAGAAAATGTTTTAAAAACTGATCATGTAATAATCTGCCTAGAATGTAACACAAATGTTGAGCTAATATTATAATAACCTTCTGCACATAACGTAACAAGTTATTACATTTTATGCATTTTATGCTACATTATCAGTTTAGTGGACACTTTTTTTAAAAACAAAAAATGTAATAACTTGACATATATTGCAATAAAAAAAATCCCATCTCAAAAATTATCAGTTTTATTACACGTTTTTAATACATATGCACAGTTATTACATGATGAGTTTCTACAGCATCAAACACATCTATTCCGTAGTTACTAAACTTTGTTGCTGTACTGTTGCTTTATTAACAAAGTGAATACAGAATCTTATAGTTCATTATCCTATTAACTGAGGATGCTTCTGTTGCAAAAAACACAATTAAAAATTAACAATTTCTGCTGCTAACCTGCCCAATAAAATCTGTGCTTTATACCTAGCTAGCTCTCAGGAAACAATGTTTAGAGTGACCAAAATGTACACAATAGTCATTTAATTCTCCATGGAGTGATGTGGTATTAACTCCTCTCCAAACCGAGATTACTGCAGCTTTGTTTAACTCTCTGTTCTGCTCCTCTAAAGAGCATTAAAAGCCTACATTGTGCAGCATTTTGAAAATCTACAGTGTTACCTTTACCCAGCGTCACTTCCAACCTTGGACTTTCTGAGACACAGTCCCTGTAACGCTACATTTATCCATGTGGAATGATCTTTTTGTGTGTGTGTGTGTGGAAAAGGGCCTTTTCTACTATAGCCGAGGTCTTACCCAGCATGCCCTCAGGGTGGCGATAAAGAACAGGAAACAAAGACGTCCGCAGCGGCACAACAGATACGGCTGCTTCATTTCTGTTACATGTAAGAAACAGAGAAAAAATATGTTTCCAAGTTTAAAAAAATCAGGCCTGATCTCTTCCTGTGTGATTAAGGAATGGATGAAATAAGGAGCTGTTAATACTTGAGTCAAATGACACCTTTTTAAAGTCCTCCTTAAACTGTAGCTGGGTGTGAGAGAAATGCTTTCATAAGGAGGAAAAGGCCAACTAATTCACCTGTGGTTGCATTTGAATTATAAAACAGGATGACGAACAGATGATGAATATTTAACCAGGAGAGTTTACGGAGTTGAGATTTGACAGTGTAAATATGCTGGTTTGCTTTGTTATTACACTACAACCTATTTAAATCTCATCTTTCACACCCAAAATGTCTCATGTCATTAAACCTTTTTTTAAAAATTTAAATCACATAAGTATACCGTGACATGTTAAATGATTACTACCATGGTACACATAATTATCATCACCCTAATGATGGTTTGGAATGATCCACTTATTCTGTCGTTTTCTTGCCCCCTTTACTTGATGGTACCCAAACAGGTGCAATTTGAAGAATCCTCGTATTTGTCCGAGGTCATCAAGCTGATTGCAGTCTCTTTGTCTCTCTTTTTCATTATGTGCGCTTGGGTATGCACTGTGTCCTGCGTCAGTGGGGGAAGCAGGAGCCTACAGGTGGGCTTTGTCTCCCAGGGCGTGGGAGTGAAGTAGGAAGTAAGGTAACTAAATCAATATCATGTGAATTATTAAGAGCTTCCTCCATTGTCACGCACCATGGATCTCAAGCTCAGAGAGATACACTCCCTCCTTCCTTCTTTTGTTTTCTTTCTCTCTTCCTTCATTTCCCTTTGTAAATTTCCTCTTCTACCATCACATGAACACACACCCCTCGTCATGCATGCGCACATACTATAGGCCCTGTACGTAACACACTACCACACCATTTCCGCACATGTGCATGCACGCCAGCCACACACACATGCACTGGTCTTTAAGCTCACCCTTGTTGGAGTGCTCATTAGTCAGTGCAGTGATGCAGAGTAGCCCTGTCATTAGCTGAGAGCTCTGTGTCCTCCGCTCTCTTCCCTCTGTTTTATTCTTCTTCCTCTACTAAGGATTCGTCTTCATTTTATCTCGGACGCCGGGGGCATTCCGGAGATCTACATGACAAAGATCTCCCTAATCCCACTGACGTCTAAATACCCTCTGCAGACCGTCTTTATTAGCAGAATTGAGATCAGGTATCCTAATTGCCTTTGCCATACGTGTCACTTGTTACTGCTGAAGTTAAAACTGTTGAGGAAAAATAGTTTGTTCAACTCTGCCTTCGTTTCTTCTCTTTGGATGGTCAGAAATTGAACCATTATCTGGTTCAAATTGGTCCAAATCGCTCTGCCTGTCATGTGTTGACAACTCTATCAAGTAAAGGTATCCTAATTGCCTTTACTTAAGTAACAGTACCAGTCCAACAATGTAAAAATACTCCATTACAAGTGCTGCATTAAAAATCCTACTTCACAAAAGTATCAGCAAAATGTAATGTATCAAAAGTAAAAGTACTAATTTTGCAGTAAACTGATATGTTATTGTATGATATTATTAGATTGTTGATACTGATGCATTATGTGTACGCAGTATTTTACTGTTGTAGCTGCTCAAGGTGGAGCTAGTTTAACTACTTTATACGATTAGCTAGTTTAACTACTTTCTATACAGTTAGCTAGTTTTAACTACTTTATACGATTAGCTAGTTTTAACTACGATCTATACAGTTAGCTAGTTTAACTACTTTCTATACAGTTAGCTAGTTTAACTACTTTCTATACAGTTAGCTAGTTTTAACTACTTTACACGGTTAGAAAGTTTAGTCCAGTGGTTCGCAAACTAGGGGTCGGGCCCCCCCAAAGGGTCACAAGATAAATCTGAGGGGTCGTGAGATGATTAATGGGAGAGGAAAGAAGAACTTTACTTTTGATAGTTTAAGTACATTTAACTGATGATAGGCTACTAGTGTACAGTTACTTAGGTTTGAACATAGGACTTTTACTTCTAATGGAGTATTTTTCCACAACTGCCAGAGGTGGATGCTATGCTGATATAGAGCTTTAAATGTGATGTGTACACTGAACTGGTGTGGTCAGCACTTATAAGGCGGGAAATGTAAGGATGAGCTATTTCAGTGGGCAGCAGAGATAGCAGGTGTTTTGGGACCGGGTCATCAACTGCATCTTCACCGTTGCCGTTTCATATTTGTATTTTTCTTATTCCTGCACACACCTGACCAAATGTAGACCTTGAGATATTTCCAGCACAGCTATGATGGATTTTATTTTGCATCCATCTTAACATCAACAGTAAATGTCAGGTTTGGGTGTCAGCCCTTCAGAATCAAAGACTCATGGCCTCTTTCATCATTTTGCAGCAACATTCAACAATTACACAGTGAGAAATACATCAGAGAGGGGGCAGAGATGAAATGTCTCCACAGAGTGCAGCCTTTGTGATGCAGCATGCAACACAGCCCCGAGACATGTTCCGAGTCGTGGGTTTGACTCTTACTTTTACTGTACTAGAGGACGTCTTGCTCTGCCACTGCAATCATTAGAACTAATGCTATTGCTCTCTGCACCTGTGTATAGCTCACAGCTGAATGCAGCAAGTTCAAATCCATTTTCTGTGAAAGGCATTCTGGGAAATGTAGGAAATCAATAAGTGAAGTTGAATTGGTGACGCAAGCTTAGGGAAAGTAGGTGCACCCTCCCTTAAAAATGGAATTAATCATGAAATAACCTTCTTCATTCACTTGACATGTGATAAATAATAATCAGAATTTTTTTCTTTTAAAGCAATCACCATTGCTCCTTTAAACTTCTCAGCCAACTCTTGGAACATACTTGTGAACATGCCTGAACAGCAGCTAAAAGATTTGTATCCGGGACATTTTGCATGGATATCCCTGGATTAGTGGGTGGACTCTTTATTTTGTATGATTTGTTTATTTTTTATTTTTCAAAATAGGTCACAGTGTAACATTCATAATGCTTAGTGCAAATTGTTCCATGAGAGATAATCTGCTGATGTTTGGTTCAAGCCTAAATTACGAACACAATTGTCTCATTAAAAACAACTGTGCAGCAGAATTTGGCCAAAAGTCAACAGGTACATTACCATCAGCTATAGAAACAGGAAGCTTCAATGGTGTCCTTGAAGAGAAAAGATTTTGTTTGCTGTGTGTGATTCAAAGGATAAGTCTGGTGATATTTTATGTTTTTCTTATTATCAACACATCTCATGTGTAGAACCAAACAATGAATGTATCCTACTAACAAGTATTGTGTGTGTATCAAAAAGCCTGATATATCTTCTTCCTCTGTGCCATAGAGCTCCATTGTTGTCCAAAAACTATTAAAAACACATTAATGAGCCACACTGTTGCACTGGGTGACATGTTCCTTCATTACCATGAACACACACACTGTAGTTTATTTTGACTCAATCCCACATACACCATCCTGCTGCCAGAAATACTCACTAGAGCACCAAATGTGGATTAATCCGCAGCTGAAACTAGTCCCCAGCAAATGCACTATTTTCTCCTGTTTAAGTAGCGTTTGATAAAAACTACAGTGACCAGCTGTTTTAGGAAATTGTTTAGCCTTTTGTATGGATTTATTAATTTCTAACTTATTTCGTGGGGACTTTTAATGCCTTTATTAGAAAGCAGATAATGAAGACACAGCAAGATGCAGCCAGGGACGCTGTGGGTCATGGTTGGCGCCTTAACCCCAAAGTCACCAGGGCACCACAAGAAACTATATATTTGCCACCATATCTACTCGAAATTACATATATATATAGTCCTAATCTGCAACAGCAAATACATTATACGAGAAATGTGATGCCACCTGTAACATGGTTTCTATTAAGATAATGAGAAAGTGTAGATTTCCTTCAAAAAGTATTTGGCAAAACAAATTAGAACAATATTAATGTACTTTCTGGGAGCCGACTGTCATACGACCATATGTCCCGTGTCCCGTGTGAAACCAAAAGTCAACGTTGACTTATTTTAACTTATGTACTTATTTTAATTAACGTAAATTAACTTAAGTTATGTTTCACAGCGTTAACCACGTGTTTATTACTATTACCATGACAACAAAGGTACGGTACGTCTACACATGTCATTTTGGGAGTCATTGGCAAATTACCTATTCTGTTGTTTAGGTATGAGGACTTGTCTGGGAGACAGGGTTGGAGCATACACAAGAAATAACACAACTAACTAAATGATTACCTATAACTAACAGTCATTTTCAACCCTCTACAATCAAGAATCACTTTGTAACACCATGATTTGCTGGCACACTTAGTCTACCAAAATATGGACCTATTGTAGTGTATCAGGAATTCCCAGCCTAATAAGAAGAACAGAGCACCTACACACACACCTACACAAAGAAACAGATGCAGAGTTCAGCTGATCACCATCCTCCATCACTCCTTCCCTTCCTCTCTATCCCTCCTTTAGCTCTAATGCTTGTTCATCATGTGTAGACCCATGGGTGATGAATCCATCACAAAGAGAAGATATATTTATTCTGTCTCAGGATGCCCACCCCACATCCCAAATCCTAATTTGTCTGAGCGGAGAAGGGTCCGACACATAGACTGATGGGATATGTTGCTGTACGCATGTCGTCCTATCAGTCTTCCTCTGGCTCTCTATTCATGCTGTTTCTTATCTCTGAGTTGGCCTCTTGTTTACTGACACCATCAGTTAAACACAACATCCTCTAATATCTGTTCGACTAATGGCTGTGCTGTAAAATCTATCAATCTGCAGGCAGCACAGACACCCAGGGAGATGGTGTGGAATAAGACTGTTAAAACCAAAATTTGTTAGAAAACATGCCAGGTACATTTCCCACCAGACATTCTTTACAAATACGACTCTCAATTCCTAGCAAAACCAAATTTGCCAGAATGCGAGCTATTTCTGTCGCATAAACACTCATCGCATCCAACCTGCTGTGTTACCAACTACCATCAACAATGCAATTAATGAACACAATGATGATAGCACCAGGAGGACATTCCTCTTTGCTCATCATGCATTCCGCACCGCATGCTATTACAAATGACCAAACACTCCATATAATAGCACATCATTTAGCCGATGTCCTTCGCTGGCTTTGCTCCCCACATACTCCACACTGGCCATCAAAATCTCTGTGATAGAGCACATTAATTACACCCATCCGGAGACAGCTATGATTACAATTTCACACGTTTGAATGGACTACAGCCATTTGCCACAAAACTGCAGAGGCAGAGCAATGACTTTGGTGAAAAGGGAGGAGGGAGGGGGGGTCGTTCGTAATTTTCTGGAGAACTGCAGATGCAGGATATGTGGACGCATGGATGCTGACAGCTCTGGCGTTTAAGCAATGTGCTGTAATTGCATGCAAATGGACCTGAATCTGTATCTTAACACATCTTCATTAGCCAGTTCACAAGTGTCTGCGGCTTAGATGGAGGGACAATGGAGGGTTGAAGTTAATTCTTAGTAGGCTGGTTCTGTTTTCATATTGGACAACTTTAATTAAGCGATAGATTAAGTTTTGAAGGGACAGTTTAATGCATTGAATCCCATGAGTGCTCTAATAAACAGCAGAATATAATCAGTCAGTGATATCTAATGGGGTTGAAAATAGAAACAGACATCTATATTTTTAACACCAAGAGCCTTTTTTTCCGGCTTTAAATAGATCTTAAACATTGCACTGAACGTCTTGGTGTATTTCAGCTGGATTGCGTATTGCTTTAATACATTGGTATGAATGGTATGCCTCTATGCAAGAAATGCGCTTTGTCCTAATAGTTTGACATTTTGGGAAATACGCTTATTCCCTTCCTTGCAGAGTGTTAGATGAGAAGATCAATACTGCTCTTGTATCTATACACTAAATATAAAGCTAAAGCCAGCAGCCGCTTAGTTTAGCTTAGAAAAATGACTGGAAACAGGGGGAAACAGCTAGCTGGGCTCTCTCCAAAGGTAACAAAATCCACGTAGCAGCACCTGGTTTAAACCTGCAATAATTTATTTTTTTGGATACTTGGGAAAGCACAACAATCTACAACATTTACATATTATTAATTTATAAAATTGATATTGACATTAGCATTCATTTGGAGTCGTGTTTCTGGCCACACAACAAATGTGTCCAATCATTCTCATTTTAGCTCTGTTTTGGTCTTTTAACAACTCTAACAACTGAGAAAAATACATGTCTCTTTAGCTGCTAAATGTTTCACTATGTTCACAAGCTATTTGCTAACTTTGCCTGCCTGTTGTTTGGTGCTGGGCCGGCAGTGTACAGTGGGTTTATCAGAGCCTTTTTGCGGATGGAAACGAGGTTGATGAGAGCGATGAGACTGAAAGCTGCGGGCTGAGAAAAAACATAACAATTCGATAAAAACTTAACTAAAGATGCTAAAACCCTCCGCAGATCTGAGGGGAACTGCAGAGGTGGGTGAGTGTTCTGTGGGTTTGTCACTTACACCGACACCTTTCACATTACACACTCATTTGGTCCATTGTTAATATTAAAATATTGATTGATGTATGATCAAGGGCAGATTTTGTTGTTATCTGTATCAGCTTTGGTGAGTAATAACCGCTGATGGTGATGAAGTGTGTGGCAGCACACATTATATTCATTCTCTGTAGCGAAGGGTGTCTCAAATCTGTTTTTTTCTTGTGTCTGGAATCGTTTTGACCTGTAATCCCCAAGATTATAGTGGCTAAACTGCCCACTGTGTGTTTTCATGCTCTTTATCAACTCCTGGTATGCTAGGCTGAGAGGACTGCTGGCCTCTGGATGCCCTTAGCCTGACATTCAGGGATCACAGGGGTAGCTCGCTGTGCGCGTGTACATGTGTGTGTGCCTGTGTGTCTGCATGAGCACAGGCGTCTCTGATGCCCTTGGGGCGGAGACCAGCTCCTAGGAGGTAACAGTAGGTTAGGGGGCACAGCAATTAGGGAGCAGTTGGAACCATTAATTAGCCTATATATCACTTACACTATTGTTGATATAGACTTTGTACTATAAGCTGGAAATAACCTCTGGACAACTTTCCCTCCTCATCATATTCCTATTAGGCTTAAGTCGAAATAATTGCCATGGACGGTTTTAGTCCTCCACCTTAAGTAACCCAAAAGCTGGACAAAAAAGACTTAACGCTCAGGACGCAGAAATGATAATGGCAGAAAATAACAAATAAGTAAGTGAACCTCTGAGACGATGCCTGGCATTGAGAAAGACTCTTTCAACTCTGTGCCCCGTCTTCAGGCAATGTGTCTCCTGAATTTACATCAGGATTTTTTTTTTTTTCAGAGGGTTTCACCTGTGATCCGAGCCCGCCTTGAGCAGTTTGATTTTCCTCTCTGTGCCTCCAAGCCAGGCTGTTGAACTTTCAAAGGCTGCGAGTAAATCCGCGTTGAAAACTCAGCGAGGGGGATCTAAGCCTGCGAGATCGGGGACTCTGTGGCTGAAAGGGATGGTGGATGGGCAGAGGCTATGGTTGTTTAGAAACCATAGAAATGCGGCTCGTAATGGTGATTGACAAGGCCACCCACGTGAGGGAAGGACAGTCTGCTGAGACAGACGGGAGCAGTTGTACAAGAAGGACATGATGTGCATGAATGTGATTGTGCAAGAAGACCTCTTCATAGAGACGCCATCAAACCCTGTGTGTGGTAAGTGGGGTGATATCCTGGCGAACAACACACCGCCAAACCCTTCAGTTTAACGATAAGGCTCTTCCTGCTGTTGCTGTACCTCTCTAACCCACAACCAAAGGATAAGCGAGAACGCAGTAGCAGCTCCTCAGGAGTAGCAGAGGCCATTTTGCCAAGCCACCGAGTGATTGACAGGAGCTGACGATAAAGGGAGAGAGGAGCGGCGTTGAAGGATAGCGGCCTCGGTGATGGAGTGCTCATGGGGAAGAGTAGCTATTGAATCCTCTTTTTAATCTGTCTGTCAAGGTTATTGAAAGTGCTGTCTTCATTATTGCATGCCAGCCTTGGACTTGGAGGGGCCATAAGTATGAGAACACACCCTGTTCTGGTGGGCAGATAAACAAGCTGTAAGCAAATACACACATGCGAACTGAGAGAGAAGCACAAGCATGCACATGAATAAAGACACTATGACGAAAATGCACTTTTGCATTAAGAAAGTTGCAATTAAGTTTTGTCTTCATGCAAAACAAGCCTGAATGGAAGGTAATGAAGGGAAAGAACAGTGAGCACTACATCTGTATTGAACCTGTGAATGTTACCAGGTGGACAGACCATTAATCCCATCAAGCCCCGGTTCTCACGCAGCGAGGATTTTTGATGCACTCTTCATACAGATGGCTGTTCTTCTTGCCCTCAGACAATTTGCGTCCCCCCGCCCTGCTGCTGTTGGAGCTCAGGTTGGACCGAGGGGGCTCCACTCCAAACCAGACCCCTTGTTTCAATCAATGTTCATCAGCGGGTCTAGCAATAAGTTGTCAATGGGATTCTCATTAGGATTCAAGTATGCTTTTGAATAATATTGTATAGTACTGCATCACACTGACAGATGACTGGGTGAGTGGCAGTTGAGAGCTTGTCATGGAGTGAATTTTAATCAAAAGAGGGGATAGTGTCAGGCAGAAATTGATGTGTCTGTATCAAACCACTGATACTGCATGTTCCTGTTTTGTCTAATAATCTTTAGAAGGAGTTTGTCACACCATAATGAGGTTTACATAACCTCTACTCTTGTAGTACCTTTAAAAGATAAGGCTGCTGTTATTCTATGTTTTTTGTTATTGCTAAGAAGCCCATAACCAATGGTGTGTCAGTCCGTCTCTCAATTCTCTGCCCAAACCCATTATTTCCTGTCACAACATAGCCGACGCTAGGGTAGGGGCTGGCTAGATGGTGTGCCCATTTGCCATAGCAACCTTCCATGTAATGGAATCCTCTAAACGAGTTTACTGTACGTTTCTCACGTCACGCGAGATGTATTTACTTAAGCTAATTTGTTATATTCAGTTTGCTTTGGTACGTTAGCTAAAAATGATAAAAATGCATTGTTTCAACGTTAAATACCCTCATCAAGAGGAACCAGACACTGAGGAAGTCGAGATAGAGAGTTCAAACCATAGACCGTACATAAAGATGGACGACGCGTCTCCATATCCTGGATATCAGCGCTGCCATCTTACACTGGTGACGTCATTTGGAGCCAGAGTCTGGGCAGTAGTGATCGGTATCAAGGTCCTGCCCATACACCTGCCCGAGCCAATCGCGAGCACACTCACAGTTGCCAATCATAACGCAACACCCCCTTTTTATAGCATCAAATAACTAATTAAAAACAAACTTATCATAAAAATTAACACTTGAACAAACATCAGCGTGATAAGAACTACCTAAAATGACAGACACCATCTTTGGGAACATTTTATTTGACGTGTACTTTGATTTTTCAGTTTGGCCCATGTCCCATCCGCTAACATGGAGGGGGCGGGGTTTATGACCTATACTGCAGCCAGAGATGTTTTGGCTTCACTTTTGGAGAGCTGTCATGTCGTCCATCTTTACATACAGTCTATGGTTCGAACAGACCACCTGTGACATGCTAACGTACAGTAATGTCAGTGGGAGTGTGTCTATGTTCTCTCAGCTAAGTGTTCCCTCTGCCCTCCAGTAGTTCGACAGGGTCTCAAAAGTCATAGTTGGAGTGATGAGGTCACCCCCACACACCCTTTAGTGACACCTCTAGTCTGGTTTAGTTTATTGGTCTCCATTAATAATACACAGTAGCACTGTAAATGGGGCAGATTTAGCCTATGTGGCTACGTTATTAGTAAGAAACTGGGAACATAGGGCCTTTTCCAAATTTAAAAATGACAAATGACTTATAATGTCAGTTTGGAGTGGAAAACTAATACAATGAGTGGAAAGCAAACTTTATGAAAAAAAAAATAAACACATCCAGGTCCATTTGTAATATCATGAGCTGTGTGAATTGCATGACCAACCAAACGGAACTAAATGTAATTAAGATCTACTCAAGGTTAATTTGGTCAGTAATGGTATTAAGTATGTATGGAGTAGCCTTTTTCTAAATACCAGTCCATTAAATCTGTGTTATTAAAAGATGATACTGAAATGAGACCAAGCATATACACATTAAAAATAATTAATTTGTTCTGTGTTTTTCTTGAGAGAAAGATGAGAGTGTAACTAAAGGTTGGATTTTAATGTTTATTATCACTAATTGTGTCTTTATTCAAACATGTTTTTTCCCCACTATTTCTTTTCACGTCATTCTGCACGGAGCGAGATATTCATGTGCTTTGGTTAAAATCGATTGGTCGACATCCGCTCATTTGAACTCCATTCAAATTACAAATAAAAGACAGTCTGTTAGAAGAGAGCTTTAGTAAGCAAGGAGTGCTTCTTGAAAACTGGCATCTCTCCAAGAGAAACAACCTTCTATTCTCTTATTCATTTCATTTGGAAACTTCGCCCTTAAACAGAATAATTTTCATATGCCAAAAGCGTTGCTTTGTTATCCCTTGCAAGGCTAGCTTTTATCAACACAGTGGTCTGAAATTACCAAATAATCCATCAAGAGCCACTGCTTTTCAGAGAGCTCTACCTTGTATCAAAGTCTTACCTTGCCTTGTATTCAAATTGTCCTGCATTATTTG
This sequence comes from Macquaria ambigua, assembly GCA_008360985.2. Taxonomy (NCBI): domain Eukaryota; kingdom Metazoa; phylum Chordata; class Actinopteri; order Centrarchiformes; family Percichthyidae; genus Macquaria; species Macquaria ambigua. The sequence continues at coordinate 289,124 of VMKM01000324.1, forward strand.
ACCATTCATTTCTTTAGAATAATAAACCTCTGGAAGATATAAAATCCCTGAAAGATGTATTCTAGTGGAGCAAAATTACTTATTTACTTTTGAGAAGCCAGTCATTTGTGCTGTCCCTGAACCATCAATGGCTATCAGTCAAGACACAACAAAATCTACTGTATATGAATACACTCTTAGTCTATTCAACTCCTTCAGCATGTCCTTTATTAATATAATATATTAATCTGCTGTTGACTGTTTAGAGTTTGAAGCAAAATGCCTTCTATATCATACAGTGGCCATTAGCGACTGTGTGTGCACATGCATGCATATGTGTGTGTGCACATGAGTGCGCACATGCATGGGCATATTTGTTTAAGAGAGAGATTGTTATGACCATAACATTATCAGCTACAGTTTACACTCCAGTGGCAATTAGAATGTCTGCTTGTGTGCGTATGTACATATGTGTATGTGTGCGTGTGTGCTCACAACATATGCTCGAGTCAGTGGGGAATAGTTTTCCCCAGAGAGTATTCCACACAGCCCTCCAGTCAGTATCTCAAATTAGAGGGAGCAGCAGCATAGCTGTGCCTCATCCACTTTAATAGCATTTTAACTGTTATTGGAGCTCTTATATATGAGCATTCAGTGATGCTGGTCATGCCGGCATGCCTATGAAAAGGACAGTGCCACAATAGTCTCCAACTGAACTGTGACAGGCCAATTAATGAGCCTTCATTGGGAAACAGTCGTTACATAGGTCACCTAAGAAGTGTAATTAGAATGCATTGTAGATTCTTGTTTTTATTGAGAGCGTTAAATTGAAAGAGGGAGCGCAATCAATGGCAAGTCGTTATAACGATGTAGGGTGATAGATTTGGGTAAAAAAAAAAAAAGGTGACTGTTTATGGTGGAGATGCAAAGCGGCTGATATGCAAGAGTTAGAGCATGTGTTTGCTACCATACACACACACACACACATAAATGTCGCCCGTGAGGCTTGATAGATGTGTCACAGTGGGGACGTGAATGGGAGCCAATTACATTTATAATGTCAAACGTGGTGCAGAAATTAGCTTCAGTATTATTATGTGCATGCTAATTGCAAGGAAATGCTAAAATGATTTAAATCACCAGGGCTATTTCAAGACATTAAGACATTTTGAAGATGGCTACAGCACTAACAATTTGTACCACCCATTTTATAATTACATTTAATAGGTTGTCTTATCAGTACTCTAAAAGTGGATTCGGATTATCGCAGGCTGGACCAGACCGACAGAACAAAATTGTATTTTTTTTTTTTTTTTTTTTTGAGTGATGAGTGCTGGCCATTCTGCTCATAGGAGAAGGGAGAGAGATAATATTCTGGGGGTTAAACTCTTGGATTGCCTCTTCAAAAGGTAAAATGGAGCAGAACGCCATTGGCGGGGCCATGCTTTGTATTTTCAAGAAGGCAGTCTGGAAGGTCTACTATTGGCATTCACCGCCACTTAACTTCCCACCGCAATAGATTTCCTACAGTATGCAAAGACACATACAGAGCGTGTTGCCAAGCCGTCCTCAGAATTGACCCCATCCAGCGGCACTGACCTCACCATTGTTGGCGCTCTCAGCATTCAGATTGTATGCTAATAAGGGCAGCGGATGGAGGGAAGGGGAGCCAGAGACATGCTTTGTTATTAAGTGTACGCAACACTTGAGTTGCTGCTGCTTAATAATGTTCAGGGTCCAACACTTCAGCGACGCTATGAATTATGCTGGTTTTACAGAGCGAAACAGTATGTAAGTATTGTCCATAAAGGGGTGATTGTAAAAAAGGTCAAAGGAATTAAATGCAGTCTTTAGGAAAATCTTTGTTTTTTTTTTTCTTTTTTCTTTGCATTAAACACAGACTTTTTGTCACCAAATTCATTTCACTCACTCTAGATCATTTTGAAGGACAGTCAGCACTTTTTAAAGAGCAATTCATTGCTGAATACAAGATGGTGAGTCCTGCCTCCAGGTTGGCTGTGTCACAAGTACAGTACTGTCTGAACTGTGGCTCGGAGTCGGAAAAAAGAGCCACAGGAGACGCCATGGTGAAGAAGAATTACAGCGAGAGAGGCTGATGAATGAAGGAGACATGATCAGGAAAGTGTGTGATTGTGTGCACATTTAAAAGGAAGCTAGAGGGGAGGGAGATCTGTATTCTGTGAGCGTAGGCCTCCAAGAGCTTAGGGCTCTCTGTTCGCAGCACCTGAAAGCCTTATCCACAGGTGTACAATCAGCAACATAAGCAATAGGCCCTTTACCCTAAGACCACATCATCCGTGGGCCAGCCATGCAGACCCAGGGTGCCACTCGGAGCTTAGAAGGATATTAAAGTCTGGATCTCGTGAAGGAGGAAATGTATCATTCATAAAGCAACATTTCCTAATGGTGTATGATGTCTACAGCATGTCTTAACCATTTAACCTCTGGCTCAAATGAATACCCTTTCTACTTTCTCTGTAAAGATTTCACAGCATGTGCAGGATTTTCACAAAAGAGTCAAACAAATCCATAAATTTATCTCCAGTTGATTTGTTGTTGTTGTTTTTTTAAATTGTGTCAGTTTACCAGCTTATGCCAATCAAGCCAATGATGTTTGTTCCCTCTTTCAGATGTAGGCATGATCTACAGCAGTGGGTTCCAACCTTTTCCCTGCGATTGTGGCTGTTAGGTGACACATAACCACCAGTGTTAATGGGGATATTTGGTAGTTGCTTCAAAGGATAAGTCTGGTGATATTCTGCATTTATCTTATTGTCAACAAATCCCATCTGCAGACCCAAACCAACAATGAACAAGTATTGTGTGTGTATCCAGAGCCTGATATATCTTCTTCCTCTGTGCCATAGAGCTCCAATGTTGTTAAAAACTATTAAAAACACATTAATGAGTGTTACACTGGGTGACATGTTCCTTCATTACCGTGAACACACACACTGTAGTTTATTTTGACTCAATGCCACATAGAGTGTCCTGCTGCCAGAAATACTCACTACAGCACCAAATGTGGATTCATCCGCCACTGGAAATAGTCCCCAACAACAGTGCCCAGCTGTTATAGGAAATTACTGAGCCTCTTTTAAAACAGACAGTGTAGGGAAGTTGGAAGTGATTGAGACTTTAAAGCCCCCCAAAAATCTTTTTTCTCAATCAGCAATGGTGTCCAATATGAAAACAAATGTCTCTGCCAATGTTAGAACAACTTTAAGAAAAATAAAGAATATGATCAGAACTATTCCTTTAAAAAATCAATTTTATCCCCTCTCAGAAAGTTTAATTTGAATAATATTTTGAACCCGAAGATGTAAAAGTATTCATTAAAGATGAAGGAGTCCGAAAAATAAGCTCAGAATTTTGATTTTGTTGTTTTCCTATTTCCTATACCAGTAATCATCTTGCAACCCCTTAGATTCATCTCATGACCCTTGTGGGCGTCTTGAACCCCAGGTTGGGAACCACTGATCTACAGTAATGTTACTGCTACTGTTAACATGGAGTACTTTCCTGAATGAAAACAGAAAAGAAATCTAATTTGAATTGTTTATCTGTCTTTAAACAGCGAATTCATGAAACATTGCTGGTGTTTTTTATGTAGTGATTAATATTGTTAACAAAGTGCTGTTTTCCTTTTGTTGAATTAATTGAATCATGTAATCTTCTATATGTGCTATTTTAAAACAGCTAAGTACATTCTTCTTTTAAATCTCATGTGAATACTTTGTTTAAGCAGGTTTGAGAAAAGGAGGAAAATACACATTTTTTCCATACTGTGTGGTAGTGGCTTACTGTACAGTACATGTCATCATGAAACCAACCTGAAGTATCATCCAAGCTAGTGTTTTAGCGACATGTCGGCAGCAGGGAGTTTTGCGGTGGAAACCTGGGCTGGTGATGAGTTGGCCTTGATTTGAGAGTGGCGGTAATCAAGCAGCTAATTCTATGTTCCATTTTGTGCTTACATGCATAGGCACAGGGTGAATGATTGTGCTCCCACACACACAAACACCTCAGCACAGAGACACACACACACACACGCACACACCAAACAGATAGAGCTCTATATGTGAAGCATCTCTGTCTCTCCACCTCGCTGTGAGTCATTAGCCATTCCAGACGCAGGGTGATCAGCAGAGCCAGCCTGGCCTGAGACAATTAGAGACCCCAGAGGTGGCTGCACATCACAATGAGCCCTGCGGCCATGATTAAAACATCAGCCACTCTCTATGCAACGCTGACGGGAAGAGAGAGAAGGGGGAAAAGAGATCACAAAACAAGATGAAGGGATTGAGTTTTTAGTTCCATCAGCTGCCTATGTTCCTGATTAAAAGAGGGGTTTGTACAGCTGGAAAAAAGCCATCAAAAGGGGGGTTGGGCTTCATTTATTCTTTATTGTATATAATATTCCCCTACCCCCTTTTACCACCACACACACACACATTAGGGGATTGGAATCTGGTTCATTTTAAATAGTCATATTCAAACTTGTAAGACAGAGATGTGAGATGTGAAAATGTTCACAGAGCTCAAACCCACAGACTCACTTGCATAAGACTACAACAGCCAGTGGATTACCACTGCTGCAATGTTGCTATCTCCTTTGACATTTGTGGCTTTGATATGTATCTCAGTGACAGGAGATTTAGATAGCAAATCCCTCAAGTGCTTCAATGAGCCAAGGTGCAAAAGCTTACAGAGATGGTCAAAATAACAGGAACACCACTTGAAATGGGACCTGAGCTTTGAAGAAACTGAATCATAATTACAAAGGCAAGTCAAACTATGTTTAATGCCAGTCACTGAACTTCTCAGGTGTTTTTAAGGCCCATATGAGTATGAGCATTTACATTTAAGGCATATTCACAGACATAAATTGATGAGTTTGAGAGCTACAGTTTGGCAAAATTGGCATTTTATATGTTTCTTGTCTAATAATACTAATTCACTTTTCATAAAGTCAGCAAACTGACTCAGTAATGTCAGTTAGACACCAATATCTATCTAACATTAGCTAACATTAGCCACCATAAGCTACTGGTCATACCAGAACAAATGAGGCTGTAGCAGCAAAACTCCTGAGTGTATTGACTTGAGCAAGGGTGCGTTTTATATCTTATGACTTCAACTTTGAATTTGCAAAAAGAAGTTTGTGTTATTTTTCTTTCAAATATTATATAGTATGGCTTTAAATGCTGATTTAAACCAGATACCCAACCAATCTAAGTTTTACCCCCTCACAGAAAGGCCCTAATCAGCTGGATCTGCATTTTAAACCAAAACCTTTAAGACACCAAAAATGAAAGCATTTAATAATATCTTCTTTACATTTTATATCCCAACATAATGGTTCTCCACACTGCCAGAAATAAAATTGTGGTAGTAAAATAATCTCTTATTTTGTAAATGACCCCCATAAATAGTGTGGTTCATAACTAATATGTATTTTATGGCTTTAATTTTGTTATTCCCTTTAAAAACGGAAGCACCTTATTCTGAGAGGAGCTTGGTTTTATGTGATAAAGGGAACTTGACAATCAAAAGGTAACAGGAAAAGTAAACAGATGGTAACTCACGGAGCTCATGGAAATTAGCACTAAATAAAGAAATCTGAACTGGAGAGTGTAGTTTGAGTTTAGCTCCAGTCGAAAGTGGTAACAAGGTATGTTTAAGTAACGTATGTATTTGTAGGGATTTAAAGGTTTAAATTTATGTGTTGAGTTAAGAAACTTTGTGTTGCCATTAGCCAAGTGTTGTACACTGAGATACGGTCCTGCGGAGTTGGTTGGTTGTTGGTTTGGGATGCTACATATTTATTTGTTTGCTTGGCTAAAAGTCAAATTTAAAGGGCACTCCAGCAATTGTAGCTCTCTTATTAAGTCAAATGACTCACAATAGACAGATTATGAAAAAGACTGGTCAAAATTGAAGCAGCAGAGGCCAAAATATGCCGACTTTTAGTCCCTTGTAAGGGTCAAGCTCTAAAAAACACCGGATCCTACTTTTCCCATAATGCAGCTCGCTAGCGTCTTTCATTGGACCCTCCCTGAATGGTAAATGCCCACATCTGTCAAACTCCATGTCCTGAGTTCATAACAGGGGATTTCTGTTAAAAGTCTCAAAGTTTCTGTAGAAGTATCAAGCCCAATTTGAGATAACCCTGATGACATCATCAGAGGACATGACCTCAGTGTCGTCAGTTGTGGCTACTGCCCCGTTCCCATTATTAACATACATTCCAGGACGCCTGAAGATGATTTAAAAGTTTTAAAAGAATGGACCTGATCCTTATAAGATACTGACATTTAAATATTGGCAGGTGTTTCTATGATTTCGTCCATCTCCGGTAGCTTTACAAATCTTGGTGTTGTAGTAACAAAGGAAATGTTTGATATGACATTTGAAAACCTACATTAGAGGCTGAACAAGTCAGTGCAACATTCAATTATTGCTGTGTCGCTCAAACGTGCATAATGCGCTAACAAAAAACTCCTGAATATCAATCTCTGACTGCACTATTATCAGCCAGCCTGAGCACACAGTTATTGTAACTGGCTCCAACTAACCTATTCACTGCTATTCCCACTGTGATCTGCCCTCGTATCCCCAATCCTCACTCCCCCTCTGCCTCCCCTCTCCAACTCCTGCACCCCCACCCTGCTCCTCCTCCCCTCAAGAGCCTCGCTGTCCTCTGATCTGGAGCGACACCACCACTTACCCAAGGCAGCGGCCCTCCCAGAGAAGGTTGAGCTATCCCAGAGTCCCTGTGGTGTGCAGCCCTCTGTCCCTCTGTTCTTATGGTTCAGTCACCATTGAGCAAAGCCACATGGGAGCTCCACTCCACTCCTGCCTAACCCACAAGAGGTCCCACTGAAACTCCCAGCATGCCCACTGTGCAGTGTGTTGTTCTTTCGTGGAACCAGAGAGGATGAGATGTCGAAAGTTTGAGATGGATAAAGAAATAAGTCAGACTGAACCATGGAAGGTGCACTGTGCAATTTGAATGACTTCACTTTTCAAAACCACAAATCCTAACTAAGAAAAAGCAATTAATGACTCATAATTAGCCAGAAGTTTGCTGGTTGAACCTAAATGAAGGGAAAATAACGCTTGTCTAACGCAATATTGTATCTAATGTGTCTAAGTTGTGGCTGCCGATGCTGTCTCATTGCATTTGAGATGTTGCCGCATCCCCTCCTGTTCTGACACATGCTATAACGGCTAATTAAATGTGATGGCTGGTATTATTCAATTCGGAAGCAGTCGTACCTCAAAGAGCAAAGAAAATTACAAAATTGATTTGATGACAGCTAAATTGCAAGAGAAGGCCTTGATTTAACCAGCCAATGTAAATGAGTCCAATTTAGAATCGTGTAATGCGGCCGGGAGAACGTGGCGGAAAATGATCAGGCCGGCCAGTCACAGATATTAAAATGAATTATATCTAATCGGAATTTTAGTCACGCTACATTAACTAATAGAAAGTTATTAACATTTCAAGAGTGCGGGGAGGGAAAAAAATAAGCTTTTGCCTGCAAAATTAACAGTGGCTGGGCTGACCCGTGGGCCTGCGGATGTGAACACTGTAATGACAGCATAATGGCATATTTACATTTAAAACCTCGCTGGCTAATATTCAGATTCGGAATTAGACGTTAAGTCGAGGAATATTTGGTTTGCCCTCCTGGCCTCTCTGCATAGGGTTTCTCTGATTTCAATAGTACAGTCTAACTTTTAATTTCCTTCACTCTTTCCACCTAATCTCTTTTTTTTCCATCCTCCCTTCACTTGTCACTGCTGTGTTGTAGTATATCTTTCATCTAGCATGTTACAGTAAAGTGCCAACTCCTTCTCTTGTTCCATCTTTATTTATTTCATCTTTTCATTAGAGTATATCTATAGAAATATTGTGTCCCCACCTGTGTTTGTCTTTGTCTCTCTCTCATGATAAGCCCAGTCTGTCATTAAGCTAGAAGGCCATCCCTGACAGCTATTTTACCTCTGGCAACAGAGTTTTGTATTTTAAGTGTTTTACTTTCATATTAATTTTCTTTTGCTCATCCAATATCACTTCAGTCTCTTATGTGTCTTCAAGCCTCTCCGTTTTTAAGTTCAAGGGCTGCAGAGAACACAGAGGCGTGCTTAAAGACACAGCTTTCGAGACTGTTGATACCTGCTAATTTTCAAAGTACAGTGAATAACCAGAATGAAACAGCACCCAACAGTCTGCCAAGGACAGCACAGCATTCAAAGATGTTTCATCACTTATCACACACTGCCCACTGAGCCATTAGTATTCACAACATATTAGAAGTTTCATGGACATCACACAAGACGATTCAGATGAACTCAAAGCTTAGTCAATCCTTAATAAAGGCATCAAAATATTTCAGTATTCACAAAGTTTGTTTTCATGACCGGGGGTTATTCAAATTTCAGTGTTTTTCAGTAAGTGAATAGAACAATTTACAAGCACACAATGTGAATATGTGTCTGTGTATGTGTGTGCATCTTCGTGTGTTATTGTTTCTGGATTTTGCCGGAGTTGGGCTGACCTCTGGCTCAACACGTTCAGCGCCAGACATCACCGCTCCTCTGCTCTCCTCATTTCCACTCCTCCGCTTGTCTGCAACTGCTCTGCTCATCCGCAGCAAGCGATGAAATTTTTACATAGGACAGACTGCCTTTTTCATAATTTAACACAGTATGGGGAAGAGCAGGAACGGATAGCTAGGACTGTAGTGTAGTGTAGTGTAGTGATGTATTTAATGTTTGATAAAAGAACCATGCAGGGGTTGTCGTTGTGGTTTTAAAAGCATTCCGGTTTTGGAGGGGGTTAGCTTGAACGTGTGTGTTTTTGCATGAGGGGACAGACACACGAGGAGAGACAATATCTGGGTTCAGGTGTGTCAGGGTCGAATCATAAAATGTTCCCTTTGCAAAATGTACGATGGTATTTGAGGAAAACGCGAAGGCTTGCTTCTCTGTGTCCTTTTAGGTTGACACTTTTAGCTTTTGACATTCATATGGTCTTTGTCTGTGTGTGTGTGTGTGTGTGTGTGTGTGTGGCAGTGTACAGTATCTGTATCTGTGTATGCCTTGCCTGTGCCAGCGGTGGTCTGTTAAAAAAATAAAAAAGCAACAAAGAACGTCTTGGGCTCTGACGTCCAGCCAGCAGACCTTCCTCTCAGCCCACCATCTGCTCCCCAGGTCACCAGACACCCCCCACCCCACCCCACCCCACCCCCCGCTGCCTGCAAGCTTAGTAACTGGTTTCAATATGCACTGATGTGTGAAGCGCTTAGAGACTGAGCTCTGATTTTCTGTCTACTACAACTTCCCCCAACAGCCATTTTTAAACACATCTCTTAGTGTTGGAAATTCTACTGCCCAGCTATTTCCCACATACTTACGTTTAGAAACCCCTCACACTAACCTTGGTAGTGGGCGTTTGACATTTCACTCGTTCCTTACCAAAAAACATAAAAGACAGAAAAAGATCTAAAGCATCTCCATGGATCCAGGTTACGTAATTACAGTTACTAAATCCCAGGTTTGTGGCAGATTTACCATTCAAAATTCATTGATTCCAAACAGAAATAGACAAAAGCAGCTGCCCATTTTAAGTCAGTGAGAGTGGATGTTGATGGCTGAAATGACAAATTAGATTTTATCAGCTGTACCTAGCTAGTGTAAGCTAATGTTAATGCTTCAACTCTGGGAGTTGGTTGAAAATTCCATCTTTTTAACGTTTCCACCTGACATGTTTTAAAAACAAGACCCCTTTAAAAAGTTCTTAAAGGCGTACTCCACTGATTTAGCATTGCACTCCTATACCATTGTCGGACTTATGATGGACAGTTAAAAAAAGATAAAAATCATTCATTTCGTCCTTTTTAGTCCACACATTGGTCTTTCTTGTCAAAACCTGGTACCTACATTACCCACAATGCATCTTGACCCCGACAGTTTGGTCAGAGATTTGGGTGTGTTATGCTAGTAGCAGCTAATGTAGCCTGGAGCAGGCTAAAGACGTCTCATAAGCGAACTTTTTTCTAACTTTTTAATTTTCAAACTTGTAGTTTTCAGACCAAACCGACGCTGACTCAAGTGACATCACTTGAGGACATTTATCAGACTTCACACAGCTCCCTCTGGAGACACAAAAGGCTTTATACAACATTTTTCATATATGCAGTAGCACTCCCCAACACCTGGAAGCAGACTTTGATGTGTAAAATCAGTGGAGGTTCCCTTTACATATGCATATGATGGCTAAATACATAATATAATCCTAAAAGACTGAGGCTAAAGCTACATATCCCAGGCTATAACTGAATAGGCTAAGCAATGAGTTTGGCAAACATATTCCCCCTGGCAACATCACTGTTCTGTTTTGAATCGGCAGCAGCAGGGCGGCTCCCGGCTATCCCTGATCCTACCAGCCTACACCACAGGCTACTGATATCCACCTAGTATAATCTCATTACGCAGCTAAACAGAGCAGGTTGTAGCTTAAAATAGAGGAAATGTTCGACAATATGACTTGAATAATATAGCAAGCTAACTATCATGAACGTTGCTTTGAAGCTAATGTTGCCCCAATACAGTTTCTCTTCATTGATCTATCTGTTTTCTGCTGGTGAAGAGGTGTATAATTTCAGGGAACTCAAATACCAGTAAAATTAGCTTCTGTATCGTTTTCCTCAGTGTGGTTTCTGTGGCAACAACTGCTACAGCCATGCTAGCGGCTCTGTAAGGCTGTACTTAGGCACAGCACTGCTTTGTGCTAGATGCTAACATCAGCATGCCAACATGCTCACAATTTTGCCCTGATAGTGGCGCTAGAGGAAACATTAAAGGAAAGTTTTTACAATTCACCCTAAGGGGGACATGAATGCCTGAACCAAATCTCATGGCCATTCATCCAATAGATGTTGAGACGATCACCCAAAACCACAAATGTCAACCTCATGGTGGCACTATAGGAAAAGTCAGGGGATCATCAAAGTCAGTAGAATGTATCCTCTGTGGACCATGAATGTCTGTACAACATTTCATGACAATCTATCCAATAGATGTGGAGATATTTCAGTCTGGACCAAAGTGGTGGATTGACAGTGCCACCCCATGCCATTTTTAGCCATGGCAGTAGCCTGGCTAAAAATGATAGATGTCAACTCATTTCAAATGGTAGGTTTTCTTCACTAACTCTTGGTTGTCATATGGATGCCATTCATTTGCATTATTGAAAATGTTTTTGTATGCTTTTGCATTCATTATTTCTTGACGTGTTATCCAGTGTGTGACATTGAAGATGAGGTGTTATTAGGCAGAACATGAAGTAGCGCAAACCCTGTATACTGACAGAAAATCACCATTCCTGATTCTTTAATGAAAGACAGCTGACAAGTAGTAGAAAACAGCACTTTGTCACCAAAGGACTTGCTGGATAAAAACAAAAACCTGACAATAGAAGTCAATATTTCTGGCTGCTGGGTTTCAGAATGCATCAGCTACTCTGTTGCTCAGGTGATAAATGGGCAGAGCCTGTGTCAGATGCTCTTATATTTTGCTGCAATGGTCTGCCTTGCAGAGAAACAGAAACAGCTGAAATGTAAAGTGTTAAGTGCAGGTTATAGTGTCCTCCAAGCAACTGCCTGCATGAGTCTGAATTTACCAGCAAACATCTCTAAGATGTTCAAAGTACAAATGTGTTTGAGGATTGATGCATCCTGCACTCTAAGGTACGCTGAGCAATTTAATTGTTGTTTTCTTGATACTCGCCTTTTCAGCCTGCAAAGAAAACTCTCACTTACCAATAATTCTCTTTTGCTGCCTCGCTGAGATAGTTTGAGATGTATGCAGCATCTTGTAGTTACTTTATATAATTAGACTCCTTGTAATGGCAGGTTTAAAGGGGCTGCAGGAAAAAGACTGTGGAGAAAGTGTGGGCATCTGCTGATCTATTTTTTATGTCTCTGTGTATGTATGTGTGTACCTGTGCATGCTGGAGACCAAGGTGAGCGGCAGGGCACGTATACAGCATGTGTGCGAGGTTGGGTGTTTGTGTGTTTGTGTGCGAGCGGAGGTGTCTGCAGCACAGACGCTACGTCCGTTAGCACCCTGTGGGAAAAAAAAACGAACAGTTTGTCTCCCCCCACCACTTTACAAATGAAATCAGTGCTGTGAGGCGGTGGATTAATATCATAAGGAAGGCCAGAGTGGGCCATTAGAGTGGTGTAATGTTGCTCCGGGGCCTTGTGATGGATGGCCATCGGCGCTACGGCCCTATTTGCACACAGTCACCTCTGTGGTGGCCGCCATTAGCAGGACATGGGAGGTAAGGGCTAAGGGATGGTGGTGAGGTGGCTGGACCAAGGTTTTATTAGAGAGGAGTGCGTGTGTTTGTATTTCACTGTATATGCCTGTGTGAGTATATGAGTGCGTTCATATTTGAGTGTTTGCGAGCATGTGTTTCTGAAATTATGAGTGTGTGTATGTGTGTGTGTGTGTGTGTGTGCTCCGACTCTTCAGCAGACAGATGTTGCGCTCCCCGCCCTCCACTCTATCTAACGTGTCTGTCTCTCTCAGTGGACGACGGTAGTAGGCAGCAAACACACTCAGTGTAATTAAGACAAATTAGCCCGGATGGCAGCTTGCAATAACAACAACATATGTTGGGAGGTTTGTGTACAGAAGAGTACAATCAAAATCATCATTAGCAAATCACTTATCGCAAACAGAATCACATTTTCCACCTTGGAGCTCTTGTAGATTAATAAGACGTCTTGATTCCTCTTCATTTATCTTATTCCTAGCTTCTTTTAACGCCATTTGTGCTGTTGCCACTTTCTTTAACTCTTGCTCTTTTTGTTTCTCTCCTCTTTTTACCATTGCTTTCCATCTCTCTGCCTTGTTCTATCGCTCTCCACGTCACTCTTCCCGTTCTTGCGCTGCACATGTAGTTTTACAATGATAACGGTAGCAGATTCACCATCGAAATTCTGAGTTTTTGAACAATGGTTCCTTGATTTCAGAAAGGAGAAGACAAACGCTACTTCTCCTTTTTGGTTGACAGTTGAGGATTTTGTGGATGAAATGATCAAATGCCACAAATAGAATTTAACAGCTGTGTTTTATTCATGTTACTTTACATTGCTCCGGGAAGGACTGCTTATGTAATCTTATAAACTGTCTGGCAGTCTTTTTGTTCTGTTCTGTTTGTGTTCCATTTGGTGTTGTATTTTTTTGTGTGTTGTTTTGTATGTCCTTTCAATATATTTTGTAAAATTGAAAACTATAAATAAAGTATAAAAAAAATAAAAAGCTGTGGCTAGCTAGTGTAAGCTATTGCTAATGGTTGAAAACTCTCCGGCTGACTTTTTTTTTTACATGTTTTAAATCAAAACCCTGGTAAAAGGCTCTTAAATATGCACATGATGGCTAAATACATGATGTAATGCTAAAAGACTGAGGCTATTTTCTACCTTGGAACTAAATTAATAAGATGCCTTGAGATTTATTTATCTCACTCGTCCCTCCTATCTGTTTTCTTTGATTCTCTTCCTCTCTTTGTTTCTCTCATCTTCTTTCCTCCCCTTCCTCTCCACCTCTCTTGTCTTGCTCGATCGCTCTCCATGTCACTCCCCTTCTCCTCACTTCTCTCTCCATCTCCCTAAACATTTCAAAAGAATGAATTACTTTGGGCTGTCACTTGGCCCTGGCCAAGAATTCATTTTTGTGGGTCAAGTGTTTCAAACTGTCATCTTTGACAGGAACCATCTCATACAATAACTACATGGATGGACCTTGACTTGGAGTGCTTTCATTTTCCTCCCCCTCCTCTCCTCATATACATGCTAAAAAGATCTTGGCTATTGTTGGTACAGAAAGAGGGAGGGATGGAGAGATGGGAGATAGGTGGTGGGTGGAGGGTGTAGCTATGAAAAGGGAGGCAAAGCAGAGATCAATACTGGATTAATAGATTCAACTCAACCGCATGCAAAGTTATATGAAGAGTGAAAATATCAAGGGCTCTAGCCAAGTACTGAAACGTTGCAATGAGAGGATGCAGGAAGTCACTTGACACGACAGAAGCGCTGCAACATTTAGCTCTGCCAAGGTCTAACATAAGTAATTCATTAAAGAAAAGGAAAATGCATAAAAAGATTTTGGCTCAATGTGTGCCATGGGGTAAAGATGGCATTGAAGTGAACATAAAGCCTGTGTGTGTGTGTTTGCTGGGGACAGCAGGGCTTCAATGGCATTGGACTTGAGCAGACAATCTATTTACAGTGTGCTCAGGGGAGCTTATAAACAAATGTTGAGTAATTTCAGCCAGGAGTAATTACCCTTGCCGCTGACAAGGAGAGTGTGTTAGCACTCCCCTTCACCCTCGGCCCTGTCCAGAAGGCTTCGAGCTTGTGCGCAAACACACACACACACACACACGTGCACGGACATGCACAGATGCACGTCCACACAGTAGAGAAGTTCCTTGCATACGTGTGGCGTTAGTCCAGCAGTCGATACCACAAACACCTCCCCGGCCTCTCGGTTTCACCCTCATATTTGAGAATCAGCTGATGAAATGTTCCTGCCTGCTTGGAAAAAGGCACTATGGAGCCTGGAATGTTCCAGTCCAGTTGCTTATAGAGTTAATGTTGGTTAGCTACAGCTGATAATCTGCCGCCAGCAAAGTTTGACGCTTTAACCAACAAAAGTGACGGTCAGCGCATGGAAAAAAGAAAGTTGTAATAGAAGTTTGTCCAAAAAAATAAAAGTCTTAGTTAGGTTTAGTTGCTTTTTTTTGCAGAGAGTTACGTGAGAAGATTTGTCCGCTAAATATGAGCTATCCAGCAGCTGGTTAGCTAAGCTAAGTTAGCTAAGGGGAAACAGCTAACCTGGCTCATTCCAAAGTTTAAAAAATCTGCCTAGTGTACACACTCTGTGTACGGATTGAACTAATTAGATAAGGTGTTATTGGTAAAATTTTGAAGTGCTGGTAGGCATTTTTTTTTTTTTTTACTTTTAGCAGAACCAGGGTAGCCCCTAGCTGCTTCTAGTCTTTATGCTAATTGATGTGATCTTAGTGAATGTCTAATATGGATAAAGCAGATCCACTTCTGGTCTTTCAATAAAAATATATTATCAGCAGGAAAGCAGCAGGATCTGGTCTTTTTCAACATTATTTGTCTCCTAAAATCTAAAGAACTTAGTACGACAGTTAGTTTAAATTTTTTGCTAACAATAACTGTCACTTCTGGGGATTTAAAAAGTCCTGCAAATCACCTTTTGACTGAGAACACCTTCTATCTCTTTTCAGTTAAAATGAATCACCTACATCCAAAACATCTGGTTCAGAAAGAACATTTTTCCTCTGAGGTCAAATTTGGAGCTTTGTTGCAATAATCACTGTCAAAGAGAAATTAACGCAATAGTGTCTTTGAGAAAAGTAACAACCAAACAACATTAAAAAAAAGAGGGTTTCTGCAAGCCATCAACCGCTCACTCACCTTCATTAGGATTCTGTAAGAACGGTCATCAGGCCAACAGATCATGTTATTGAACAAAAAAAAACAAGTAATCAAAGTCACATTCATTGCTCCATTGTTTTACATTTTAATCATTCACAAGACTTAATTACAGGATTGAAATGTAACTAACGAACAAGCAAATTAATTTTCACCTTAACCTCTGAAAGACAAGCAGGCCAGATACAGGCTTTATCCCTTCTGATCGATTATGATCTCTCGGCTCAAACAGAATGGATTCCCATGCAAATTCAGCCGGATCAATCCGCATTCCCGCAGAATCAATGAAACAGCTTTTCCAGACCTCCCAGAGACAACTGTATGATGAGGAGATGAGATGATAACGACTGGAGAAATAACACCGGATAACAACAGATTATATTAAGACTTGAAATGTAACCAGTGTGTCGAAATACAGGAAGAAAGAATGAAACTACAGCAACTCAAGACAGTGGCAAGAGTGGGAAGGAAAAGCAAGAGTAAAACTAGATCTTGTATTCCACTCTTTAAATTCCAAATAGTGGAGCTTTAAAAGCCTCAGCGGAGGCCCTCTCCTCTCTCATCCCTGTCTCTGTTCTCCCTGCCTTTGATTCCTACTGAGCAGGCTAAAGATGTGAGAGAGGTGGCTGCTTAGGCTGGGTCTCTTGACAACTGGGCGTCACATGTATTCTAGTGTTGAAACTATTAAACAGCAAGGGGAGGTGTTGTGTTTGACATGCAGACTGAACAAAAGCTCTGGGATGCAGAGAGCGGACAGGATTGGATTTCTCCACCGTGACAAAAGTTTTGTGACAGTTATTTGATTGTCATGAGTATCAATGAAGGTGTTTCTCAATAGCAACCTTTTTAAAGCAATATCTCCACATTTTGAGTGATACACTCAGATACAAGAGTTAGACGAGAAGATCAATACCACTCTCTAAATGTGAAATAACAGCTGGCTTTTCCAGCAGGTTGGCATAAAGCCTTCAATAAAGGCTCTGTAAAACCATAACTACACATCAGGTTTTTTTGGATTAAATCATAGACTGTATATAAAGATGGACAACATATCTCCACTTCCTCCCGCTGTACAAAAATGAAGCCAAAATATGCCGGATACAGGAGCTGCCATCTTGCATTGGTGACGTCATTTGGGGCCAGAGTCTGCGCAGTAGCGGTATCGAGGTCCCGCCCATACACCCACCTGAAGCAATTGCAAGCACACCACAAGTTGTCAGTCGTGATGTCACACCCCCTTTTTATAGCATCAAATAACTAATTCAAACCAAACTTATCAGAAAAATGAACACTTGAACAAACATCAGCGTGATAAGCGTGAGAGTCAACCAAAACAGCAAAACAATGAGCTGAAAGACACTAAAACCCTCCATAAAGCTAAGAGGAACTGCAGAGTCGGTTGATAATTCTCTGTGGGTTCATCACATTACAGTCATATGATCCATTGTTAACATAAAAATATTGATTATAGCAGCTTACAGTACATTTTGCTGATAATACTTCTGTAGCAGCTATAATAGGTCAATTTAATTTGATGTGAATTTAATGATCTATAGTCTATCTCAAAGCTTTTTCTTCAGTGCCAGTAATATAATTCTGGTAGAGCAACACAAAATATCAAAAAGCAGTCACATTTTAAAGTATTGACTCTCCAAAATATCATAGTATAATATGTGTGTGATTGCAGAATGTAAACTCTTCATCAGGTCGTTAAACCCCCCAGATTCTAAGAGAATACTAAGTACATGACCTTAAATTTAGCTACAGCCCTGATTTAAACATGTCTAATTTTTTTACCTAGTTAGTTTAAACGTGTTGGATTTGGGCAACTCAAACATATGTTTAGAGAACCTTTGCTCGTGGTAGAAAACTTGCATCAGTTGTATCAGCTGGGAATGAAACAGAGGTCAGTGGAGGGAAAGTCACATTTTCACATTCCACTGAACCATTTCAATGTCAAACTTCTCTGCTGTGTCCCCCACATCATAAATGGAGGGGAAATATACACCATATCTCCCGCTTTCCACTTATAGAGTACATCATTTGCATTTTGACACACATCGGCTCAATTCACATATTCAACATCAGCGCATATACGTGTGTGTATACTGTACCTATATATGTTTCTGTAGAATGTAATGTGTACTTCTTTGTCCTCTCTTTGAGCAACTTTTTTCCCCAGTTGATATAATATGCTGGGAGGGTGGTGGGCTACGTTAAGCGCCATTGTGTTGCCTTGGCCGAGGACTGCAGGAAGTTGTGCTTGGCACAAGGCCCAGAAGCAAGGTGAGGACAAACACTCCCAACAAACACTCACTGACATCCACAAATCTACAGATGCATAGCTGCTACATAGTACGCATTGGTAGTGCGTGTGTGTGTGGGTGGGTAGTGGGGATAAGTGTTGTGGGCGCATGTGAGTAACGTGTTTGAGTGTGCACGCGCACACGTATGAGCGGGTCCACCTTTCATCTGTGCTGAGATTTGGAAAGGCTTCACTTTGCACAGGCTCCTTAATTCTCCCTTAATTCATTTGTGCTCCAGATTCACTTGGCTGCTGGGATAACCTGGGAATGATAATGAAGTGAAGGGGGGGAGAAAGAGATAGAACGAGGCAGAGAGAGAGAGAGAAAGAGAGAGAGACATGAAAACATCACAGCACATGGCTCCTTCTCCTATCTCCCCTTTGAATGTGTTCAGTATGGATTTAGGGCTTTTCACTGAGTCTTTTAAGAGAAGATGGATCTTATTAGTGCTGATTGCTAGTCATAGGACGTTTTCTGCCTCGGGAACCCACCTTACTTAACCCTTTCACAGATGCACAGAGACTGTAGCATTACTAGGGTTGGGGTAGCATTTTATCAAATATGAATCCAGTATTGACTCCACTAAGCAAATGTGAGTCCTTTCAAATGCCTTATCCAATCCACTGTATTTAGGCTCAACCCTGTTTCCAGACAAGAAGGTCAATATTGGAAGATTCTGAAAAAAACCCCGGATTATGTTCAGTGACAATGATTTCGCAGTTCCTGCTTTCTACAATATCAGTGCATGGCAACTATAGGATGGTTAAGGGAGCTGCCATAGCCAATGTCCAAGTCAAGGGCGTCATTTTGTGTTGAAAACAGGTGGGGACATAAGGGGACATTTTTTAAACAGTCTTCAACATATGCGATTTTAGGCAATGTAATGGAGGATCGGTATGAGGTCAAAGTAGATCATTACGGCGGCCATATGCATCACTGGACAATGCACATTTGTTTCTGCTATATTTACATTGATTTGTATGTTTTCTTATTGTGCAAGTAAACCTTTCAGACCCATCAGATTTGCTGAATCTTTGGGCTGTTTTAAGGGGCTTCTAGAAACCCATCTTTATAGGCAAGCCTTTTTATAATTTTTTTTATTATTTAGATTGGTCTGTCTTTGTTTGTGCTGTGTTTTATATTGTATCCCCCCCCCCCCCATCTATTTATTCATTTAGATTTTTTGTGTGTGTATATAGCTTTACTTACTTACTTACTTTCTCAAAGCGTTCCCATTTGTTAGTTAACATTTCTTGGTGCAAGCTATTTTTCAGAACATTTTTAACAAATTATGCTTTTTGAAAAGTGACGGGGACAAAATCGGCCATTTCAAAAAGTGGCGGGGACATGTCCTCAGCATCCCCATTGTAAATGACACCTATGGTCCAAGTGCCTCATCTCATGCACTATAATAACAAAAGAACACAGGTATATCTTAAAGTTACAAAGATAGAAGTACAAAAAGTACATGTACTGCATCCTTCAAGTGTAATAAATTAGAGGAAACATGACAAATTCATTTCTTTTTTTAGGCCAACAGGCTCAACTGTGTTAAGAGTGGGAATCCAATAAGCCTCTCTGTGGAGCAGTGAGTTGATAATGTCACCACCTCCAGGAGAGAGTGACATTTCTTCTGTTCCCCAGAACTTTAATAACGCTTCAGAGCCGCGGTTAGCCTGTGCATTATGTCCAGCAATAGCATAATCTATGTTCTGTGTGCGTATTGTAGTTTTGTGTTCAGATATCTGAATCTTTAAAACAATGAAATCCTGTTCAACCAATTATCCAATGACAATTGGATAATATATGTGTTTGCCTCATGTCTTTGTCCATTTTGACTCTGATGAAGACACAGTAAGTAGTAAGTTAGTCTGTTTGCACAATTAAAGGCTGCAAATCAATCAGTGTGCTCCTCTCCCTTTTTTCCCTTGGACGTTTGCTGTCCTCAATCTGAGATTCAGCTGCATACTGCTGGAAGATGCACGGAGAACCCTGTTTCAAGCACACAGACAAAGTTAGCAACTAGCTGGAGAACATAGTGGAACATTTAGCAACTAACCCCTTAGGAGTTGGTATAGAAAAACAGAGCTTAAAGGAAAGTGAATATTCAGGGTTCGTACAAAGTCTTGAAAGTTTGGAAAATGCTTAATTTAATAATTTTAACCGTTATGTTTTCAAGGTTAGGAATATGCTTGAATTTGAATATACTCCTTGAAAAATGCTTGAGTTTCAACATAATGTGGTGTTTCATCGACACAATCATTCATGTAAACCAAAACATTTCATTCATTCATTCATTTTAGTATTTAAAATGAAAGGATCCTGTTGTCATGTTTGTTTGTTGTCTCCTGGCATTTATAGTAACAATTTAGATGTGATGATAAAGGCTTCAAGAGTCTGGAAATCGTTGGTTTAGGTACCTTGAAAGTGCTTGAAAAGTGCTTGAATTTTACTCTTAAAAAGCTGTACGAACCCTGAATATTGGACACGACTCTGTGTTTTATAAACCTGAGACCTGATCAAAAACGGAACACAACCCTAAGCAGGAAGAGCAAAAGATTATAGGGACACAATCTTAATGTATGTCTTATATGGATCAAACTGATAGATCCACTTATTTCACTTGTGATCTTTAAAGTCTGTGTAGAGGAAATTCAGAGATTTGTTGCTAAACACATTATACATTGCTGAAAACATGAAAACACACTGTGAACTATGTAGGACTAAATTGTGGAGTTAGACCGTTAAACTGTTTTTCACCATTTTTGTGTTCAGGATTTGAACTGAGCTGGGTGGTTGATAACACATGTTTCTGTGGTGTGACAAACTCAGAACACATATTTATTGTTTCTTCACATTGTGGACTTTAAATAGTTAGTTGGTAAAATATAGTTACTCGAGCAGGAGGATCCAGTCTATGTCAGTGTTATCAGTCTTAGTTTTAAAAGCACAATTAGTTCTAATTTGACGCAATCAATGCTTTTGTCACTTTTTGGGATTAATGTCCTGTGAACCAGCAAATCACCTTGAATTTCCTGGCTTTACTTAATTGAGCTGTATGCATGTCTTGGTTAAATAAGTACTGAGAATGGGTTCAATTACTCCTCTGTAACTAATTGATCTTGCCTGAAACAATGGCAGCGATAGAGTAGTCCCAGCAGGACACAGGCCTCCCCTCCAGGAAAGCCAACGCAAACGCTGCCACTAATTGAAATTATTTCGATTAATATGGAGCCTAATGGAGGCTTACTATGCAGCATCGCAGTGGGCCATGCAGTCGGAGCAATATCCCTGTTGCGTCGGCCTCCTTTTTGCACACCTCTGTGTTTTGACAATCTCGCCCTCCTCAATACACAAAGCAACAATTCATCCTGCAGAGAGGAACGAGCAGACGCGGAGGCAAAAGAAAAAAAAAAGGAGCTCGGAGCGGGGCCGATCGATAAACAGAGTCGGCGCTGTGATTTATTTACCACTGTGTGTTATGTAGAGGCGAGAGGAGGGAGAAGAAAAGCCTTCTGATATGGCCACAGGCAGCCGGCATAATGGGGCCCTCTCAATCTTCAGTGAGTGGCTTGTTGGATTGTCAGGCAGGTTTCCGCCGGTGTTCAAAGCGCTATCCGATCAAACCCCTGAGACGCGAGCGACCAGACAGATGATTACTCACTGTAAACGATCCAGGAGGGGGAAAAAAGAGGAATAACTATAGCAGATATTGATGACTCAATAGACTCAGTGACAGACGATTCCATTTGTGTCTAGATAAAGTGTTGACTGTCTTGGATCAATCATAATACGGGCCTCTCATTGAGCATAAAAACCATGTTTAATGTCATTAAATCCAGATCTAGCCCCCCCCTCCCTCCTCTTGCCTCTTCCTTTCCTTCTTTCCTGGAAGCTTACACATGCCTGGCCGCCTGCCTTCTACAGTACAAGCATGTGAGAGCGAGGCAGAAAGTCAGTGGGGGATGGGGATATGAGTTGTGTTGTTGTTGGTGGTGGTGAGGAGGAGGAGGAGGAGGAGGAGGAGGAAAGGCATGGGTGAACAAGGGGAGATGGGAGAAGAAAAAAGAAACCTCGGAGGCAATCATTTCTGGCAGAGCGGTGGCAGTCAGTTGGGGTGTGTGTGTGTGTGTGTTTTCTCTTTTTTTGTGTGTGTGTAATTTTCAGACAGTTTGGACGTGGTCAACGCTCAGCTAGGGCCAATAACAGTTTACAGACTGCTGATGTCATCACATTTTGACAAACTTCTCAATCTGGAGTGACCTTCGTGGTGCTCAAAACACACTCACCTCTCTCTCTCTCTCTCTCTCTCTCTCTGCATCTACTCTACTCCCCCTCATCTCTGAGCAGAAGTCGCCAGTAGCAGGGGAGGTTTATTACAGGGATTTGACTACGAGAAATATACTATTTACATAATAGCCTGCTTTTATACAGTAATGAGGAATATAGCCTGTTAGATAGCATAGAATTCTGTAAAGAAAAAACAAACCTAAGGAAGAAGGTGTTTTGGGTGGTAATATGGGCCTGTATTTATCTCTCAGGATCCCTTCTGGAAGATGTGTTGAAAGTTACACTTGGACTAAAACCCCTCCTACCTCGGAGGAGGACTGAGTTCGTTATTCCTACACTGACTTTCAGGAGGAGGATTACTCCTAAGAACATTATTTATTTATGGGAAATACACAGTACAATGAACATATCTCTTAAATATATCTCCGCTATCTGTAATTTTAAATAAATAGAAAAAGAAACCCATGATTTGCATGAATGCGGTTTATCTGTCCATAACTTCGCACTGAGTGGTTTGTAAATGAATGAATCTGCGCATGATCTGTGGAGGTGTACAAGTGATCAAAGTTTGATTTATTACGGCTGAAAGTGTTGATTGTTGAAAAGCTGTTGTTGTGAGACTTTTAACATGTGCTGTATTTTGCATCACAAGGTCAGTCAAATCCCACTTTTAATAAGCTCATTGTCATAAATAAAAATCTCTCCTCCTTTGGAATACGTGTGCGTCTTTGCCCAGCTCCTGGTTGGTGAGGCTGATGTGCAATTTTTCAGAATCAGCACTGTTTCCAAAAGTATGATCTGGGCCTGTGTTTATCAAGTGCCTCGTGCCCAAATACAGACAGGAGGATGCTTAGAGGAAGAATGTCCCAAGTCCATACTACATACAGATTCTAAACAGGTTTTTACTATTTAGTGTCTAAATAAGTAAACTCAAACTAGATAGTATGCAAACTAAATACAGTTGATATTTTGATGGTTGACTGCTGATGGACCCTATTCTCCCACAATGCAATGCACAAAGGAAATGGAGGAGCTGCTCACAGCTGAAAAAGATTAAAATAAATTGTGGGTGGTGGTGAAACAAATCTTAGCAAAAAAAAAAAAGACATTCATTAAATCAAATTAAATCTCAGGAAATACATTTTAACATCTTTTAGTGAAGTTTAATTGGTAGCTCCAAAGTTGTAGTTTGATTGACGTTCGATGTCACATGTATTGTTGTTAGTATACAATTGTTGAAAAAGTATGTTGATCATTTTGTATACTAACTGCTAAAACAGTACACTGTATAGAATTAGTATGTAGTATGTATACATCTGCTATATAGTTCAATCTTTTTAACAAATCCTTACATGTTACTCAGTGATGTTTTTTCTGCAAAAACATATGTATTTTAATGTTTACCTTATGGTGGGGTAACATCTTATTAAATGTTCAAATCAAATGCAAATAGTAGGCTAAAGCTAGCCTATTCTGGATTATACATGTTGCTTCAGCTGACATATGATTCATCATGATGACCAATGAGATTTTGTACACTCCAAAACATGCCTCAGAAGGTGTGTGTGTTTCTGTACTGCAGGCATCTACTCTTCACCAACTTCCACCAAGAGACCTCTGGAGCTCTTAGCATTTTTAAGATAAATTAATTATATTCTAAGTTTGTAAATTGGAGTAAAAGTGTAGGATTTTTTACTTTAATGTCAAATTTTGGACTAAAACTGACATTTTTATTCCTTGAGCAGTTTGATAAATATGAGCCCAGACCATATTTCTGTAATTAGTTGTGATTTCTGAAGAATGTAAATCAGCATCACCAACTTGTGTGAACCAGGAGATGATGTGATGAACCTGTGGAGGAATCCAGGCTTGACACTCACCCCATCAGTCAGGCCCTGTCCTCGCCGACCCCACCCACCCTCAGGCTCTCACCAGATCGCCCCTTTCCATCCCACCCTCAACCCCATCCTCCCCCCACCGCCAAAGGCCTTCGCCCTGGGGCCCACCTGACTGACAGCTGTTGATTTGGATCTCTCCATCACACGGCAGATAAAAGAGGGATTCAAGACTCATTCCTGCTCCTGCCTCCGCTTCATTCCTCCCTCCAATCCCCTGCGCAAACGCAATTCCCAGGCACCGGACTTCTACAGGGCCTCCTAATGAAGTCATTCCCAGCACACATGATTGGGTGAGATTGCCGCCGCCGCCACCACCACCATCGCTGCCACCGCCGCTGCCACGATCCCCGCTCTCCCCTCACATCTCAGGTCTCCCATCCCCCACCTCCACTGAGCGTACTCATGTGGAAACAGCAAGTGGTTGTGTGCATTTTCTGTGTGCATCCATCCCTCGCCTGTCTGTGTGTGTGTGTGTGTGTGTTTATACATCTGCAACACGTGTGATGTGTGTGTGTGTGTGTGTGTAGGTGTGTGGTCTTAACTAAGCTAACACAGCCTGACTGGCTACTAATTGGATGTCTCCATTGGCAGTTATACACGATGTGGCATTATAGCCGAGACAAAAATCACATAGGAAACTACACCTCCAACACACTACACTGTGGAGAAAATAGAGCGAGTACAGCAGCGAGGGATTTTCCTTGCAGTAAAGGAGAAAATCTGATGATGATCAGATGAGGGTGTTGGTACAGTATGTGCTGTTATAAAATCAATCAGAGAGGCAGGAATTGAGTTAGTTCAACCTGTCCATCACTGTCTAGAAAGATGAAAGGCTTTGATGAGTAATGATCTGAAAAAAGGTAGACAGCTAATGAATCTCTCATAATGTCACCCACAAAAAAAAAACAAAAGAAAAAAACACCCCCACCCACTCTAAAAAAAAAACCCTGTCTTTGTAGAGGTCTCTTGCACAGCCTAATGCACATCACAGTCCCTGATAGTTCACTCAGCGACACCTCCTCAGTAGGAATCCTCCAGAGACAACCTCGCCGGCTGTCAGTCGGTCGGTCTGCCACTCACCGCTAACACGACAGCCCATCCCAGAGTGCCTGTGAACACTCCGCAAGCACCGCCAATCTGACAACACAAAAAAAGCAAGAGAGTGTTTCTGAAGGTACCCTCCTGTGACGCCGGAAAGGCTCGTTTTAAGTTTTTTCTGCCGAGGGAGGTGGGCATTGGAGTGAGGATGACTCACGTCTGACTCCCTGTTAGTGAGGGGGCTGTGCGATCAAATGGATCTGATTTTTTGGCGCCTTTGAATCTCGATGATGGCTGCACAGGAGCCTCTTAAAAAGAAGAGCTGTATTGATAACAGCCAGCTGTTAAACCTAAAGAACATCTCTGATCTCGAATAGTGAGTGATACCTTTTAGATAAGACCGGCAGCCCTAAATGAATGAATGTAGTATTATGTGACTTTATTTTGTCACTGTATTTTTATGAGAACTGGATAGACATTTGCAGTTTAATCTGAAAATCACATTATTAATTATTATTTTTTACCAAATCAAAGCTCATTCCTATTGTGATTTAGAATCTATGATAAGTGTCAATTAATAAGCTTCTAACATAGAATTTGCATGACAATAAATGCAATGCATTATCAATATGCCAACATCATGCATTATTAAAGATGAACACCATTAACATAATAATATATTAGCATAGTCAAGACCACCATTTGCATGGGAGGTGTTCTAAATCACACAGGATCCCCATGCATCAGCAAAAGGTGGAGCCAATTCAGTTGCCACCACGTCTTCATCTCCAGCCAGTTCAGAGCTTTGTGAAATCTCAGCTTAGTTTCAGACACATTGACGGCATCCATTATTCTAATTCAATGGATCCAGCGCTGACTCTGTGGCCAGAGTGTCTGCATGTCTGAATTTGTGCTTCTTGCGCCATTGTTGCTTGCCTTTCTCTCTCAAAGAAGATTCCTCAAGTTATTGAATGAAGGTTGGCAATGCTGCCTGAAAGGACACACTCCAGCAGTAATGTGTGTAGCACTGCCGAATTGCGGTGGTGGAAAGTACATTTCCTCAAGTACTATACTTAACTTGAGCATTTCCATTTTGTGCTACTTTATACTTTACCACAGTTCTCGAGAAAATATTGTACTTTTTACTCCACTACATTTATCTGACAGCTGTAGAGACTAATTACTTTACTAACTTACCTTACTAGACTAAATGAACACTTGAACAAACATCAGCGTGATAAGAACTACCTAAAATCACAGAAACCATCTTTGGGAAAAATTTATTTGACGTGTACTTTGATTTTTCAGTGTGGCCCATGTCCCATCCATTAACATAGAGGAGGCGGGGCTTATGACCTATACTGCAGCCAGCCACCAGGGGGCGATTGAGACGTTTTGGCTTCAGTTTTGGGGAGCTGTCACGTCGTCCATCTTTATATACAGTCTATGCTATAAAGCTGTGTGATATTTGAAAGACGTCTGACTTGATCTGATATGACCAGTAGCTAATGGTGGCTAATGTTAGCTAATATTAGCAAACGTTTGCTAGATATTGCTGTATACAGACATTATTTAAGCCAGGTCACTGATTTTATGACCCTTCTCAACTTGTGCTACTGTTACATTAAGTTTTAGCATGAAACATTAGCTCATTGTCACATACGCTAGCAGTTGCTAGCAGATACAAAATAACATTAGCATTCATTTGGAGTTTGTGTTTCTGGCTACCTGATACATTTAAATCCAATGTTCACTCTCCTTTTAGCTCTGTTTTGGTCTCCACCAACTCCTCAGAAACATATCTAAACATATCTTAAAACTGCTAAATGCTCCACTATGTTCACCAGCTAGTTGCTAACAGTTTCTGTCTGCCATTTGGTGCTGGGCAGGTAGTGTACAGTGGGTTTTATTTAATATGACCAAAGTAACAGTTGAACGTAAGACTTGCAATAGAGTATTTTAACATTGTTCTATTGCCTTCTTTTACATAAGTGAAGGATTTAAAAACTTCTTCCATAATTTGACTTTCTATGACATCTATGGTTTCAGTTTAGGAGTTATGAATGTCGGTTATGGACTACTCTACTGCACTATGTGGGTCTATTTTCCATACTGTTGTCCTGCATGGACAGATGTCATCAACATGTGATAGAAAATAGACAATGTGATTAATTACATTTGTATACTAGAATACACATTGGGATTTTTATCATTATATCAGAAAGGTATGGGTTTTCAAGTTATATTCAAAGTGAAGCAATGTGCCCCTGATAAAACAAAGCAAAGGCACTTAGCATGTGTTCTCCTAGTTAAGATTCCCTCTCAGCAGTAATACAATGTTTCTGAGTGTCTGCTGGAAAACAAGTGGAAGGTCAAGAACACGAACAATAGATGTTGATTCCAATTATGTGTAAAGCATTGAACAAGATGCGCTAATGATGGCGTTGTCGGGAGAAAAAAGGTGTTTATGTGCTACTCTCCCAAAGCCTGTGGAACAGTTTATTAGGCAAAGGCTTTATTTCCATAAAGGCTGATAAGACTTCAAATGATTCACTGAAAAACAGTCCTGGCATCAGCACAGCAAAGCGGCGTGTGTATTTATCTCTCCTGACGCTGGGAGACAATCAAGACAAAGATGATAGCACATTTTGAAATGCAGCACAGAGGCATAATGAGATTGCAGCTACTTCAGGAACAAAACCAGACAAAATGCTTTTTTTCTTTTTTCATAAATGGCTCCTTGTTTTATTCACTCACACCAAAAAAAAGGCCATCGTTTTCAATTAATGAAGCAGGGAATTGAGTCCGAGGTCCAGCGGGATATGGATTAACCATGATGGCTTGAGGGCCCAATCTCACACTGAGTCTGCGCTGCAGTCTGCATGGAGGAATTTCTCATTCAAGGCCTCGACCACCCCCCACCCTTATCCACCACCACCTCCTACCTCCAACTCATCCATCCATTCCTCATCCTAAGATGAGTTGCTTCAGTGCAGACCGCTATTAGTGGTGGGGGGAGATAAAACTGTAAGTGTTGCTCCCAATTAGTGCATCAGTGACCGCTCTGTGCCTCCTCCACAGCGAGGCCTGCAAGGAGGCAGGGAGGAAGGTAGGGGGGGAAGGGAGGGGGGGGGGGCCGCACTGAGTGAAAGATTGGAGGAAGGATGACAGGAAAGGAGAGAATGGCATGAAGACGATGGCTTTGGAAAGGAATAAAAGAAAGGGAGTGGAATATAGAGGTAGCTGGATAAAGAGAGGACAAGAGATGAAACGGAAAAGGGGGAGAGAGGAGAGTGAGCGGTGGTATGGGGGGAGAAAAGTGACTAAAAAATGGCTTAAGCATTCATTTTGAGTGGCAAGACAGGTCCTATTAACATTTAACAGCGTTTGCGCAACTTGGTGTGGAGGTTAGGATGCAAATGAGGAGGAATTAAAACTGGCCAGAGGTTTGTCATTGATGGATTGCAGTCTGGCGGTACTCACCACTTCCTAGTGTCCATCACAGACGATTACTGTATAATTAAACCTTATTTCTGGACTCTCCGACGCATAATTACTTGTGTGGGAATGTAACCATCATCTAAAAGCTCCAGCAAAATGCTTTAGCATTTAGTCTGGCAGGCTGCAGTCATTTCACAGACCAGTGACAGATAGAGCCATCTGATGAGCGGTAAAAGAACAGTCACTTTTAATAAGAGGTGGGAAAAAAATATTAGGCGACAGTGTGCTGATTATAGGAAAATTAGGCTTTCAAGTGGTAAAGTCCTTTGTGTTATTTGCATAATTTATTCCTTCTTTACCCCCCTGTTCAACCACCTCTGGTTTTTTTTTTTTTTTTTGCGAGCTGTGGGCAATTTCCTCTCATATTTGAATGGATTGCACATTTAAGACTACTTAAGGAAAATGATCACTTAGCATATTTTAATTGTCGCGCAAAGAGTGAGCAAAGGTGTGAAGCAAAGCTTATGGAACGAGGATCCTTTAAAGTGAGGACACAGTGGTGTTGTGGCAGATAACCTCGGGGTGCACACACACACAGACTCATACAGACCTCATCACACACTCTCAGTTCTTCATGCCGTTAGAAAGCATGTAAGCCTTTAAATTACGAATAAAACTAAAAGGACTTTCCATGAAAGTCTGGCTGCTGCACCCTGATTTGGATAAAAACTTGCAGGTCAGTTTGTCGATAATATTTCCTGCATCGCTCCCCCTGCTGAGCCGAGCCGAGACCAACTGCAGCTTTGTGAACACAGGTTATTTACAGACCAGCTTGCTGCTACAGTATTTATGAAGCTTGGAGAAAAAAAAGGTGAGCAAAATAATCAAGTCTCTTCTTGGCTGGCTGTCTCATAGGCTCAAAATATGTAAGGACACCACATTTATCCGCTTTATATCTGATCGACTAAAAGCTTGTATCAAATTATTTCTGATCATGGCTATAACATGTTTCAAAGTGGAAAAATAAAGGAAACAGCAGCCCTCGATGCACTCTAACCTCTTGCGAAGCGTTTTGAGTTTTCACAGATAATTATAGAGGTTATACAGCAGCTTCCCACACCTCACCATTAACTATATAATGATACCTTGGAAATGTAGTAGGCAAATGCACATCATTTTCATTACAAGTACTCCCATAATCCAAATTCTTTGTGATGGAGAAAGATAATTAATGCTTTAATGTTTTGGTCTTGCCACTCTTAGCACAGCAAGAGAAATGAATTGTTACATTTTAATGAGAGAAGCGACAGCGCCGGCTTCCTGCGCAACACAGATGATTTTATAATTGCACACAAGGGTGACTAACTCAAGGCTCATTAAGGCGATTTTTCAGCTGGGCTATTTTTTGGACGGACAATACATATATTTTCCCATTCTACTGATAAATAAATTCCATTATTAATCTTTTTTTTATTCATCCATCAGAGGCTTAATGTGACCAGTGACATTAAAAAAAAAAAAAAAATGAGATGTACAAGGTATAATCTCCCAAGAAAATGTCTTTAATGAATCGTTTGTTGCTGCTTGTACCTAAGATTACATGAAAATACATTTAAGTTGACTGCAAGTATGGCAACATATTCACACATATAAACAAGTGGTGCATTTGTATTGTATGTATAGGTATGTACAACAGAAACACGTTACACTCTGGTTTAAAGTTGTGCAAGTGTGTTATATATACTAACAATTTATAAAATTCAACACACTAAATAAAAAAAAGAAGAGTGTGCCCACGTATATACACATTCACACGCGCACAACCACAGTAGTTCACAAAAGATTAAAGCAAATGTATTGGATTATACATTTCCAGGTCACCTTAAGGTCGACCCCAACTGTTCCTTCCTCACAAGTCGCTTGTGAGTGTGTTTTTGATGTCAGTGTTATCAGGTCTGTGTGTGTGTTTTGCCTATAGCTCAAGATCTGACACACAGTGACAGAGACACACACACACACTAGGCTATGCTGCAGCCTGCGGTTGCACCATCAGCTAAATGTTTTAAGTACAGTCATCTGAGGTAGACTGCGCAAAACTTCATGGTGTTATTCTCTCTGCTGCTTCTTCTTCTTCTTTTCTTTTTTTTTCTTTTTTAATTTTCAATGCATTTTTCACAAACGTCTGACATTTGGAAAGACGTAAATCAAATACCACGTGTGTTTTGTAGCCATGAGGTAGAAATGCTTTAAAGAAGAACTCTAGCGTCCATTTAAAGAAAGGTTTCCCAAAAAAAAGAAAAAAGCTAGATTTAAACACCATGTAGAAAAAGGTCGAGACACAAAAGAAGGACCACAAAACACGCAACAAACAAGCGTAGCATCGAGCGGTGGGTTTCAAGTCGTTTGTTCGTCGGCTGTGGAGAGAGAATGCCTGTGCTGTTGATGTGTGCTCTGAAGTGCATTAGCAGGTTTTTCTGTCTAAAGGGACTCTCTCTCCAGAGGATTTGCTGACAGAAGGAATTCTGGTACAGATTGTTTTGAGGGTGGTTTTCTGACGGACCACTCTGCTTTCCCCTTGTGCTGCCGCCACACTGCCTGGCTGTCTTTCCTTTCCGTCAATTTTGCTGATGCTCAGCAGAACTTTTTCCCCCCACATCAGGTGCTGCACTGATGGTGCCTAGACCAGAGATAGCAGCACAGAGTGGGCCTGCACATACAGTGTGTAGCTCCTACTTCAACACTGATATTATATTTTAAAAAAAGCAGGATGTACAATAAAAGTATAAAGCTGATCATCAGCTCAGATAAAAGAAATCTCCTTCAGGATAAATACCGGATAGAGAAAACAAATCAAATCAAGCGCTGCCAATGGTATTGATACATTTTAACAGAACAGTATTACACACAAAATGCTTTAGTGCACGTACATTAAACTATCTTAAGTACTCCCATGTCACAACAGTAGTGCTAAAGGACAGCTTCTTACACGGTGACGAGGAAGAGACAAAAATACATTCCAATGCAATACAATGGGCAACAGATAACCTTCAGGGATGAAGGACTTTAAGACTAGTGCCAAATTTCCTCACTCATGTTACAAAGCTTTTCTGTCAACTGAAGTATGTATCCAAAAGCAATTAGATTACATGCTTTGTGCTATCTGTATAAATATAGTGAAAAACTGACAATACAGTTACAGATGAGTAAAAATGACTAAAATTGGTTTGAATTGGATTAGTTAGTCTGGGGCAGTCATTTTGGATAAAACATCTTTGATTAAAATCTGTTTTCTGATTGTAACTTGATTAAAATAGTGTCAGTGTCTTACAGTTTTGCTAATCATGTATATGCCCGCTGGTTGGGCAGTAACATCGCAACTACAATAATAATGCTAATTGCATTATAGAGATGTCAATCAATCAGAACTGCTATTATCAAATTACCTCTGACCTCCGACAAACACAGTGATTTAATGTAATGTAATGATTTACTACTTTCCACACTAAAATGTAAAAATGTAAGATGTGTACTGGATGAATGACCTTGCCTA
Source organism: Macquaria ambigua (assembly GCA_008360985.2). NCBI lineage: Eukaryota > Metazoa > Chordata > Actinopteri > Centrarchiformes > Percichthyidae > Macquaria > Macquaria ambigua. Next base: position 321,195 of record VMKM01000324.1, read on the forward strand.
ATTCAAATAACAGGAGTGGTATCCCATTCTTATCCAGTTCAAATATAGCTAAAAAGTGTGAGTGACAAGGCAACGTTGCAAAATCCATATTTAAGTTGTGATACCTCAGATCCAACTTAAGAACTAGGAGGAGATCTGGAATTAGCTCCCTTGATCCTATTTACTATTATAAAAACAGATTTTCCTTGAACACAGCAGAGGAGCTGCTTACTGATATCCAATACAGCATTTCTGGCTGAAACCAACTGGAATAAGCTAGACCAAATTACATTAAGTCAAACATTTAATTCAAGACCCACACAAAGAGATACAGTAAACTGTCTTTCATATCACTGTGATTTAAAAGAATAGCTTGACATGTTGGGAAATATGCTGAGAAGGTTGATACCACTCTCATATATGTCTGTTCAATATAAGGCTACAGCCAGCAGCCCGTTAGCTTAGCAGCTAATAACCCCCTGTAAAACCACAAATTGTTTTTACACTTAAAATATAAAACAGATTCTGTTACTTCTGACAGAGCCAGGCTAGCTGTTTCCCTGTTTTCAGTTTTTGTGCCAAGCTAAGCTAACCGGCTACTGGCACTAGCTTGATCTTTCATATAACTCTTGGTAAGAAAGTGTATTTCTCCAAATGTCGAACAATTCCTTAAAGTTTTTTGGAGGTGTCTTTAGCATCAAGTACATCCACGTCAGAGAATACACCTTCCCTTACTACAGTATGACAAATGAACCGATATGTTGCGCAGAAGTTAGCTGACAAACTGATGGAGCCTCCATGCAGCCTAACCATATAGCCTAGATCACACAATATAAACAGTGTTGATTATGGTTGTTTTAATAAATATACAACTCCCACCACCCCAACACCTGCCCATCTCTTAAAACCCCAAAACAACAAAGCTGGGCAACATGGTTTTACATTTTTTAAGAGCGATGAAAATAAGCTTCAGGATTGGTCAAGCAGAAACAGGTAACCAAAGCACCTGCTGTGAGGAAAAAAAAAAAAGAAATAATGTTTTTACTCTCACTATAGATTATGTTCCATCATTCCAGAACATATCTAGTACATTCATTGTCACCTCTTTGCTATTTATCCTAGCCAGTTGAAGTACACCTAACACTGCTTTGCTAAACATAAACTGCCAATACACCTTGGAGTCTCCTCTCAGATCTTAGTGCTTTTCGTCAAAATATCTTGAGGTACTGTACAATTCACAAACGCTTTCCTGAGTTTTGTTTGTAACGTTTGTTTGTTTTGCAGACACAGAATCAGAAGAAATGAGTGTGAGTCAGGGCCCAGACTACTGCCGCCCTGATGGATTACTGCTCTTAGCAAGACAATAAAGAATGATTGACCACCACCAATGGCTACTGTCAATCTCTGTTTTTCAGACTCACTGCTGAAGTTTTAAAGCTCTTAATAATCATCAGCTCATGCCATGAATGTAGATTGTGAGGCAAATAAACAAAGAAAGAAAATCAGAAAGCACCACTTCAGGCACTTGGATAGCCAACTAAATCTCAAGAACAAGAACATAACGATATATACACAGACATTGGGGCGTCTCTTCTGAAGCCAACTTGCTTGCAATGTGTAAACAATGCCTGGCTTTCTGGAGTGTCAAGCATTCAAATTAAAACTCTTGCTCATTAACTGCAAAACTGCCAGTTGTCTCATCAAAACAGGTCTCTCGGTGCGTCTAAACCCTGCTTGTGAGAACTCAGTGGGCTTGTGTTGGCCTTCTGTGTGCCTTTCCCTCCAGCACAATGCTTCTGCCCTGAGGGGAGGAATTGTGGATGCCTCTTTTTCTCAAGGGCGGAATCTATCTTTTCACTGGCTGCAGCCGAACATTTTGTTCCACTCAGTGTATGTGTCAATCTCTTTCTGCGATATACTGGCTTGGAATTTACAAAAGACACTCTCAAAGTCCTGGTAGGTGAGGGGCCTGACCTGTCCCCTGGGCATCATACCCGTCATGTCCATGCCCTGTGCAGAGACGTGTAACAGACCAACAAGGGCCTCCTGGCAGAGTCTGGCCAGGTCCAGTCCGGAGAAACCCTCCGTACGCTGGACCAGCAGCACCAGCTCCTCCTCGCTCAAGCAGTATTTGTGCTGAGATTGAACGAGGAGCTGGTTCACGATCTGGTGTCGGGCTGTGCTATCTGGCAGCGGCACAAGGACCCTCCGAGCAAAGTACCTGCGCAGCCCTTCGTCCATGTCCTGGGGTCTGCTTGTGGAGCAAACCACCAACACTTGGTTGCCTCCGTCGTCACCTGAGCCCATGAGAAGTGAGTCCAACTGGGCAAGTAGCTCCCCCTTCAGCCTGTTGATGGGACTCTCTTCACTGAGGTGAGCTGACAGCAGCATATCCACCTCGCTAAGGAACAGTACTGAGGGCTGCCGGCAGCGCGCCACCAGGAAGGACGCTCGGATAATTTTTTCTCCGTCTGCCAGCCACTTGGTGGCCAACGTGGATCCACTGAGCTGGAGGAATGGTGCCCCCAGCTGGCTGGCCAGGCAACGACCCAGCAACGTCCTGCCACTGCCCCTGGGGCCAAACAGCAACACGCAACGGGGAGCTGGTCCTAAACTGCTGAACATGTCTGGGCGCAGAATGGGCCACAGGATCTCCTCCTTCAGGGTTGCCTTGGCCAGTTCTAGTCCTGCAATGTCACTCCAATCCACTGGGGGCCCCTGCTGAACGATTTCAGAGGTAACCATGTCTAGAAGGTGAGGGTCACTGGTCTTTAGCTGCTCTTCAGCAGGCCGGGAGGAGGAAGTGGATGAGGAGGAGGTAGGCCCTGGCGCTGAGTGGGAGAGGTGGAGACGGTGATCATCAGCACCTTGCTCACTGAGGGAAGGGGAGGTGAAGCTGACAAGGGAATCTGCTGAACGGGAACCCCCCAGGGTGGAGGAGACATAGGCCGGTGGAGTAAGTGGCCCACCTGTTGCTTGGCTGCTATACTTCCTCTGCTGCTGCTCTGAGGACATCGTAGACTGCTTCTGAGGATTAAAAGGTAAAGACGACTTTTCAGCACTCCTGTCAAATCCACCACTGGCGCTGTTGGAGCCTCCATTTGCACTGCTGCTGTCTGCTATCCTGTACATGGGGCTCTCAGCCGAGTTCCGAGCCTGGCCATAGCCAAAGTTACCATAAGAGGAGTCTATCTCTCCTTGGCCTGTCATGTAGAAGGCCTTCCTCTTCAGTGAGTTGGAGGAGCTACTGTTGAGAGGGGTGGGGGCGATTGGGGTCAGGTTGTGGCTCTGGTATGGGTATCCAGGTAAAGCAGAAGAGGGGGGAAGGGGTGTAGGTGCAGCAATGCCTGAGGGGAGGTATGAGGAAGGAGGGGGTGCTCCCCCAGGGCTGTATCCTGGCCCAACTGAGCTCTGAGCTGGGTAGCCTGCTGGGGGGTAATTATAACTAGACAAGTTGGGGGAGCCTCCGTTGTAAGCTGGGACTAAAGTGGGGTGGGAGGGCGGTGGAGGGGGCGGCTGCAGGAGCCCAGAGCTGTGCAGTGGGGAGGGAAGTGCTGGGGCGGGGGCAGACTGGGAGCTGTAACTACTGTGCAGGTAGGAGCTGCTGTATGCAGGGCCATATTCCTGAGAGGGCATGGAGGAGGAGTGGAGGGCGGTGGCAGTGTGGCTCCCACAGCTGCTACTGGAGTAGCTGGGCTCACTCAGGGTGCTGGAGGCCAGGCCTGGGGAGCTGCACATGCCAGACACCACCTCTGAAGCTGCCGCCACCCCTCCCTTTCTGACAGAAACCCCCTCGGGGATGCAGCTCATGGGATAGACGCCATCCTGCCAGGGCTCTGATTCACCTTTCCGTCCGTTCATCACTCCTGGTACGCCAGGGGCCTCAGAATAGGAGCCCGGCATCTCCAGAATGCCGGAATACTTCTCTGCATACTTCTTGAGCAGGTTGGAGGCGGTGAGGGCTGAGATGTCATCATTTGCCCAGGCGTACTGGTAGGTGGCAGAGCGCTGCAGGTGGCCAGGTACCGCCCTGTAGGCCTCAGCCTTGTGGGCTGGCGAGCGCGTGGTGGAGGATATGTCGAAATGCTGTTCGGCCCACTGGCTGTGCTCGGGGGTCCACTGCATCTTTAAGCCTGAGAGAAATGGAGACAGACAACCGCACATGAAGACATTGACATGCTAAAATCATTTCAGCAATAATTAAAATGACAACACCTTTAAATTGCCTGGGATGGAGGGTCAATTAAAAAGGTGATATTCATCTGGAGGCTTGTTTGGTGCGGTAGTCTTTATTTTTATTTATTTATTATTCTTCCTTATACATCATAAGAGGGTTTTGTGGCCAACAACACATGAAGTGTTAATTTCTACAGATCATAAGAAGGACAGTGTGTGTGACGGCAGGTATAGTGTGGTACAGAGGGATGGTGGGATGGCTGGTTACGGCAGCCTAATGCACCCTGGCCAGACCAATAAGACAGAGGCATTGAGGGTCACTCTATAATCCCCGGCTCATCTGAGGTGGCTGGAGATGGGTTTGAAAATGCGCCTCGCCGAGTGCCACAAAGCAACACACACAGACATACACATCCACCCCCCTCTGCTCATGATGCTTTCATCGAACACACACGCACAAACACACAAACCCCTGCTCAGACACACAGGCGTTTAAAAAAACTACCTATGCCTGCACTCAGGCATGCTGACATGCACACACACACACACACACACACACACACACACACACACACACACACACACACACACACACACACACACACACAGCTCACATCCACTGACCCAGACGGACAAACACAGGCACGCACACAGGAGCTGTAGCGAGCAATGAATTACAACACATTGTGTCTCAAGCTTAGTTCCTGTCTGCACAGCTCCACCTTGACCTCCTCTCTCTCTTCCGTTCTCTTTACCTTTCTGTCTGCCTCTCTTCTTTATGCCTCCCTGCCGCCTTGTCTTTCCTCTCAGTCTCCCCCCTTTGCTTTTTTTTGCCGTCCATTTTCTACCTCCCCTCCTGCTGGATCCTTCTTTATTCCTCTTCACCTCCTTTTATTCTGACTCCATCTATTTCGATATATATCTCTCCTTTTCATTCCCTTTCTGCTCTTTCTTTGCGGCCACCCCTCCTCTTATTTACTTCCTCTGTGCTTGTTTCACCTCCTCCCCTCCCTCCTTCCTTGCTCCATCTCATCTCAGACACACTCACCTGGCTCTCCCCTTTATTGCCTCAGGAGGCTGGAGAGCCACTGTTTCCTTTAATCCCAGCCAATGCCATCTGCAAACACTGACAGTCACACAGCGACTCCATCGTTGTCTCACTATCAAAGCCGCGGCGCTATCAAAGGTTGGACGGGGCGTAATCACAGCAGCCGCACGGCAGATTGAACCCCGTTTGATTTGACTTAGTGCACACAAATAAAGGATAATATTGGTGTCATTTAGGCTGCTTCCTCCGACTTATTGACTGGCAGCGGTTGCATGTAGAGATCCACAGTTGGGGGTCTGGTGAGCAATGCCTGCTTCAGAATTGGTTTATGTGTGTGTTTTTGTGCTTGTGTGAGTAAAGCAGGCATGCACAATAAAACCCATTCATGGAAGAGCAAATCTTCCCTTCCTCCCATCCATTTATGCTACTGCAAACACAGACATACACAAAAAAAAAGCATGCAGGCACAAACACATACACATTCACACTCTCTTGCTCTCTTTTCTGAGGCTCTGTGTTTGTTTGGTAACAACACAGGGAGGGAGGGGGGAATCCCCAGACTCCTATTTCCTCTCTGATTCTCCTCTCTAGCCATCTCTCGGCAGACGCCAGTGGCTAATTAGCAGAATGGCGATCTGCTAATTGTGTTAATTTACAACATTTTAGCCGAGGGGAGTCTAGCAGGGGCTGGCAAGCCTGTCACCCTCCCAGTGTACCAAGCAGGGAACACCTCAGACAAAGAGCTGAGCAGAGGAAAGTTTTGTATTAGCTGGGAGGCTCCTTTAATATTGAGAATATATTAAGTGGAAGCAGCACTATAAAAGGGCAGTATTTCAAGGAGAAAATTACAAGTCTGGAAAACTGGACAAAATAAGAGAAAATGAGGCTTTAGGCCAAATACAGATTTCACAACAATCCTGGTTTGTATACACCATTATATTGTTTTTATGTGCTATATATATATATATATATATATATATATATATATATATAAATCAATGGTAATCAATTGTAAGCATCCAAAAGAAGATGTAGTTTGTAATTTTATCAATATGGCAATACTATCTAATAACTGGCAGGTACATTTTGTTTATTCTGTTATCCTTAACACCATATAATCCCAACATAGTTTGAACAAAAAATAATAATAATAAATAAATAATATGATTATTGAACTGTTGTCTCATGGAAGCAGAGTGAACCAAAAAATGTTTTAAGTGAGAAGAACATGGAAGACACGTGGCAAAGGCTCTAAATGAGTTTCAGACATCAGCCTTCTCTTGCTAATTCACAGTCCAACCCACCACCCCCTGATTCAGGAGCTACAGCGTCTAGTCATGGAGGTTTGTGGACGCACAGGCCCTCTATGAAGCTGCCTCATTGATGCAGGGTCAATCTACCATGTGCCTCTTGGTTCTGCTGCAGAAATATCCACCTTCACATGTCATTTAATGGGGCATTCAGTAATCTAATTATTGACCACCACTGGTGATCAAGGAATGACAACAATGTCAGTTCTTGACCTTGGCCTGTAACTAACATAATAATAAAGCCCCTTTTTTATAGTGCAGACCCTACAGACTTATGGGGTGAAGTGGTAATTCACACCATCACTACACCACATCATGTTATAATTATAAAGCTTTGTGTTTGGACTTGAGAGTGGAATATCCACCTTTCCTTTCTTGTCTTCCTTGTCACTGATCAGATGAAAAGGTGAGTATGAGAGATTGCAGCACCATTTCTGGACTCTAGAACCTGCCGTTGCACTTCACTGCTCTCTTTCTTACAGAGAGACATTTTACTAGACAGCAAACGCAAGATAGCTACATCAGGTTAAAGCTATCTGGTGAGACAGCCACGGCTAGCTAAAGGCAAACAGAGGCAAATTTCCTTTCCCCTAGCTGTAATTTGAAATTTTGGTAATTCAGGTAGCTACACCATTTAAATGAGGTAGTAGTTAAAACTAGTCATTATGGAGGGAAAAAAAATGGCTAAACTAGAACAGTGTTGGTAAAAAGTAACTAGCCTAGCTTGACAGCGTAGCAGTAAATGCTGTCAATTTGTTGTGGCTACAGTCAGATATTTAAATGTATGAAACTTAGTATTCATTTATCAATTTCAATATAAATATGAATAATATACATTATATAAATTATACAAATGGTAAACATTTAATAAAATAAAATAACTGCCTTATAACCTAATCTATTTGTTACAAAGTTTGCTGGGTTAGCTTAAACCTTTAAACACTTTTTTCTAATTTTTGCCTGTTTCTGTATGGTAATACAGCATTATGGGACTGTAAAAAATTCCAACTAATTTGACATTTAATCTTCAAATTGTTAAAAAAAAATCTGTCAATGCAATGAAGTGGTTTCTGTCTGCCAGTCCTCAGTGACATGCAATCAGGCAAGGATTTTGAAGCAAGCGACGGCATCTTGCAATAAGGTTGTTTCAAGACAATTGTCAGCTGATTTAACACATCTCTTAAAGAAGAAAAAAAAAGGCTGCAAGTGAAAATATTATGACGTGTTAAGATGGATGTGTCTTTGCACTTTTAATGATGAATTTGCCTGTTTAGGCTTCATTTTCAAGTGCCAGGCTCTGGTTCTACTTTTCAGTGCAGTGCAGGGACGTGTGCAGAGAAATGGAGATAGAAAGAAAAAGAAGTGAGGATGGAGAAGAATGGAGAGGGGGATGAGCAGGAAGAGAGAAAGCAAGCTCTGGTGGGGTGGGGTGGGGGGGTGGGGGGGTATGGTAAAGGGAGCAGAAAAACACAAAATAAAACACGCCTTGTGAATCACACGCACTTTCTCTCCACATAGTTTGACACTCCATCAAACTCCGATATGTCCTCCATTTAAAGAAACATGAATCTTTCTAATTCCATCATTAATAAAGATAACATATATAAAAGAGTGTGTCAGGCTCCATCAGGGCTTTCATCTCTTCTATAATGAGGTTAATGCAGAGACGCAGTGATTACCCCAGCAATGCAAATGAAGGCCAAATGATAACTTGCACTATTTAAATAAGGTAATAGCGATTACTCTACGTTATTCAAATGAGGACAGATGCTTTGAACCGAGCGCTTTGAACTTGCTGCTCCTTCTCCAAAACATATGAAAGAGATGGAGGAGGATTGACTTTGGAATCATTCGCTGTGGATCCTCTAATTCAATGTGATGTAAACCAAGGGCAATGAGCAAAGCAAAGTCACTTAATGTGGTGGTGGTGGTGGTGGTGCAGGATGGGTGGGGTCAACTGGGAAACAAATGTTCCAAGGTAGCTTGACATGCCTTTGCTCACTTTGAAAGACCTTGAAAGTCACTGAAAAGTCCTTGAATGCATTGTCAAAGTGAAAAACAAGTACTCAAAACTGACACACAAGACATGGATAAAAATCAACGCAAATGTCCGTCAGTGTTTTTCTTTGGGTGTTAATAAAAAACATTCACTACTCTAAATGCCACACATTAATTTCCAAAGACTTTCAAGGCCCCTTTCCTGTTTAAAATATGAAAAGAATTCTGCTACTAGCTTTAATATTGAAATGAGTGTGTTTGGCTGCTATAGCCTTCGTCAGGGCTACATGTATAGACCGTGCAGTTAAAAGAGTTTACATTTTCCTAAAGCGTAGCTGAATTCTTTCCATTCATTTTCTCATTATAGCACCTCCATGCAACATATCCCTTATTTGATTTTCTCCACAATCTTTCAAGGGTTTTAAGGCCTGAGGGAAATTTGCAAAGTATTTGGATGGACACCTGCGGTAAAGTGTGTGTGTGTAGAAAGAGCAAGAGATGTGTGTGTGTGTGTGTTTGTGTTGAAAGAAGGGAGGGAGAGAGATCGTGCACTCAGCTGAAACAACATCCAACAGAAATCTTCTCCACCTTCTGAAGCGTCAAGTCTGCCAGTGCTTTTATTTTTTCTTTCTCCCCTCTCCTCCAGCCTCCACACAGAGAAGCCTAATCATTCTCATTACACTCGGCGTCCATCTGCATCAACAGAGCTGCCTATTACTGTGCGTGTGTGTATGTGCAGTAAACAGCTCTTTAGAGAGAGCTAATGAGCTCTTTTAAGTCTGTCCGCTGTGTGATTCTGCAAGCGGGGTGTCAGAGCAAACTGCCCATTTTGGTAACGTCATAATTAAGCTGCGCGCGTGTATGTGTGGAAAAGAAATGCCGGCACACATGTTGACGCCGATATACCCACGCGCACACACAATCTGAGACAAGACGTACAAATGTGTGCGCCCTCCTTTTGTCTCTCTAACACAAACAGACACCGAAGACCTTCAAAAACAAACTATCATGTCATATTTTTATAAAAACCTGTTTCAGTGTCTCCGATTGTGAGTGCAGGAGGATGAGAAGGAGCTGCATGACAAGCGATAACTTCATCAAGAGAGACCTGTTTCCACACACCACCAGGGAAATCTAACCAGCCAGTTATTCAAATCCTTATCAAATACACCAGAGGGCATCTTTTAACCTCTAAATCACTGCACATGTGCGCACAAAAAATACCTGAATATGCGGCGTATGTAAGCTTTTGTTTTATGAGTGTGTGTGTATTCTCATGCGCGCACAGTCCCCTCTGTGTGTTTGACAACCTGCGGACCACCTTGTTAATGAGTCCAGCACACTGTGACTAAGCCACGGGCTACGCTGTATTGGCACACAACCTACAGTAGAGAGTCAAATAATGTGATTAGGTCCTCCAAAAGGCAATTAATTATGAAATTAGTCATGAGCTGGTGTCACACACACACACACACACACAGCAATCAAAACTCTCTCTCTGTAATGCGTCCTCTTCGGAGCAACAATTGCAGGCCATAAAGTGACAAAAATTTAAATGATTGAATTATTAGCAACCTTTATTTGTTCAGAATTGAGTCAAAACTACATAAAATCAGTAAAAAAAAGACAAATGTGTGTTAACAGATGAACAAAATTTCTCTTCCATCCCTCGTGACAGACAACAACACTGTTCCCCGAGCCAGACTTCTCCTCTGAAAATAACCAACAGGCCCGAATCCCACCTCTTTGAAGCCGGCAATCCAAGCTCAGCCGCAGCTCACCATTACGGCGACTAGTCTGTCGCAGAGCAACGACAAAAACAACAACAACAACAACAAGAGATAAGGGAGTAAACAGAGCGAGTTCAAAGTCTAGACGGCGAGCAGTGACCGGGAGAGATGAGCTGTCACTAACTCAAAGACAGTAAAGGGAGGGGAAAGAGATTGCTGTAAAGATGACAGCTCGGAGCTGCGATATAAGGATATTTGACAAATGACAGCCTCTTTAAAAAAAATCTAATATTCATTGTAATCTGTGATCTTTGACCTTGTGATACGTTTTCGCAGCTTCGACCATCAAAACTTTGAAATCAGTGTGTCTTTGTGGAGTAAAAACAGAAATTCAGCTTTGAGAAATAGGCTTCATCGTGGTATGGAGATGTTGAAGCTTTAAAAATATTAGGATATATTTAATGATGACTCTAAATTTAGCTCGCTGAAGAAAATGAGACTTAACCGCTATAAATCTCTGGCTAAATTCCAGAGACATATCATCATCGCCCCTGCCAGCCGGTATCAGATCTTCCTTAGAGCTGTATAAATTGACACTGTCTAAATTTCCTTTTACTAGACAGACTATTGAATGGGTGGGTTAAATGGGTAGGGCGCAGTTAAACAAATGCTCCGGATCAAGGAAATTGTGCGTGGCTTCTTTTGTCATTCAGGGAGGAAATTGAGAGATATTCGGCGGGGGCTTGAAGCCGCTAACGCATGGCATTCATCTATAATGCACTCGGCCTGTCCGTCAGCTACTCCATTTCCTGTGACTAGCGCAGCGTGCCTAATCACCCAGCTCGACGCGGGGTTCCTTCCTCAAAGAAAGCCCTGCACACACACACACACACACACACACACACACACACACACACACACTAACACACACGCACACACATGCGGTCACAGAGGCAGGAATACAGAGGGACACGTACAGGACACACAAACATGCATAGAAACATCAGGCCCGCTGGGGCAAACAGATTATTCTTATCTGGTGAACAAAACATCTGTAAAGTCTCTCACTACCACTGGAAAGATCCATGTACGTGACTTCAAATGAATGACACATCTGTTTTGTGCTAAGTGAAGTTTGATCACTGAATTAATAAAACTACATGTTGTAGCTCCTGTTTTTAAGTGTGATATCAATAGCAGATAATGTGCTTGAAGTCATTGTATTAGGCTTGTGTTTAAATAATATTTAAGGTTAAAGTTACACTAGACTGCAGTCAAATGGATCTTTCACAAACATGCTACCCAAACATTCTTCTTTATTAAGGATCTATATAGCTTTAATAAACAATTTATTAACTTAATAAAACAATGAGTAACAACTTCTGAACCCTCAGTAAGGCAAACTTTATTAGTTTGTCACTAATGGCTTCATCAAGTTAATACATCTTACTCATTATTATTTCTGATCCTTCAGGCATTAACAAACAATGTATTCACTTAATACATCCATTAGTAACAACATATTAACCCCAACTAATGCAGTTTATTAAGGGTTTCAGGAGTTAAGTTGTTACTAATGGATGCTTTAAGATAATAATTCTTATTACTAATCTATAAACATTAATAAACCATTTATTCACTTTGTTTTATTTATTAAACAACGTAATACATAACTTATAAACCCTTGATGAAATATGTAAAGTTGTTACCACTGGCTTTATGAAGTTATTAAATCACTGATTAATTTATATTACTGATCTATAAAGCACCAATAAACTATTTATTGACCTTTTGCCATTGGCAACAGCTTATAAACCCTACTAGAATACTTTATTAAGGGTTTTTAAGTAGTTACTAAAGCCTGTATTACGTTAATAAACCCAGTATTAATTCCTATTACCATGCTATTAACATTAATAAACAATGTATTAACTAAATAAAGCCATTAGCAACAGCTTATAAACCCTAATAAGCATTATAAGTGTTAGTAAAGTCTTTCTTACATTAATAAACCCACTATTAATTCCCATTGCTGAGCTATTAACATTTATTAACAATTTATTAACTCAGTGAATCCATTAGTAACAACTCATTAACCCTCAATAAGGGACACTGTAAGGGTTTATAAGTTGTTGCAAATGAGAATACTAATGTTTAATAAATCATTTAATAGAACTTATAATCCCTAAAGTAAGCCTCATTAGAAAGTGGTACCATTTTCACATTGCAGTTTAATAACTCCTACACTGGTGTCAATTAAACCTCTACACTGTCCATGCCTGCAGTCTGTCAGGTGACAGCAGGAACAGTCAGACATCTGCATCGGCATTCCCTACAAACAGCTCCCAGGCCACCGCTGCTGTGCTTCTACCTGAGGTGCAGTCAACGGGGATCTTTCAGAGTGGTCCTGAGGTTAACATGGGGCCACATGCTATCAATACTCCTCTGATGCCCAGATCCATACCTGTGAACCACTACAACTTTGTTTACCTGTGTGTTCAGTAATTAAAATAGATTTCTGAGAGGAGGCCTAATCCTTTTAGAAATGACATCGATCTGGCTACCAGTGCAAGAGAGCTGTGGTGTAACTGTTGTTTTTTTTTCTTTTTCATCCCCTACCCTCTTTCCATACGAGCAGGGATGAGGACGCCCTCCCCTCGCTTCCTCCTCGATGGAAACTTTGGAAAGTCCTCGACATGAAGGACGTCATTTAGGGCCAGGCAGGGGAGGGGAGGGGGGGATGCAGGAGTGGGGTGGGGTGGCAGGTGGAGATAATAGAGAGGAAGCCTCTAACCTCGTCTAAAGCTGTCTGTCTTCGTAAATAAAATGAGATAATTATTGAGTGAACAACATTATACGCCGACGACGCACTCTTTCTCCCCCCCCCCCTCCTACCGGCGCAGTTGTAAATCTCAACAAACACGGTGCTTTTGGACATTAAGTGCTCACTAAGCACAGTGGATGCATCATATTTCAAGAGCAGGCGTTGTGTGGGTGAGGAGCTGGGGAAAATGGAGTGTAATGGTTATCCATTATCTTATACGGCAACGGCAGTGATGATCATTTTCAAGTGACTCATTTCTGGAAGTACCTATCTATTGGCCACTTCGAGAGAAGACTTTGATGGCTAATCCAAAACAACTATTCAGAGGTCATTTACCGCAGCAGCGCCGAGACACTCTGCACAAGAGAACGCTCCAGCCTCCCTCATTATTCAAATACAATCCTCGGGAAGATTCACATCACAAACAGCGGCGCCGCAGCCCCAGAGTGGGCGATTACCTACACAGCACACTCCGACCAGAGTGGCAACATTAACAATGCATCAACAAATGAATATATCACAATCCAAGTAAGAGTTTTGAAAGCGCACAAGAGATATTGTCATGGGAATTAAATTGTGATACTGGAGTGTATTAACATATCAATGATCCCACTTGTGGAAAAGCTTGGTAGTCAATAACATCCAGACACAAGTCGTGTCTGCAAGAGAACTTTCATATTATTCAATCATATTATATTATTCTGCCGAGGTCAATGTATTTTTAGAAGTGGATGTGCGATGTTTGTTTGTGTGTGGTCTCGGCTCCACATGAATGCTTACTTAACACCACACTGATTTCCCCTCAGCAGTTAGAGAAAAACCAGCCGATGCTCAATGATGCATCACCGTGTTTGTTGCCGCCAGGCTGTGTGTATGTGTGTGCATATGTCTGTGTGTGTGTGTGTGTGTTATCATCGCTGGCACGTAGACAGACAGCCCAGGAGTGACTGCCGGAGTGTCACCATCTGTGGATGCATTATGTCTGTCTGCACTGGGCTGTGTGTGTGTGTATGTGTGTGTGTCTCAGTGTTTGTGTGTGTGTGTGTGTGTGTATTCGTGTGTGTGTGTGTGTGTGTGTGTGTGTGTGTGTGTGTGTGTGTGGGTGGTTTGGAAAGGGGGGTGGGGGTTAGTGGGTGCACTCTGTCAGACAGTAGACTGGACCACAGCTCCATAGTTTGCTACTTCTGACAACAGCAGGCCAACTCGGTGCCAAATACTTACTACACTGCAAAAACTTTAATTTTAACAAGATGACAACTTTCCAGATTCAAACTAGTATTCTTAAAATCTTTTTTTTCCTTAAAAATAAGCAAAGCATTGTGCCAAAGAACTGAGAAAATTGCATTATTTATTTAAAAAGTCTATTTTGAAACAACACAAATCTCCCCGCGTATACTAACAAAATAAAACTGATATTTTAAGTAATTTCATCACCAGGGCTAATTTAAAAAAAAGCAAGATTTTAAAGCAGTCACTATGTTAAATGACCCGTTAAGATGAGTTTTTGCAGTGTATGAAACACTTGGCAAGCAAGTGAGATTACAGTTCAACAGCAGTTGGTGGAGATTAACGCCCGCCGTGAGTGGCGCACATGCAAGGGTGTGCCTGTGTGTGCATGTGTGTGTGTGTGTGTGTACGCGCCTGTGGGGTGTGTGTGGATTACCGAAGAGGCCCTGGCTGGGATAACCTCTACCCCCAGCCTGTGAACTCGCAGGATCCTTCACCGTGCATGTTTTGAAGTGTCAAATCCTGCACGCTTCATATAGATTCTGGCAAGATCTGCCAACTCACGCCTTCCCTCACTGTGTCCCAGTAAATAGGAAAAATGGGAAGTAGTTTCTCAGACTGTTTTTATATCATTTTGCCTTTATAACTTTAATGTCCCACATAGAAGAAAATCAGGAGGGTTAAAGGTTAAAGGTCATGGTTTTATATATATAAAAAAGTCATTTAATTACACAATCATTTGTCCACTTCTCTGCTAACAATGATTTGGGAATAAACTTTGGAGTCATGTATCTTAATGTCACACCCTTGGCTTTGTGTGACAGCAGAGTATACAGGATGTAGCAGTGACTGACAGGATAGGTGAGGACATGTCGCTTAAGGTCATGAAGCCGGATTCAAACTCCACCGATAGCTGCTACGAGCTCCAGCCCACACTGAGTCATCATCAGGACGCCACAACAGGCTGTCATGCTTGCCCTACAGCTGCTTATTCTCCATCTGAACTCACATGCACTGCGTATCTGGAGCGAGCGCTCAGGTGTGATGGCGGCTCGTGCACGTTGCGGCAGGTTTGCGGACACGAGTCAGTGAAGCCTGCGCGCGCGTCTTTAAATCCACTGTGGCACGCATTATGCTGGAATTCACACAGGTTGTCTAAACAGTCAAACAGCGGATCAATACGCCCATCGATCGGTGGCATTGAGACTGAACTGGTCGTGTCGAGGGGGCAGGAGATTCTCACTAGAGCTCTCTGCAGGCTGCCGGCTGGAGGACGCACGTACACACACATTTAGAGAGTGTGGTATAAGCACACACACAGCACATATATATATATATATATTTATATATATATATATATCTGGTGTGGTACAAACCACAAATATTTGTGAACGCATGTATACAGATTCATGTGCTCTCCTCTTTCTCCACTCATCATCAAACTCAGGCTTCCTTGGGACACACACTACCCCCACACCAACACAACGGGGCTCATCTCATATGAGCAGATTCAGGTCCTGTCTGTTCAAGTCGGAGCAGTCTGCCAGCAGTTTGTCTCAAAGTGAGGGCATCCAGTCAGCTTCAGCAGCTGAATATCAAGCTGGCTGCCGCCGCGTCTCCTCGCGCTCAACTGACACAGTCGATAGCTCTGCATTATTCATGGGGACGGCGAGGGCCGATGAGATGGCCTCTCACTGAGGGCTGGATTTCAACAGTCCCAAACTTTAGAGGGGCTGGCGGACGCGTGACACCTTCAACAACTGCTTATCGTCAGCGAAAATGACAACGTGAAGCACGAGAAAGGGCACGGAGCTTTAAAGGGGAGGCTCGGGGAGGAATTTGAATTTGTAAGCAAATTCAAATTTGTAGGTTTTGAATGAGGCTGGAAGTTTGATGTGATAGTTGGAAGACAAACCCCCTTTCACAAACAAGTGGTGGTGTGCCTTTTAAATAAAAAGTAACAGAGCAAAAATAGCCCCACTCCGAAAAATCAAGCACATATTATGACTCTCTTGTCAGCTCCTCTTGTTTGCTATCAAGTGTATAAACACGGATCACAAAGTTAACATGAAAACCTGAAGCGTCTCTTTGCGCTAATAAAAAGAAAACAAATCATAATTTCAAATGTTGCTCATCCGTGTTTGCTGATTTCCATTACACAGACTAAAAGACATCAATTAGCTAAACGGCGTCAAAAAAAAAGCAAGAAAGAAAAAAGACAGTTATTTGGAGCAAATCAAACAAGACGCAAAGAGAACCAGAGGCAATAAAAAACGTCAGACTGCTTGATATCAGATCTCGGAGGAGAAATTTGATGGGCACCGATGAGCAGAAGGCATCTCAGGAGAGTTGGACAGAGGAGAGATTTAATGTGATCATAGGGGACGCTCATCTTTCAGGGAACGGCGTAATAATGAGCAATCAATAACGTCCTTAACAGAGTTAGAGCGAGTGGCTGATAGCAGATGTAAGGCTCCGGCTAACAGGCTACATCTGATCTCACATTACCACACTGGATCTGGGTTTAACACGCACACACACTTTGCACGTACGCACGCGCACGCACGTAGCCGTACAGTATGTATGTGCATGCGCGGACACCAGCATATGGACCAACACGCACAAACATATGGACACACACATACACACTTTCCTTTCTGTACGCCTGTTTTTCTCACACATGCACATGCACATCATCTCACTCTCTCTCAGGTGACACCCACCAGCATCGTGTCATTGTCTATCGATCAATAGCTGTAATCACATTCAGAGGCGATGAACACGGTAGTAGGCTCTGCACTGTGAACACAGGTTTCTCAGTTGATCCACCGACTGCTGATTTCACGGGGCTAAAATGACAACCACCGCTGGCAGATTCTATCAGCTGTACTTGCTAGGTAAGAAAAGAAAACAAACAGTATTTACTTATGAAGTAAATAAAGCGGTGTACTCTGCCTGCTGCTGTCGAGGCCACTTAGGCTCAGCTGTCATCTAGACACAGGGTCTCAGTGTGGCTACACCTGAACATGACGTATAACTGGTCCCATTCTGGTTATTATTGATAACAATAAAGGGTAGTTGTGATAGTGATATGCCACCTACCTATTATAATGTTTATGCCCTGTATAGACTTTCTACAACAGGTTGTGTAGTAAATAAAATACCATTGCCACCTCTTCTGTTAAACCATTATAATACTAACTCTAAAATAGGGCTGTCACTTTTTACTCAAAATTCAAACTATCATTAGAACACGGTACACACACACAAATGTAATATCTCATGTGTTCTGATCTGTTTAAACTCAAAATTCTCTGTGTATAAGCACAACATGCCATGCCTTGTGCACCAGTTCACTGTCACTCCATCCCATTGCATGAACTGTTACCTGTCTAGGCTATTGTTCTTCTAGCTAACGGAAGACAGAAAAAACTAGCAAGCTGTGCAATTGTTAGCGGCTAACGGATAATCATGAGGTCAAATCCTCTGAGGAGTAATGTGAGCTAGTGTTTTGGATTTGGCAACGCAGACGGAAAAAATTGTGGATAAGGCTGGACTTTGTAAAACGTAACTGCATTACGCTAACGTTAGCTTATCACTCAAGTGAGGCAGCTGAGGCACCGCTAATGAACTGTTAATGCTACAACATAGTTCAGGATTGGGCTACATGGGTTGCTTTTGACTTAATTTTAACGTATTAGTTATTCTATAAAGTCCTTATTTTGAATTATTAGCCATCTTAATTGTTGTATTATGTAAAAATTCTTTATAAAGAAAAAATAGTAATAGTAACACTCTATACAGGATGTGTGCACTGTTTTATGAGTTGAGTTTAATAGACATGAAATCAGAGTGATTTCAGTAATCGCTGCATTATTTTTATATCAGAGTATGTAGATCCAGAAAGTGACTGGCCAGTTTAATTATTTATTTTCAGTCGTAGCTGCGTTTAGAAAGTAGCTCAGAGTGCAGGTCATTTTCGAGTAATTGTTTCGTATATAAAAGGTCGGTAAATAGTGAAAAATATCTGTCCGGTGTTTTGTTTTGTTTTTTTGTTTTTTTTGTCAACAGTCCAAAACCTAATGATATTATTAGATAATTTAGCATCATAGAGGACAAAGAATATAACTAATATTCACACCAGGGAAACTGGAAGCTGTGAATTTTTGGCATTTTTGCTTTTAATTTTCTATTTTGTCTATTGACTAATCCATTAATTGACTAGTCATTTCAGCTCTAATAAGCAGCATTTTAAACTTTGTATTTTGATTGGTTTAACACTCTCAGATGTCACGACTAAAGCCAGGCAGCCAGCAGATGTAATTTCACCAAGTTTTTGTCTTGATGACTTACACTACAACACTGCAGAGAAAAATATCAAAAGATGTGGACATTCCAGTCAGTGGTGAACTTGAGTTCAAGTAGTAGTTTGTCGCTGTTGGCTTACGAGGCCAGCATATGTACAGTAGCTGTCAACACTCAATGCAATACATTGCACTTTTGGATGTCCTGAAGTGTAAACATTTCTAGCCTTAAATAACCTTTTACTGTGACAACCCTGCATCTTCAACCGAACCTCTGCCACCAGAAATATTCTGCACTATGCATATAGATTGACAAGATGTTTGTGTGTTGTTAGGGTAAAAGTGTACAGCAGTAACTATCACATCCTTCCTGGAGTTCATTCTGGAACATCCCAACTCAAAGCCACTGAAGCTGTGAGGCAAACAGAAAATGAGATATTTAATACCTCAGTCTCTGTACACTATTCTGCATTTTCCATCCAGTTCTGCCTAATCTGGAGTGAGAGAGACCAGGACCTTGATAAGAGCATGGATGTGTATGTTTGTGTGTTTGTTGGCAACTTAATGTACTTTCACATATTCTCTGTGCAATATTTCTCACAGCAGCAGCAGTTAGAAAGTCTTGTTTTCACTCTTACTAAATAAATAATTACAGTTTTATTACTGTGGGGCGCAGCACCAACCCTGAGGCAAACACAGGATCTGTACTGTGTTTGTCATCTGGACAAACACTTCAGTGCTGTATCTCCAAAAGACAAATGATGATCAAGTTTTGGGAACCGAAACATTTCCTATTCAGACAGACAGGACTATCCACTCTACTGTGGAGACAATATTTCTGTGACACTTTCACAGGATTTTCATCACATAATTCGAGATTAGATTTGATTTTATTTCGAACATGTTAACAAAATAAAAATATAAGTAAGAAAACAAAACAAGAATAACCCATAAAATTTACAGCGAAGATAAAGCAAACTCACAATAAATAACATAAATAAATATTTTCTGCCCAAAAAGGAGTAGGAAGAAGTGAATACTTATCAAGTCCTACCCCTTTTTTATATTTTATCAATAAATTTTGTGTTAAACATGAATATTCCAGCTTTCCGCCCTAGTGTTCACACACAACTCAATCAAATCAATCAAGTCAAAGAAAAATAAAACATTCAAAACAAGAGCACAATAATCAGAATAATGAGATGAAAATGGTTGTGATTGGTCTGTAGCAGAAGTGCGACACAAAAGTACAAGAACCAGAGAGATAAACATCTCCTGGTCCATAAAGAAGACGGGAATATGATCAGGTAAAGGTGGAAGAACATTGAAAAAGGAATAAGATTCAGCAGGGAGAAAAGGACGTGAAGTATTTATTGAAGAGATGAGCTGTGACATAAGATAAGGAGTGACTCTGCTGTCCTGTTGGAAGGGGGAATGTCATTCCACCACGGAGGTCCCAGGAGGGAGATGAGTCAAGGCAGAGGAACGAAGGGCCAACTGAAATTCAGGCCATGATATTTTCATTTTTCAAAGCCTGTCTGTTTCTGAAAACACACACTCAGACAGCAGCCCTGCAGTACAGTGGGCTGCATGTTTTTCCGCGACTGCAAAACTGATTGACGTTAAGTCTATAGACGCTTTCATTTTGTAAACAATATCATGCTGTTGCGGATGCTCCAGCCCTTGTCAACAACTTGCACTAACAGCTGACCAGATGTGTCAGAGGGTTTCAGCGTCTCCTAGCAACAGTAAAAACGTTCTGGCACTACGGGCAAGTCTGAGACCACACTACAGATTTCTATACTGTGTCATTTCTAATGCTTTGCTGCCAGTGTAAAATGAACTTCAGTCACTTTCTAAAAACCATGAGGAGATTCTGTCGTCATTCTGTAAGTGTTGCACTGTGTTGGGCCCCGGGGCCAACAGCGCTTCCCCCGGCTCAATCACGGATCACGGCTTTAGCGCTGACGTTCATCAGGTTGTTAGTTGCGCTGCAGCTCTTGGACGTGGCTATGGGCCTCTTATCTTATCAGTCAATCGGCAACAGCGTGCAGGAAATGAGACACACAGCAGTGATACTGCCAACAACACTCATCTGTCAAGACACGCTGCCTCAATTACCATACTGTAGCACAAAGACTCACATGAAAACAGGATGCGCGGCACGGCGGTGAAGTGGATAAATTGAATTGCTGACGTTATACAAGCGAAGTCATTAGTCGAGTCCATATAGGGAAACCAAAAGCTTGGTGGAACGAGAGGACGGAGGTGTTGTTTTATTTGGTGTAGCTGCGCAAAAGAGGAAGTGGTAAACTTCTTGCAGCCAGGACATAAATCTGCATTTTTCTAATCATGAGCGCGTGTGTTTGTTTCTGATGCAGCCCCCTCATATTACTGTACTTGTTTGCTGCTTCTGTCTGGAGATAGAAAGAAAAAGGGAGGTGGGGGGTGGAAATATATAAAGAGAAAGACAGAGACAGAAACAGAATGGGAAACAGATATACTGAGAGAGAAACAAAGACTGAGACAAACACATACAGAGAGAGAGAGAGGGAGAGAGACACAGACAGAGAAAGAGAGAGAGGGAGATAGGGAGGGATGCTGGATGTGTGTACTGCATCCCAAGGGATCACTTACTCAGTATAGACACAGTACTGGAGGACAGAGCACAGCAAGGGTTCACTGGCCAAAATCTCTCCTCTTTACACACACATACGCACACACAATCCCTCCAAGCAATATTCCTGTAAGCACTCGTCCACTGAGAATAACCACATTGACTGAAGTGGTCAATGTAAGAGGACGATAGAACGAGGGGAGGAAGAAAAAAATAAAGCGGAGGGATCAGGAGGAAGCAGGAGGAGGAGGAGTGTCCACCTGGCCGGTGTCCAGGGGAATTAAACAGTCTGTTTACCGCTCTCAGCGCCTCAGCAGCGCCATGTTAGCCTAATGGCATGGACATGAAGCCAATTGATTTGTGGACCAATAGACCTGTCCCACAGCACAGGCAGATTACCTAGATCACTGGCTCCGCATTGAGTAGACATCGCTTCTCATTCGCGCCCCACAGGCAGTGGAATGTGAACAGGGTTTATGTGTGTGTGTGTGTGGGCATGCTTGCATATATGTACACGTGTCCCGAGGATTAGAACGTGAATCAAGGGGGCCGGTATATGTCTGTGGGGTTAATTCTCAACTTGCATATTGTCGCTGTCAGGTGTCAGGTGCCTCGGTTATTATATTTTTTGAATGATACCGTATAAATGCTCCTCTATGGGTTTAAGGTTCCAAGGGTGGAGTCGTAATGTTACCATAGGATCATACTGTGTTATTGTTTTACAAAATTCTGTGACCCAAATGAATAATTCAGAGCACGCTGTAATTAAAAAATATCTTACAGCGATTTTTCTGACTAATATTGTGATTTTGATGTAAATTATGGTTATTAACTTGTACAAAATCAGACATAATAATGCAGTTACTTTTTGCATTTACTATGTATCAGCTGTATACTTGATCTTACTCAAAAATACATGACAAAAGTGTTATATTTACAGCTACGTAGTTGGCTTAGGCTAACGTTAACGTTAGCTTAAGTGGCTAAAGTGCAACGCTGTCAACAGTAAAGCTGCAAAGATTAGTGGATTAATTGATTAGTCGTTTGAAAGAAAATCAATTGCCAACTATTTTGGTAACCGATTAATCGTTTCAGTCATTTTTCAAGCAGAAATGTCAAACATTTGCTGTTTCCAGCTCCTTAAATGTGAGGATTTGCTGCTTTTCTTTGTCATTTATGACAGGAAATGAAGAGCCTTTGGGTTTTGGACTGCTGGTCAGACAAAAGAAGCAATTTGAAGACGTCACTGTGGGCTTTGGGAAATTGTGATGAGCATTTTTCAATTTTTTGACATTTTATAGACTGAACAATTAATTGATTAATCGTGAAAATAATTGGCAGATTAATCGATAATGAAAATAATCGTTAGTTGCAGCCCTAGTCAACAGTATGGTTACGTTAACCCTGACAAGCTACTGTACTTCACCACTCTGAATCCTGGAGGTCTCAATTACGAGATTTTAATGCGATAAGCTTTAAGTTTAACAACCCTCCTCTGTCATTTACACTCGACAACAGCCAGGCTACCTGCTAGCTTACGGTGGGAAATTGAAGTGAAGCAATGGCCAAGACCGTTTCCCTAGAAAAAGACTTGCCACTCTGTTGGTCACAGCCTGTTTTCTTCTTCATTGTTTCATCTTCCTCGCTGGCATACAGAGAGCATAATTAACAGTCAGTCAAGAGTTTCTTTTTTGTTGTTTTGTGAACACATATAAATGTTAATAGAGTAAATTTACCAGCGGCAGATGTCATTATAGTTGGAGAAATCAAAGGCCACCAGCTTAAACTTTCAAACAATTATCTGTTCAGCTCAAGCAAGTTGTAATTAAAAATTAAATTAAAGTTAAATATTCGGTGTTATACATGTGAAGAGTTTCTTTTCTGTTGTATTGTTTAACAGTTATTTGCACTTAGCATCAATTTCATCATTCTGCGCGTAATTTTGTCTAAATTTGCCATACTGTCATACTGGAAAAGTATTCCTATTAATAACATTATATCAATTTCGGCCATATCGCCCAGCTCTAATGGACCCTTCTCAAAACCAGATTTGATTAAGGAAGAAAAAACGTATGATGGCCCAGCTAAAAGCTGCATTTGTTTTCTCTGTTCCGATGAAGCTGACATTTAAGAGATATAAAGTCCCCCAACACCAACAATATGTACACACAGTATATAACTGATGCTAAAATGTGGGAGTGGGGAGTAATGTTTTCCCAGATGGATACAGTTGGCTGCATGCACGATGCACATGTGCAGCATTAACAGTGCATATTGTTCCAAAATTGAATGTTACACCCAAATTAAAAAAAAACCTTGCTGCAGGACAATGAAAGACCACACACACTTGAAACTACAGTTGTCCATGTGTACGGTTGAGGAGTGAGAATAATTCCACATTCTCCACAGTTTTCACTCATGTCAGTGTCCGCGTTGATAAGCATGAAAATCCATTTATCTACAAAGGAGCTGTATGGTCCATATTGGACAATGTCTCTTTCATGGTCCCTTGCAGGCCCTTTTTTTGTCCACAAAGCCACCCAACTGACTCCGCCACGTCTGTAATAGGCCACATTCATTTGATATAGACACATCAAGGGAGATATTGCAGTGGTTTTGCCGTGCATCAAGAGAAGTGGTGCTGGTTCACAGAAGCAGCAATATGCTCTGAACATAAAAGAACAATGGACGCAGTAAGGCAAAAAGAAAAAAACAGGACATGAACACCAAACATGCATGCTTGCATGAATGCATGGATGGAAAACCATATGGAGAGACAGTAAGGCTCACTGTCATTATCGTTCAGCCTTTGCCTCCTTGTGAGAGTTGTTCTCCAGCCTGCAGTGTGAGCAGGAGGACAGAGATCCAGAATTAGAACTCCGAGGAGGAGGAGGATGAGGAGGAGGAGTCGTCAGATTACAGATTAGAAGGTGGGGAAGTGGTGGGATTAAACATACGGTCTAGATGGTAGCCTGGCTAATACAGCTCACAGCTCGGCTAAGGGCGTTGTCAAATTTAGTCCTGTGGATTATACTGTGGTTAGTCAATTGACAAACCGCACTGAGGGAAATGTTGAAGAGAAAAACGACTCTCCTGGAGATTTTTTATTGAAACCCTTTCCACGGTGGTCAGTGTTATTCATTGCTCATCTAATCCATATTTGTGTAAATGAGGTGCGCGGAGCTTTACAACACAAGGCAGACACAAAAACCTTTGAGACTTTTGGTATTAACAATGATGCTACGTCTTAACCACCCTCTGGCTAATGCAGCTAATGAATGAGAAAACGCTAGCAGGCTAACGGCTCTAATTCTCCTTCACAGGCTATCATGTTACAGCCCGGAGACAGATCAATACCATTTGCTCAACACACAGGAGGCCTGGGAATCTATAAAAGGGCTTTTATTGAGTAATTAAACACCCATTACTGTCCCGCGCAGCCAAACAATAAATTTGATCAGCCTCTCAGGCGCAGATCCAGCCGTGATTAATACTCAGTGCATGCATGACATAAAAGACCACAATGACATTTTGTTAAGTCTTGTCTTAGACCCTTTGACGGTGCGGGGACAGGAGTTCGGCTGCTTACAGCGGCAGTTTTAAGGTTGTTTAGCGCGGCCCGGACCTTGAGGGAGCCCCGTGTGCAATGAGTGGGATTCTGTGGACCTCAGCAGCCACACACTGTCCGCCCCTGCTGGCCTGGGATCGAATCCCACCAGCACCTGCTGTCCTGGGGCCGCCGTAGCAAGCCCAGCTTTCTCTTAAAGACACAACGTCTAACGGCAAAGATGCGCTTCAGGCATCAGAACTGCTAAGACAAAACTCCTAAAGTGATATTTTAAACTTTTTTTATATTTGCACTTTAGACTGCAACCTTCAGGCTGACAGTACAGTCAAGTTACTGCTTAATATGGCATCAATATTTCTAAATGCCATTTTTATCACATTCTAAAATCATTAATATTGAAAATGTGTTATTGCTGTAGGCTTAAAATACATATTAGTACATGCTGAGGCTATTGTTGCTGCTGTTGTATAAAGAAATACATTAAATATCAGCTTACACTTTACTTTAACTCCCCTATTTAGCATTTATAAGCTGTATAAAACATTTTAAAATGGCTTATAACACACTATAATGGAGTTGTAAGCACATATAAATGTGTTTAAGTAAACTTAACTGTTACCATATATTAAATATATATATAAAGAAAAGTATTGAAACAGATGTGTGAACTTTGTTAAACAGGCATATATTATTGATCTTACTTTTAAAAACTGATTATTTTCTGACATCCTGTGCAGAGGAACCATGCAGAGGTTCTGATGCATATTTGAAGAAAAAAGAAAAATGCACACACTGTGAAGACTATTTTCATATTTTCTTCTATTTCTTGCATGCCTATAAATATAAATAAAATGTTTTCAGCACAGTAGGAACACTATCATGTCACAGTTGTATCGGTCTTTGCTTTACTCTTCACCCTTTTCAGAGTGACTGTAGACTTGACTGTTTTTTCCCCAATTTCCCAACGTCCTTTTCTACACTTGCACAATTCAAAAAACCCTGCTACAATCCCATCCTTGTTGGAGAATATTTAGAGTTGTTGAGCCAACAATATGGCATCTGGGTGATTCTCCTAAATATGAATGGCCCATTCACAGGACTCAATGGAGTCGCTTGGCAATGGCCCTTCTTCCCCTCCCTCCTCCATACTCAAAACAATATTCAGCGCAGCAGTCTTGGCACTTTTCCCCGAAATCAACAAAAGAGGAACTCGAAGCTGTCCCTGAAACCCTCAAAGCATTAAGCCTCTGCGAGATGCAAGTACTTGGCACAAGCAAAGCGATTTGACGACAATGGGCAAATCATACAGTGCTTTGTGAGATTTAGGGGATACAATAGCACTCCGTTTCCAAAGCACACATTAGTAAGCATGTCATTGGGACCCCCTGGGGGATTTGAGCAGCCTAGAGGATTGTGTAGTGAAGAGGATAAATATATGTTACTGGGCAAGGAGATGGACCACTGCCAATGGTTACCTCCCTCACACAACATGCTGTGGATTACGAGTGCGTGGAATACATTAATAGAATAATCTTTTGAACACACAAACTAACCCACAAACTGAGCCCATTTGGCTTGTTAAGCGTATACATTGCAACACATCCAAAATCAATTTACAACCATTTAACAGAGCTCAAGAGGTGCAGATGAGGAGAGATTCTTGCCTTACAAAAAAAGAGAGCTCCTGCCATGAAAATAAAACATAAAAAAAAAAAAAAAAACTTGTTATAAATGTGCGGCGCTTGCAGCCATGCTGACCTCTGAGTGCTAAACAAAACCAACAACGGACAAGCAGACACCCACTCAAAAGTCAATACCATGCGTGCCTCCTTTTCCTCTTGTATGGTTAATGCATGATGCCAGGTAGGGGAGACAGACGGAGAGTAGGATCTCATTATACGCTGCATGCTATCATTAGCTATCTACCACATGTGTCCATCCTGCCAACAAGAGTCGTACAAGCAACATCCTAATGCTTGCGCCTGCTTCCAGTGGGGAAACTTGGCCCGCACACACACACAAACACACACAAGCACGGTACAAGCATGCACGCACATAATCACAGGTAAGCATACAAACACCTTCCCTCCCCAGCAGGCCTGGGTACATGAACGTACACACATTTTAAGTCATTTTTCAAGCAAAATTACTAAATATTCTCTGGTTCTTGCTTCTCAAGTATATTAATAATGATTAATAATGATTTGTTGCTTTTCTGTTTTATATGATTGTAAACTGATATGAATATCTGAACATCTTTGGGTTTTGGACAAAACAAGATTTTTAAAGACTTTGGACGCTGGGGGGGGTTATTGATCGTTGGCAGATTTATTGATAATAAATTCATTAAATAAAGTTTATAAATTCAAGGCAAGAGCACGTACATACAGGATGCAGCCCTGGACACGTTTCACTTAAGCACAGACGCAAGTTAGACAATAGAGCTGAAACAATTTGTCAATTAACTGATGGTCAAAAAAATAATCAGCAACTATTTTAGTAGTTTCAGTCATTTATCGAGCAAAAATAGTAAAAAAAAAATGCTACAATTTCTCAGGTTTTAGCTTCTCAAATGGGAGAATTTGCTGCTTCTCTGTGTCATTTATGATGGTAAACAGAATATCTATGGGTTTTAGAGTTTTGGACTAATCGATGATGACTATAATTGTTAGTTGCAGCCCTGCAATAGACGCTGCAAAATTTGAAGCTATGTAGAGATAGCATTTGTTTTTGCTTTGCTCCCAGTTTGTGTCCATCTCCCAGAGGCCACAGGCAGCTCAGTGATGCTGTGCCACACGCCCAGCCACTCAACATCCTTTGTGTCCATCCCCTGGCAGCCTGCCAAGCTCACACACACACACACACACACACACACACACACACACACCAATTCTACCTCGCACCCAATGAGCCATTGTTCATTAACGCGCGCGCACACCTTTGCCGCCTCGCGGACAAAAAAGTGTCCGACTTCCTTGCCGCTCGCGCAAGATACCTCGCTAATCAAGACGTTCAGACTGAGCTGCAGACTGGAGCTGGGGGGTGAAGAGGGAGGTGGGGGTGGGGGCAGCAGACGGCCTCTATCTAGCCAAAGCTCGCTGTTAACAAAATCAGATCATCCAGCCGGAGCCAGAAAGAGAAGAGCAGCGGCGGCGAGAGATTGCAGTCAGATCCTTCCTCTCTCCTCGCTGTCATTTTCTTTGGCCCTTGTAAAAAAAAAAAAAAAAAGAGAAGAAAAAAAGGCTCTCGTCGGCGTCCTCCATCGCCGAGCCAAATGAGTGGCGAGCTTCTCCGCATATCAATGCACAATTTAACTTAAGACTTCCATGGCAATAACCTAATTAGAAACAGCGCCTTCTCATTTGAAGGCACAATGTAAAGGATAAGCTGTATGCCGCCATGTCTATTGAGGTCTAATGGCGCGGAATATTCCAAAGTGGAAGTTAGATTTTTTTTTTTTTTAATAAGTCCTTAGCATATTTAACGCTTCCACAGGCTGCATGTTTTAATATCTGCCAGAGAATCCGGGCCATGGGTGGTGGAGATTGCTGGTAAAGAGTAAAGGGAGGTGAGCGGGGGTCTGCTTAAAATTCAGAGGAAGGGGGCAGCGGATTGCAAAGAAGGTAGGAGGGAGAGAGGAAAAAAAAACTACAGCTTTGATTTGATTAAAACCTATGAAAATGACGCATTACATAAACCAAAGAAACTTCAAACATTTTGGGGGGATTCGGAGTTCAAAGAAAGTGAGATAATGCGTTTAATGCTGGAATTAACATGGAAATGAATTGAGCAAAATGTCTCTTCCAAGGGAGGAAAAGTCTGGAAATTTGGTGACACTGATCTTGGATCAGTTTGGGCTCCACTGGCTGAAAAGGTTCCCAGCTGTTATTAGGATCTGAACTGACTGTGGAGCAGCTGTTGTCTCCTCTGATAAACTTGTTACTTAGACTAAAACTTCAATTTAATGTCTTTTCGTACTTTTTAACTTAAAAGCTGCTATTAGAAATGCACTTAAGATTTCTTATCCAGGATTTAACCTTTACCTAAACACATCAGTTCAGTGGTTCATTCATTGGTTAGAATACATAAGCACAAAACCCTGATCAAACACTTTAAGTGTTATCTGTTACCGTGCTACATAAAAGCATTATCTTAGTATTAAGCATCACAGGTTACAGCAGGGTTCGCAGTAGTGAGCTGGAAGTGTTATCCCACAGCTGAGTCAGTCTTGTGTGGATACCCCTCGCCTTAAGTACACCCATCAGATTCTGACTGGATAATAACCAGTCAGCACTGGGAGAGAGACGGGAGGGCAGAATGAATATAATTTGGAGTGTGTGAGGGCGCGCTGTTTGTGTGTGTGTGTGTTTGAGTAAAGGGTTGACTTCAGTTGCAACATGGGATAAAAAAAAAAAATCCATCAACTAGCAACAGTCAGTCACAGCAACACAGACCTCCCCCCAAAAAAAACTAAACCCCCATTTGAAAGAAAAAAATGCAGCCAGTGTACCAGTACTGAAGGAGGAGAGGAAGGGGGGAGGAAGAGGAGGATTGAGTGGATCATGGTGTCAAGGATTTTAAGGAATTGGCGTCCACTCATCTACGGAGAAACGCGTCTCGGGCAGCGGCGCTACCGACAGCTGCCTGCCGTCTCTGGGAGAGGAACTTAGATCAGCGAGGAGGGGCTGTCAGCGAGCATGCAGGGAAACACACAAAGACTACACAGCCTCGCTACAGTTAGCTGACACACAGCCCCGGCACTGTCTTCTGGGATGGAGAGGGAGAGAGAGGAAGAGAGAGAGAGAGAGAGGGGGAAATAAGTGGACAAAGAGTGAAATAGATGAGAGAGCAGGGAGACAAGACAGGCTGACGCACTGTCGAGCAAATGTGGAGAAAAGAAGGAGGGGGGGGAAGATGAGAAGACGGAGAGAGGAAAGAGAGAGATGGAGAGAGTGAAACAGACAGACAGGTCCGAGAGGGATTTGTTCTATTTGCATGCGCCGGGCTCCCATGGGGTCCAGCTCCGCTCGGCGAGCCGAGAGCACAAAAGATAACACTTAACATATTTGCTAAAAGATGACAACCCTGGCTGGATCTCGTTTGAAGAGGCCCTTTGTCAGGACGTGCAGACAGGAGAAATCCACTGATATGGACGCAGCAGAGACTAACAAATGTCTCTCTCTCTGTCTGTGTGTGTGTCTTAAAAGCACAATATTTCCCCACATCGCCTTGCAGAAGTCCCACAGGGGCGAGCTAGATCGCACGCCGGTGGCTCTAGGACGGTAAAACAGCTTTTAATGGTAAACATTACAGACTGATAGAAAGTGTCAGGATAATTTATTTATACGGTCCCACTGGGAGTAGCTTAGCCACCCTCGCAGCACACCAGCTCTCTCTATTCATTTGAGGGAAAAGTCCCATATTTAGATAAATAAAAGCAGAGTAAAGGGGGTGCCTGTTTGTAAAGCACTTTTTCTTCTATTCCTATTATCTCTCCTATCTCTGTCCCTATTAGGTGTATCGGGGGGGGGGGAGGTGAGGCGATATGTTATGTGTATAATGAGGGCGATTATTGCTACTGTCACTGCAACACGCGCAGACAGCGGCTGCAGAGGGACGGATCTTAAGCCGGGGACTGTAGCAAACAAATAGACTTAGAGGAATAAACAAACTGCTGAGTATCTACATTATTTACATTGCACACAAGACGGAACGCGCATGGTTGCACCCTGGGTTTCCTCGTCTCTTACACACACACATTTCAAAACTTCGTGCACCCCATCAGTCCCCATATGTTCATCTAGAATGCCAGAGAAGTCTCTTAATTATCAAGAAACTGCAATAAAGCAAGCCAACAATTGAACGGGGCTTCTTTACCTGTCCTCCAATATCTCTAATAAATTCATATCCACAAATCTGAATCACAGGTGCAACTAAAAGTCAGCTGATTATCAACTAATTCAAATGAAAAAGCTGCAGAAAATGTGGGTTTTTGTGTGTCAATTGTGTGCTATTTAAATAAGTGCATACCTGTGTATCTGTGATAAGTCATTTTAGATCACCTGAGGTTCAAAAAGAAGCATTCTTATTCTACGTCCTGTGTTTTCATTACAGGTAAAGTTTGACAATATGGACACACACTCACACACAAAAATGCAAACATTTACAAGGCAGTAAATGCACATGCTGCACGTGTAAAACCAGCACACACACACACACACAAGTGCATCAGCAGGAGAAAGGAGGAAGCAGCACATGACATGAAGCAAATAACTGTGTGTGTGTGTGTGTGTGTGTGTGTGTGTGTGTGGATGAGAAGGAGCAGAGGGAAGGATCAAAGGTGAAAGGTTGAGTCCTCACTAATAACTGCTACAAAAACCCAAATGTGCAATTGTGGAAGCTCAGCCGCTGTGTGTGTGTGCGTGTGTGCAGAAGGCACATTGGCGTTTTCGAACGCGATTATTCACTAGAAAACTATCCGCTGCCGATCTCACTTGCAACAGGGTGGGGATGGCTATTTTCAATTTCAACAATCCACCATTGTTCTACATGAATGTAGAACACATTTCCTGCCACGGCACTCTGCAGCGTTCCAAACAACTCACATAAATCAGTTTTTAAAATACTTGAAATCTGAATGGGCACTGGCAGAATATAGTTTTGCAGCAAGCTGCGGCCCCAGTCTGTCATTATCGCTGTTTATTCCTGTTATTAATGCGCCATTCCCTCACATCATAATGTTAATAATTATCATGGAATTCAGCTTTAATGTAATAAAGTATGAAATGTAAAATAAAGTGTTAGTAATAAATAAATCCTGATGGTAAATATGCATTTTGACTTTGCATTTTGAGTGATTGAGGCCTCCAATCACATGCAACTACAGCCACATGCCACTTGTTTCATTAAACACTGAGGGAATTTGATCGCAATTTTATATTCGAATTAAAAAGAAAACTCTGCACAATGTGCAAGTGTGTATGTGAGGGCACAAGTGTCTGTGTGTGTGTTTGAACAAAATAACTCATATCTATCTTATTAATCTGCAGGTTTGATTATTAAAAACTTTAAGAACACATATTGGAGAGCAGGTTTTAATATCTAAAAAAAAAAAAAAAAAGTTCTAATTAGGGCTGCAAATGAAGCCATGTGTAATTTAAATGTAGCACTTATTATATTAATTACCAGCTAGTGTGGCTGTTGTGTGTGTGTTCTAACTGTATGACAAAAGGCTGTATTAGTGTGATAGGAGCAAAACATAAAGATGAAAAATAAAGCTAAACATGACAGTTGCAATACTGGATATTTATTCTATAAAAACAAATTAAGGTACCATTTTAATTCAAGCTGAAGGTGTGAATAAACACACAATATGATCTGTCTGTTTCAGTCAAATGTTTCCTTGTTTTACAGATAAATACACTCAGTGTGCAGCATGCCGACTGTCCTCCATCACCTTCACCAGCTACTCCAACTCATCTGTGCATTTTTACACCTTCTAATAGATTAATAAAAAAGCGAAAAAAGTTGATGGAGAAATTAACCTACCATAGACGCTGCTGCTGCTGATCATCTCGTGCTGGAACATGGAGAGGAAGAAGAAGGAGAGGAAGAGATGAGAGCATTGGGATTAATTTGTGGAGAGGGAAAAAAAAGCGGAAGGATTCCCTCTTAACCAAATAAAAAAAAAATACACACACACACTTTTTTTTTTCTGGTCCAGCACTGGTCGGATTTCAAACCGTGTGAAAGGTGGGCCCTTCAAGACTTGGAGCGAGCAGCTCAATAGGAGAGGCATCTAACTAACCTACATGCATCTCATTAGAAAGTGGAGCCCGGGATGCAGAGGAAAAAATCAACTGGTGCAGCTCAGTGATTGTTTGGAAATGATGCCCGGAGTGGGTCGAGTCAAGTTAAATCTGTTGATAACGCCCTAAAATGTCCAAGCTTTTAAAAAATACATGCTGCAGTGACATTGTATCCGCTCTCTGCACGCGTGCATAGGGCAACTTGTTGTAACCGTATCGCCGCAGCCGCCTGCTAGAGGCTGGAAAAGCCTCCGTGTGCATGCAAGTTGTGTATTTTTTCCTATATAGTGAGTGCCGCACAGCCGACACATAGAAACAGGGAACCTATAGTGCAGCCTGCCTGTCCATGCCTCTGCGATTTAACCGTGGCGCAGGTGCGCTCCTTGAAAATCACATTTAAAAAAACGTACACAGCAATTCACGCGCAGGTATCGTTTGCAATTCGGGAAACTTGTTAAATCACAAACTGCACACATGCGTTATTCCGAGATAAACGGCGTGCACGGGCTGCTCTGAGCTCCTCTCCTCTACAGACGCGCTGCTGCCTTGAGAGCCTGTCTGCTCTGACCACTCCGTCTAATTGCAGACGCAGCGGATCCCCAGACTATCCTTCATCCTTACCTGTTTTTTTAGCGACAGGTCGACCTCTCACGTGGGGGGGTTAGTATCGCATCGATCCCGGGGAGGGGTTCTGCTGATGAACGGGGTGCCGAGGTTAAGCCGGGTTGCGTGCGAGCTGAAACCATCCCAAGTTAACGCAGGAAACACTGACCACAGCCACTGCCATGTTGGAATTTCACCAGCCCTGAACAGCTGCTTCTCAGACTGACCAGTACGCTCCCCACTGCGCATGCGTCCAAAGGGGTAAAGAGGGGAGAGAGATAAAAAATCCTCAATTCCAATTATTGCCCATAAGGTTATTATGGGCGTCTAGTTTGTATGGCGAGGTTGTCAAAGTGGTCAAAGAGAGTCCAAAGCGTAACATTAACAGAGAAGTGTTTAAAGATAGAATGAGGAGAGACTGAGGACCCACTCACTTGAATCCGAATTTAGCCCAAATGAACAGATTAAAGGTGAGACAGTCATTTTTATTCTCCTGCACATTAACTTTAAGGGCATTAGTGACAAGTAGAGTATTTAATCTTCGGAGTTCAATGAGGAATTCACTTGTTAAAATGGACATTTATTTAGGTAATGTGTGTATAATCATTTAAAAGAATTACTAATCCGTCATAGGGCTGTTTTATCCCCTGGAAGTTTTTTGATGTTTGTTAATGTTGGTTGCAAATTATATAAAATGCAAACTGGTTTAGTGAACCAATCAGATAATAGAGTAAGGGTTAACTTTAGCACTCACCTCTCAAGCCTACTGTACTGCAGTGTGAAATGAAGCTATAGTCCTTCTACATCACACTGGAGGACCCCTAGAAGCCCCCTGGCTGCAGCTTGGGAAACCACTGAAGGGAACATGGGGGCAAATGTGCACACCCGCCTCCCTGTCTGCCCCGAAATCTCACTGCAAACGCTCCGGCATGTGTCCGCGTGTCTCCCAGTGATAATTATAGCAGCAATATGGAATTAGCAATTGAAGCCCTAATTAGAATGAAAATGTCCCAGTTAGCGAGTTATCAAAGCATCAGCGGGGAGACCAGATTTAAACAAGACATCAAAGATGGAATAACTGTCAGTTCATTGTTCCTAATCACCCCCACAAGTTGATAGAGCGCGTGCCACTGAAAATATCCCTTAATATGGTCAAATAAAATGGAAGGTGGGGGTTAATGAAAGGGTGCAAAATGTAAATAAAAATATGGAGGGGAAGCAATTGCCCACATGCACACCTAGAAGGTCAAAAGTGCATCCTGTGCTGAGGTCAACGCACATGCACGCATCTTTGCAGTCCAACATTGTCCTTGAGTCACCAGTGAGCAGCACATGTAGAAAAGTGGATTGCTTCCTTCCTCCACCTGCTGTTATTCCCACTGTTTGTTTTTTAGAGCACCGTGCGGCTGCAGCAGATTACACACTCCAGCAGGCCTGAGCTCTGTATTACTGAGAGCTACAACTCCACCTTTCACTCGCCATTGTCTATAATTAATTGTCTTTTTTTTTTTTCTTTACAATTCCATCAAGTCATTACATTTGTCAAGCTTGCAATGCAACGTGCGGTGCAATCAAGGATTTGTTAGTGTAATTAGAATTGATTGAAAACTCAACTAATCGCTGTGTAATAGCTTTGTAAAGAAGTGTTGTGCTTTCTGCAGCGCTAATTATTAGTTAGTAATTAGACAAAGCCTTAAATTAGTGTCTTTAATGTTTAAGTGAGGAAAACAGGGCTTTGTAGTCTATTATAGTGTGCAGATACATTACAGAGTTTGCTCTTTCTCCTCTCTGATTTACATATTGAAGGCAAAGGTATAATTCAAGTGCGTTGAATATGCAGTGTTGCTATAAAAGGCTCCCACATTGATATAGGAAATCTTATATCGCAGGACACTTTCAGCTTTAATTTTACAGCACGTTTTCTGATTTGTGGCCGACAAACTGCATGTGTGTGTGCGCGTGTGTGTGTGTGTGTGAAGATTTAACGGCAACATAAATCTAAATAGATTTTAACTCATTAGCCATTGGAGAGGTAATGATGTAAGTCTGCCACTAATGAGCTTAAGCTCTTAATTGAATAGGAGGTGGGCGGGGGGTGGGGGGGTGGAGAAACACACACACACACACACACACACACATACACTACATGGACATCCACACAACCCTGAGTGCACAAAAGGATGTACACACAAAGACACATCCACACACACACCTATGAATACAATCCCACCTCCTGTGTTGGTATGGGGTGTTTTTTTCCTCCCTTCTCTCTCCAGGGTCATGAGGGGGGGTGGGGAGGGTGGGGAGTTATAGTCACATGACCAGCTAAATTTCAACTCCAGTGCCTGCGGACTTCAGTGTCGGCCCTCATCACTTCACTGCACTTTTTGTGCTTTTTCCCCCATACACACTCCAAAAAAAAAAAAAAAGAGACAAACAAACCAGATTAGATATTATTCCTCACATGTTTTTTATTAAATCACAGCTATAAATGAAGCACAAGGCTTTTTCTTTAATCTGAGGGAAAAACAAAGGCGTTTTTTTCACAATAAGCGCCTAATCAAAGGGCCCATTGAATGTCACACTAATCAAACCTCTACTCCAAATGTTCCATATTCACAGTATAAGAGGGAAAACATGCAACACACACACCCGCCGCTTTGATGTCACCTCTTCTAGACACATTTCATATTTTTTTTCATCTCTTCCAAATAATTATCAGCACTTAACCCGCCATGTCTGCGCCGACGTAAAAATGTCAAAATCAATTTGGATAACGAAGAAAGCTTATAGGATAAAATGTCCATTCTTTATACACTGTACAATACGTTTAGAATAGACCATGTTCCCTTGGTGATACAGGCTATGAAAATGATGATATCCAATTTCTTAGTGTCTTCTGTCAAATATACCCTGATATAAACAAAACCCCAGTGAATGGGGGACAATGGTGGGGGAATCTCAAAGCAGGAAATCCAGAGGGAGAAAGAGGGGAGATTAGAAAAGCCCAGACAGTGTTTCCAGTTGCTCAGATAAAGAAGAGGGGAAATAATGTAGGGGAAAAAAGAAGAGGGGATGAGTCGTCTTTGCTCAGAGGCCAGTGTGTGTGTCTGTGTGTGTGTGTGTGTGTGTGTGTGTGTGTGGCCAATCCACTTTTATGAGCCCAGACTAACGCCCTGATGGGACACGGCGTAGATCTGAGCAGAGCCTATTGAGCATAAGCTGCTAAATTTGGCAATAAAGGGAATGTGATTTACTGTAAGCTCCACTGGGCCGAGAGCGACGCAGCCGACGGCGTGTACACACACACACACACACACACACACACACACACACACACCTGAGAGCATGAAAACACACACACACACACACACACACACTAACAATAACTCACTCACTCTGTTACTGTCTCTTGCTCTCTCCTTCATTCTCCCTGACACACACGCATTGCAAACGCCTGGCCAGCTTTGCCTCTGAGCCCAACACACACACACACACACACTCGCGCAGCCACTCATGCAGCTCAGCGGCACTGACTTTGACAAATAACCAGGAAGTCCTGGTGTTGGCTTAAAAACTCCAACTTGTTCAGTTGCAATTCTGCATTTGTCCTGCTTTAATGGCTGTGGAAGTGGCTTTGGAGGTAATCTGTCAGTGATTGATTAGAGCCCGGCCAAATCCCTTCACTGAACGCATTGGTAGGCTGCAGGCCCGCCTGCTACTGTGTGAGGCAAGGAGAGAGACACCGAGAGGAGGAGAAACAGAGTTCTTCTGCGTGTGAGTGCATGTATGCATCTATATCCACTCAGCAGCCATTCAAATGGCAAAGTTCACCCGTGTGATAACAATCCAATAATTCATACTGGATCAATCTCAAAATATAAATCCAATCCAATTAGCATTTCTTGTTTTTAACCCTTCGCACAGACAAAAAATCAACTTCCCTTTAAATCTATTTTTTTCTTCTGACCTTATTAAAAGCCAACATGTAGAAAAGTATTGAATTGATAACACTCACAAAAATACAGAAACATAACAACATAATAACAGATAGCGTTGTTATTACACCATATAAGGAAAATATTGTAAATATATACAGTATATTCCTTTTGTTTGACAAAAACTCATTCACAGAGAAAGAAATGTACCGTATCCGACATAGTGACGTTACTTATGTTTGGGTTCAATGAGGTCGACAAACAAACCGTTATAAAACTCCAATAACATTAATCCAAATGTTAGACTGATTTGAGAAGAAATGTGTCATTTCCTCTTCAAAATCATCAGTTTATATAGTTTATAAGCAATTGTCACTACATTAGCTAAAGTCATGAACTGCCAAGCTGATAAAAAATGTTAAGTGTGTCTTTCGAGCTATTAAAGTGGACCCCAAACGCAACACTTAAGGGCTAAACCCCCACTGACCCACCACTTTGTTGTTCAAACCCACAGAACTTTATTTTACATTTTAGTGAAGAGCCCAAAGTTTTCAAAAAATACCAGATATGTTAGACTGAATTTTGATGAAATGCGTATTAAATGACAAATGTCAGACAAAATTTAAATTGGTGATGCTAACACCTCTGTTATAATTGTTTCCAAACTTCATCTGATTCCCTTTGGAGCTTTGTCAGAGCCTGAAGGATTCTTTTATTCCATCCAGGAAGGAAAAACACACAGGGACAAGTCTCTTTGCAGCTAAAAACCCACATTATCCTCCATCTTGCAAATAAAAGATTTAAGATTTAATCAATTCTTATATTTCACCTGCTGTGCACGAATTAGTCCACTGATGATTACACGTCCCATGATGTTATCTGTTTTCATCCCTTTATATATGAGTTGATGACCGCATTTTGAATTTTGCATGTAGAACAAATGAAGCTTGTGGTTGTGTTGCTAAACTGAAACAATAAGGCAGTGCATTTAAACTTGTGTTAAATGGACACGTGTGTAATATTCACACTCCAAGTTGTTAAGATTGAGCATGCAAAAGGAAATAATGGCTGTTTGACAGTATTTCAAATGGTCTGTAATATTACAGTCCCTTTTCTCATCAGTCAGAACTCATTTCTGCAGCTAAAATAAAACGTTTCTTTTTCTTCTTTTCTTTTATAATCAAAGCTGAGCTTGCCAAACATGCAGAGGCTCTGACCGTGAAAATGTTTAGCATGAATCTTAATGTCACTTAAGTGATAATTATTTTGCTCGCCACAAACCTGACTAGCAAAATGGAATTCAATCAGAGCCTGCGCATAATGACAGTCATTATGAAAATAATGAATAAAAAAGTAATAATGACATCCCTGTCTGTATTCAGACCTCTTTTTCCTCACACATCTCCATGGTGATCTGATTTTTTTTTTTCCCAACTCTACATTCTGGCTGGCCCATGGCCGCTTTAATCACATTGTTTATGGTAAACCAAGCGTTGTGTGCTAGCTCTGTGCTTGGACTCATTTAATTAACCACTTGAGAGGTGTAGCCGAGTCCACAGTAGTCCTGCGTTGTCTCCTGCAGTGGTGAGTGCAGCATTATTGTTGCTGACCAGTCCATCTCTCAGCAGCTGTCTGCAGCTCTCTCTGCTGGCTCTTTGAAATGAGACAAATCTCCCTCCGAGCAAGACTTTGCCTTTCCACCACTAATGTGAATCAACGCCTGACAATCAGGAGCAATATAATTATGAGAGGAAAACATCTCACCAGGGTTGTGCAGGAACAGATTACACATGCTGGGATTAAATGATAAATCACTAGCTGCTCTATTCCATTACAGCCTCTGAGCCAAATGCAATAATCTGTGACAATAAAATGTCTATTTAACTTTATATTCTACAGATTTACATTTCTGAATTAAAATAATTTAAAGCCCCCCTCCACTCATAAATATGTTTTTCCTCTTGTTCCTACGGTTGAATGTTTGAGCTTCACTGTGCAGAGTTTGACACTAGAAGGATGTTTTCATGTTCATGTGCTGAAGGTGGAAAGTTTCTATGTGCTCACTGAAAATCTGATTTTAAGGGGCGGGCCTACGAGCATGATTTGTGACATCACAAACTGTTTGGAAGCCAATCCTGCTCCAATATTTAACTTATACACGTGTGATGTAGAAACTTGAAGCCTCCAGTGCACAGACACTGAGAATGGACTTTACAGTGAAGTAGGAGACATCTTGTGTCCAGCAGGAAAACTTTAGAAATTAACAGAATTTGCACATTTATAGATTCTGGAATTTTTAATGACCTAGAAGGAGTAGATGCCTTTTTAAGGATTTTAATGTGGAAATTATATTTTTTTTTTGGGGGGGGGGAAACATATTAGACACACATTATTGTTCCAAGCAGACTATTTGTATATATGTTTTAATACATGTCTGGAGGGGATCTTTATCTAAGCAGGTACTTATTTGTGACAGACTACATTTTAAACCCACATCTGCTGTTATTAACACAATCATTATTAAGTGTGTGTACACCACACACGAAACACAGATACTGTGTGTGCTGTCGTTTGTACGCGTGAGAATTTTTCTTTAGCTTCCTTTTCTTAGTAGACATGTGTGTGCTGGACCATGTCCTTGAGGTTTACTCTTTTGATTCAATAGCGCTCCACATGGATGGACTCAATCAGATACCTCAAACCCAGTGAAGGGTGATGTTCAATGGAGCTGAAGTTACACTACAGCAGCTCCTCGGAGAAAAGACGGCCTGGTTCTCAGACGATGTTTACATGTATAGACGCTTCTTACCCCTGTCGAAGGCACGGACAACCTGAATTTGAAGTACGTAAACAAAGCCGTTTTGACTCGCTAACATGAAGCAGTGCAGCTAAATTGCTTAATTGTTGTCACTGGCACGGAAATGTATTTTATGCATGGGAACAAACAACATATTCATATGCCGTTTTCCACTTCATATAGTGTGCTCACTGTCAGTGGAGGTGGAAGATTTCTTGCATGGTTGGAGCATGTGAGATTCAAGGCTTCACTTAAAATAAATCCTCTTTGGCTTTTTTACTTTTACTGTCAAACCTAATTTTAAAGCAAAAAGATACAAATGTGTATTTCAATCCTCAAAGGCGTAGCACAGAGATCACATCATTTACTTATCCTGAAATCACATTTAGAACAGATGTACAGCTTGAAAAGGGGGTGGGAGGGATGTCTGCAGACACAGCTGCAGTTAGCTGTACAAATCTTTTCAGAATTCTGAAACACTTACATGCAGCTCCTGAACAATAACTAAGAAGGGCTGGGCAAAGAACTTGAAATGACCAACAGGGTTTCTGGCCCTAGAAGCCATTACTCCTTGAATACCTTGATACCTTTAATGAAACTGGGCCAGGGGGAGAGCGGAGATGGAAAACAGTGCTGTTGGAGTGCACTGAGCCATTGCACATTTCTGTTTGAACCCATAACACTGTGGTCATGTGACAAATGATAGCAAACACAGAGCTTGAGCCAATCGCAGAGGATTACAGTTTAAACTAAAAACCAAAAAAAAGGTGCTTTTTTTTCCTGCTTTGAGGTTTTCACTGTTCATGTTGCAATCATTATTTTGCCCAGTTCAATTGACAAGAACCTATGTATTTCTGCAACAGCCTGTCAAGTCAAGTAGCCTTAAGGGAATAGTTTGATATTTTTGGAAATGTGCTTATTTGCTTTCTTAGGGATTTAATTGAGACAGTTGATACCACTATCATATCTGTCCGTTAAATATGAAGTTACAACCAGGAGACCGTTAGATTAGAAGAGTTAAAAAGTTGGGTAATGCTTTATATTAAGGTCCTTGTAATAAGCCTTAGTTAATAGGTAATAAGGCACTTATAAGTCCTTACAAGATGCTTATTAACATTATTATGTGTTAATCAGACTATGTAAGTATTAATAATAGCATCATAAACATTTATTGTTAGGTTATAAGACATATATAAGCACTTATAAGAAAAGTGTAAACAATTTATAAACTGCTTAAGAACTTTAATAAAAGCTTATAACTGTTTATAATAGCATTACAAACTAATTTATTGAGTCTTACTAACTTGCCTATTCTGTCATTGTTAAACTTTTACTAAGCTTTTTGTTGCTTTATTAAGGCAGGGTTTGACATTAACCATGGCCCTATGGCCAGTGGCAACAAAAAGTTAGTTTGTGGCCACCAAATAATCCATGTAGGTGGCCCCTGTGGCCACCAAGTTTTATCCCTATACTGGATATACTTTGCCTTCGCCTAACTAACTTATTTATTGAAGTGTCACAGTTAAGGAAGGCTGTGTTCAGTTATGTTAATTTGCCTTTTCTGTATTGTTTTTACATTACTTTACATTTGGGCCACCAAAAATATACACTGGCCACTGAATTTAGGGGCTTGGTGGCCCATAGGGCCAGTGCTATATATTAGCGTCTATCCCTGTAAGGTTAAAAAAAAACTGTAGTATTCATTTATGAACAGTTAACTATGCTTTTTGCAGCTACATCAATTTGTATTTTTTATTTTTATTTTTTTTTAAACGGAGCCAGGCTAGCTGTTTCTCCCTGCTTCTGGTTTATATGCTAACAAGCTCCTTTTAACAGACAAATACAGTATGAGAGAGATTTACTGTAAGAGTAAGTCATGAGGGCATTTTTCTTTTTCATTTTTCACTACATAAAGTATTAAAAGAGTCTATTTGTCATGCCATATCACAGTAAAATCATAATATTTATTTCCTTGGAACAGGGAGATAACTTTTGTTGCACTTACAGCATGAAGGACTACCCAGACTATTTCTGCTACAAGTCACATGTCAATTTGTACCAGTTCTATCTGAGAAATGAACATTGGCTGGGAGCAGACTTCCTGATTGGTCATTTTGAAGCAGAGAAGTGCGTCTGCATGTCCTGACCTCTGCCCGTGGTTTCTTCATGCTCTGCTGTATAACAAGACCATCTCACAGCACCGACGGGAGACAGGTCTCAGCTGCTCGCACTCTTATCAGAACGGGCTGCGCGGAGTGAGACGCCTCAAGGAAGTATCAGTAAACAACGCTATAGGATTCCAGTTGCTATACGCTCAGGCGCTCATGCAAAATTCAGCACTTTGTATGTAGACTGAGACGGAGCCAAGGCAGAAGGCAAGGGTTATGTTTTAACTGGTGAACCTTCAGAACTCCACTATTCCCTCTCTAATTCTGACAGAAATGTTTGCAAATTTGACCCGAGAGCGTGAAACAGAAATATTAATTGCTGCACTTATACATGAAGAAATTCAAACAGCGGCTGCTTTTGCCGAGCTCCACCTCTAACCAGTTATCTCTCACAGTCTCTCTCTGTCTTCCTCCCAAGTCCCTTTAATGGTGTGATCGCCCTTAACTCCACTGTAAATCTCTCCCCAACGGCTTATGGTTCAAATTAATGGCCCTGCCATAAGTGTTTGAATTTCATGAATTGTAATAATACTTATATCACAAGACACATGAAGTCATGTCTCCCTCTCTACAGTGGAGATATGATACATTTTAGAGGGATGCACAAAGTGGTCCCCTGGTACAGTAGTGATGTATTCTAATAGACTGTGCTGGCCAACCCCCGGGTGCAGATATTCATGATTCATATTTGAAGGCCGCAGAACATTTAAATGGGACATTAAGTGGCGTAGAAGATTAAAACACTGTTGGCTTTGTGGAATAACTGGGACGTTCACTGGTGGGTTATTATGCCTTTTTTTTTTTCTTTAACTGATAACTACGTGTTCTGAGCAGTCAAAATATATCAGAGTCGAACTGGAACTGGAAATCTCTTCAACTCTAATATAAAAGTGAAGTTGTGCTTATTATTTTCATTTTTCAAAAGAGAATAACGTAGACACATTTGTGGAAACACTGTATAAGTTCCATGTCTTTCCCATGATAGCAGTTGTCAGTCAGCCAGGAGACGCGCTGTAAACTGCAGCGGTGCACTGCTAACTGGAGAACGTCTTACTTTTTTAGCCTACAAACATTGATGCAGGGACTTCTTCTTCTTCTCAATAAGCTCACATAGTGTTGGCTAACAACCAATAGCAATTTAAGCCGTTTTACAACATCCAACATTTGGAAGGACCCATTGGGTTGAGACTGCATTCCAGTCAAAAGGTGGCAGCTAGCAAGTTTGGGAAAGTGGAAGCCAGTTAGCCTAGCTTGCTAACATTAGCACTGATTCCCTTAGCTGTTACTTTTCACTCACGTTATTTCAACACCAGCTCCTGCACACTTAGTGCTGTGTTATAAAAGGAGGGGATTTAGCTAGTGTTAGCAGTCTCTCTTTGGCAAATGAGCAGGCTGTCAAAACTAAAGCTAAGCTCAGCACTCTGCAGTAACCCAGTGGCTGGAATCACGACACAGATACCTAGTCACAGAGAAAAAGTACGGAGTGATCAAATCAAAAATGGGACTAAGCAGGCTGCAAGCTGGTTAACTTCCTGTGTGGCTGTTGGAACTGAAGTGATAGTACAAACTATTTTATTGAACCAATTAAATTGCCAGTACCAACATGGGCAGTCAGTTCCAAAAATTCACGCCCTCTAGAGAACACATATATATATATATATATATATATATATATATATACACACACACACTTATTTCCATTTCAATTCGACGTTTGACTTCAGTTTAATTCAAAATATTTATAGATTTATAGATATAGATACATTTGTAAGCAGCAAATGAGGTTAGGAAATGGACAAATATATCCTTGTCCGTCATAATGATCTTAC
Source organism: Macquaria ambigua (assembly GCA_008360985.2). Taxonomy (NCBI): domain Eukaryota; kingdom Metazoa; phylum Chordata; class Actinopteri; order Centrarchiformes; family Percichthyidae; genus Macquaria; species Macquaria ambigua. The sequence goes on from VMKM01000324.1 coordinate 365,119, forward strand.
AACTTTATCTAGCTGCTATTATTATAGGTGCATGTTGTGTGTCTATGAGAGCGAGTGCATGATCGTGTGCAACATATAGATGTGTATGTGTGTGTGGTGGAGCAGGAGGACAGACTTGATGATCCCCTGTCTCCTGGTGACTGTGTGGAGCCAGCCAGCCGTGGCGAGGCTTCCATAACTACCAGTTGAGCTCTGTCAGGGAGATGACCCACTCTCTATTCAACAAGACCTGCCACCCTGACAGACAGACAGACAGACAGACAGAGAGCATGACGGACAGTAAGACAGGCGGGCAGAAAGACAAAAGACACACCATGTGAATATTTTAACTCTTGACTGGATCCGAGAACTCACCGTCTCGCTCCAAACAGCTGAAAACAGGGAAAAAAGCCGTAGGTGTAATTGGACCGCAGCAGCACAGGTCAGGAGTCAATGGTCTTATTTAAGGGCTAACACCATTTAAGACTAATTTGAGACTATGTGTTATTGTGCCTTTAACTAAGTTTCTAACCTGATCTGTATAGAGGTTCATTGTGCTTTTAAAAGAGACCTGCTGCCCTGCAAAAGGCCATCTAATGGTTTTTCAAACCCACAGTATTACTTTAATGTACTGTGGATCAAAGGATAAAACAACCGCTTCTGCAGATGAGGGAAGAAAAAAACTGAAGTGCAGAGAAGATTTTAGATTTTCTTTATGAGAAGTCCATTTGGGTTCTCACTGTTATGAATGATTATGGTCTCGCAAACGATTAAAAGGCACTTAAGCAAAAATCAAAGCACATGTATTATGTAGCTTACCTCATACATTTCCAAAACTAAAAAATACTGAGATTTTGCATGATTATTTGGCTTTAGTACCATTCATTTATACCCAAGGAAATGTGAAGAAAAAGCATTTGTTTTTCACTTTTCACTTGCGGAGAAAACAGTAGGGCTGCAACTAACGATTATTTTCATTATCGATTAATCAATCTGTCGATGATCCGACGATCATTTGGTCTATAAAATGTTTAAAAAATTGTGAAAAATGCTCATCACAATTTCCGAGAGCCCAAAGTGACGTCTTCAAATTGCTTATTTTGTCCGACCAACAGTCCAAAACCCAAAGACTCTTTTCCTGTCATAAATGACAAAGAAAAGCAGCAAATCCTCACATTTAAGGAGCTGGCAACAGCAAATGTTTGACATTTCTGCTTGAAAAATGACTGAAACGATTAATCGGTTACCAAAATAGTTGGCAATTCATTTTCTTTCGATCGACTAATCAATTAATCGACTAATTGTTGCAGCTCTAGTTTTGAAGTTTTGAATTTTTTTCACAAATATGTGTAATGGGTGGGGTAGTGGCGAACATCAAGTTAGAGCAAAGATTAATGTTTTCAATTTATCTTTAAAACTAGGGGTGGGGGATTATCAGCATTAGTACAAATGTTAATTGGGTTCCTCATTATAAACCAGGAACTCCTATGTATATGCGTGTGTGTGTAGTTGTGTTTGTGTGTATTCAGACACTGTTGCTTCAGCCCTACCTGTGCGAGGCTGTGTGCATTAGTGCGTTCATTTTGTCATCGGTGTTTGTGTGCAAGTAGCGAGGTCAGGACCTGGGCTGGAGGCCTGTCCCTGGAGAGCTTGCCTCCAGCGTGACCAACTAACACTACAAACAATTAAAAACCACTGCTGCCTCCCCCCCAGGGCGTTCGGCTTTACCCAGCTCAGGTCGGAGAAATCGCTGCTCTGCGCTGCACACAATTCCAAACCAAACCCTCAGTATCTGGTCTATAACGATGCCGGGCAACGCAGAAGATGGAGAGGCAGAATCGATCCGGCTACAGCCTGTGGACCAGTGTGGAGACGGGGCTATTATTAGGACGTCCTTTCTTTACCACCTGAGCCACTTACACACTTAGGATAGTCACACATACACACACACATTCAACTCTTCCTCTGTCAAAAGAGCTTGCATGTAAGGCCAAATGATGCCTGTGGGGAAACAGGCGTGTTATTTATCTCCAGGATTATTACAACAGAAAAGCCTCATCTTGTAGCAGCAGTCCCAAATATTCCCATTACAAAATCAACAACATGTTCTCTCTCTGACGCTTTGAATTCACTTGAATAGAGGCGAGACTGCTGCAAAATTAATCACAACTTTGAGAGCAAACCAATAGAAAATTCAGACTCGTGGTCTTGCCTGATGCAATACAGACAAGTCAGGTACACAGAGTGGGCCAGAGCGAAGTCTGTTTGAATTAAAGGATCTGAATTTATTAGCAGAGTGGACACAGTTAGCGTACCAGCCAGCCAGTAAGATAACCAGCCGGCCAACCAGTTATCTCCCTGGGCATATGCTGTGTCCACTGCTCCAGAGCCCCGCTGTCAAAGCCATTGTGAATCCTAATGATCACAGTGCATCCCAACCGGTCAACAACACACACACACACACACGCACACACACAGACACACTCCCCAGTCTTCGCTCCAGGGGTCCTGACAAAACAGGAGACGGCGGGGACTCGTCAGAAGACAGCGATGCCGGTGTGCTCCACCTGCTCACTGATTCTTACGCCTGGAGGAGCCTGAAGGCACTGCCATCACACACCCTCCCTGTCCATGGTACACACACACACACACACACACACACGCACACATACAAATACACAAATCGATAGACACACACACAGATGCCCACATACTTACAGACACACATAGATCCACAATGCACATATACACCCTGCTCCCCCTCGTCTTCTTCTTACTTACCTCCCACCTCTTGTCTTCCTAGTGTCCTTTCCCTCGCGCCCCCTCCAATTCGACCCTATCCATATCCTGTTGTTTGTCCTCCTCCCTCACCTCCTCGTCACCCCCACTCCCCCAACTACAGAATGCATAAAACAAGATACACACACACCTACACACACCCTCACCTGTCAGGTAACATCAGAGAGGGGGAGAGTTGAAGAGATGTGACAGCGTGCTGAAGGAATCGTGTGCCAGGAACACAGACCTCTCCCCGTTCACCTCTGCTGTGCTGGAACACAACAAGCTCCAGCCCCCTCACCTTTGTTAAGGATCAGACCTGTTTGGAGAGTGCTGGAGAACCTCCAACAGTCAGAGCAGCAAAGACAGGCTGAGGAGGGGAGGTAATGTATCCGAGTGTTGAGAGGAAGTTCTGATAATCAATAGGTGCAGAGAGTAGTCGGAGAGGAAGAAACAAACACAGAAAGAAAGAAAGAAAGCATGGGGCGGTAGGGAGGGCCAGCACATGCAGCCCGAAGGCCTTTTCACTATCCATCAAGTTCAACAAGTTGGCCCGAAAGCTTGCAGCTGCCATATGTGGTGAACCATTTACATAGTGAAGTCCAACAAGTCAGCAGCAGCCCGGCAGATGATTTGTTAAAGAAAAAAAAATCCACCATGAAAAACTTCAGCAGCTAATGGTGCTGCACTTCACATTTCTGGGCCATTTTTGTTGATTGGTGGTGTGTCTTTTATAGATATGGAAAAGGTGCCGAACATGGGCGAGGTGTTGCGGCAGTAGATATTGAGAGAAAGACATTTTTCAGCTATCACTCACTCAGAATCAAAAAGCTAGTGGATTCTTGAAAGCTCCATTACTGCGGCAATATTCAACAATCACAAAGAAATCCATTTCTCCAACTACAAAGAATACAGCCAGTGATACATTTGGCACCTGATTTTTACTTACTACTTTTTACGTTAAACAAGCAGCTAAAACATAAGAACATTAACATAGTAATATACCTCTAGTGAACATCTAGTGAAAGATTTTGATGGTTGACAGTCAAAATGAATCCTGCACTCACAACTATCCACAGGCTACAAACACAAAAAAGAAAACTGCCTGAGGGTAACATTAATTTTACATCCACAGCCTGTGAAAATGTTACGTTAGCTTACCTTTTTAGAAATTTTAGCACGCTTGGCCTGCATGTTCTCGTGTTTTGTCCTAGCTCTTTTGCTGCTGCTTTTGGTATATTTGTAAGTGGGATTGTTGACGAATTGATTCCATAAACATTGGATTTTTCCTTCCAAGAACAGCTAACATTAGCTTACAGGCAGAGACGTTACTGAAATGCACAAACTGTTGCTACTTAGCTACCAAACAGCTAGATCAACTACTGAGGAAGAGGTCGTTTTGGTCAGCGGAGGACAGTGTTTTACCGATCAGGCGCATTCAATCTGTGATTCCACAGATGCATACAGGTCATTCAATAAGACTTTTTCATCATTTCGATTTCATTTGTTGACAAAAATTACATTACAATACATTTGGTCATAGGTTTTGTTTCCAAAGCTTACTTTTTATTTAGTTTTTGCCTTGTTTTTGAGGCAGAAATAAGGTGGTCAATGAACATTTTGCCTCACAGTTAAATAATAAAACCCACATCTGAATTCAGCCATGTTCTGTGGGGTCTTTGGAAAGGGATTCTGGGAAATGTAGGAAATCAAACCAAACATACAGTAGACAAGTAGACAAAGCTAGTTGAAAGAAAGTGGCTTCTTCAAAAGCCAAAAATTAATAGATAAAGAAATAAATGAGAGACTAATTTTCTGGAATGTACATCTGACGGTACCTAACAGCGTCAGAAGAGGTTACCCAGAGTTCTGATCTCCCTTGTATACACATAACATGCACAGAAGTTCATGGTAACAGCACGTACAGTCCTGTAAATAATAGCAGGCTTGGTTAGGTTTGGTTAGGTTACTTTCAATATCTTTGGAATAATTTGAAATAGATCATTGAAATGAAGTCATTGACCCTGTGACAGACTGGTGAACCGAGGGCGTCTTTGTGCCTTCTGCACACAGTATGCTGATATAGACCTCAGCCACCCATGACCCCAAAGAGGATTATGAAGAGAAAGAGTACTGCACTTGAAGGTTGCGTCCATCATAATAAAACACTTTTTTCTTTCTTTTCCCCTGAAGAATAGAAAGATTTCTGTTGGCAATCTTGTTTTTCTGTCCCGAATGTTGCATACACAAAAAGGCATGGTCATCTGTACAAGAAATTTGGCTATATATGGGTCCAAAACACACTGCATGCAAAACTCAATGTATTCAAGCTAGGAGAATGAATTAGTAATATGTCTGCATGCGCTGGCCTTGGGAAAACATCCCCTCTTTATAATTAAGCCACTGGCAGACTAGAGCAAACCTCTACGTCTCCTCCTGGTTTGAGGGGAATGTTAAAAGCCGTCGCAACTAATTGGTTCCCCTGCCTCCTGTTTGTCATGGGAACGACACAACAATCAACGCCCTCCATCAGTTCCTCCGGAACTGAGACGTGAAACAACAGGGTGGTTGTCTCATGTCACGGCAAATAGACTGACAGTCAGCCGGGCATTAGTGAAGACTGATGTTACGCATTAGTCACTTACAGGGGGGATCCATTTATGTCCATCACCTGCTCTGCCACAGTCAACAAACCCTAAACTTCAATTCAATTATCATAAAACAAAAAGAAAAGAAGAAGTTATTTGTTTATGCGCCATGCAAGCGTTGGATTAACTTCTCACACTCGGCAAATGCCTCTTTTGTCTAATGCTGCTTCTAATTTCTTTACTTCATTTGCTTTGCGGGAACACTCCAGCATTTATGTTGAAGAAAAAGCCCTCCACACAGATTTGAGGGGCTATTTGCAAGTTAGAAAATGCCACTTGAACAATAACTACCCATCTCTAGTGTTAGTTATCCTCTGTATCCACAAGAGCCATTTTCCACCTATGGGGGAGAATGATTTTGCTTCATCAGGAAGAAGTGGATCTTCTAAAAACAGTCATTTGTTTCTGCGTCTTCCCCCCACCCACCCTTACATCTCGAGAGATGGTGCGGGCTGATTCTCTGCGTGAAGTGCCTCTCAGCGCTCTCCAAACTTACATCATGCATTGTTTCTCCGGCTGCCATGTTTTGCGGGCTCTTGGCCCATTCGGGTGCTGGATTGAGTGTGTGTAGGTTAGTGGGTGGGCAGCAGGAGTGGGTTCTCTGCGAGGGGTAGTAGATACTGGAATTCCTAATAGAAGGTAATTGAAAATGAGCACTTAGAAGCCGTTGGCTGGTATTTTCCTCATGTGCGATGAAGGGCTGCCGTAATCATGTGCTAGACTCTGTTGTAGTCAACATGCACTGGAAGGGCTCATTAGTGGACATTATGCATTATATAGGTGTTCACTGTACATTCACACACAAAAGCAAAAAGAAACGTGCGCGTAGCCTGGTGAAGTATTTCTTCCGCAGATATTGCACTAGACTTGTTGTCGCTGGTGGGCAAAGAGCAGCAGCCTTGAAAAGTTTTACTGAATTGTGACAAAATTCAATGAGTGGGCTGCTTGAGAATGTGAAGAGGATGGCTCACAGAAAGAGCCTTCACTTCAGTATTCTTACTCTTTCTCTTCCTGTCTGTCTTTTCTCCTGCTGTCTCTGTCTGTGGCTTTCAGGACAAATGGTAGCCTTAGCCTTAGCTACTTTTGCCACCCTTAAATAGATTTGAGCAGTCGCTACAGGCTTTGAGCAGATGCTTCATGCAGGATAATGCCCGGGCCACACCGCCTACCTCTACCTGTGCGTGACGGCTACCTCGCTGAACTGCTGCGGTTCGCACGCGGGTGGTGTCCACACAGACAGACACTATTTTCTACACTGAGTTTGCCTTTGATAAGGGCCATCAATAATAAAATGTTTCATTTCATTTTATTATAAATTTCATTTATATTTAGTTTAGACAGAAAAAGACTTGTGCTCAATTGTAAGTAACATTTTTTATATTTTTTTCATGTCTGTGTATATAAAGATGGACTCCATTTCCTCCCGCTGTACAAAAATGAAGCCAAAATATCCCGGCTCTGCCATCTTACGCTGGTGACGTCTTTTGGGGCCAGAGTCTGCGCAGTAGTGGTATCAAGATCCCGCCCATACACCCGCCCGAACCAATCGCGAGCATACTCAGAGTTGTCAATCATGACGTCACACCCCATTTTTATAGCATCAAATAACTAATTCAAACTAAACTTATCAGAAAAATGTATACTTGAACAAACATCAGCGTGATAATTAAAATGACAGAAACCATCTTTGGAAACATTTTATTTGTCATGTACTTTGATTTTTCAGTTTGGCCCATGTCCCATCGGCTAACATGGAGGAGGCGGGGTTTATGACCTATACTGCAGCCAGCCACCAGGGCGCAATCAAGATGTTTTGGCTTCAATTTTGGAGAGCTGTCATGTCGTCCATCTTTATATATATGCCATGATATAGACATTGAAACTGTAGTGACAGGTGTAATGTTGCTGGTTTGATGTCAACATGACTATCAACAGATCATTTTCACTCTATTTTTGCTGAGAACCGCGTCCTTCATGCGCAAAAATTAGGTGACGAATCTCTAGATGACGCGCCACTGGGCTGTGTGGCTGCTCTAACCTGTTAATATGGGCGCCGACGTGCACACGCTGCTCAGGTATATAGGCAGTCGGGCCCAGGCGTAATACTTTGTTCCATTTGTGCAAGTTGAAAAGCAAAACTCTTAAGAATATGTTGAGCACACAAGGACAGGCTGTCAGGAGAGTGGAAGATGGTGAAATGGTGATGGGAAAATTGTGCAGAATGGCAAAATAACGCTGCTATTTGCTTACATCGTGTTCTATGTGGGTGTGTGGAAACAAAATCTATTTACAGGGGGTAACCTTGGGAGTGGAAACAACTTGATTTAAAGAAGAGAAAAAGAAGAGGAAAAGGGAAAGAGACAGAGAGAGGGGCTCCCTGACAAGTAGAGCGCAGACAGAGGTCACATGATCCTCTTCCAGTTCTGATAATCCACACATTTAAATGGTTCGACCGCGATGGGACTGAAATTCTATAGCCGTCCGCCTCACTCAATCAGCCACAATATCTTGCTCCAGCAAACAGAAGCTGTGGTGCTGCCGCTTAGCACCAGGATAATGATCAGATTAAAAGCTTCGACTGGTGAGACTTGGACTAATGCCAGGTGATGGGAGCAATTTGCTGCCCAATCAACGCCCAGCGGAGGAGGGAGAAGTGCATGATTGGCTACTGATGACAGCAGGGAGGGGTTATGGGGGCTAGGAGAGAGGGTTGGAAGCATCTCAACCCCAAAAAGCAGCTGGTGATTCAACAGTTCCTATTGTCAGATTCCATTACATCCCCTCTGTCTTTGTCTTTCTCTATTTCTCTGTGCATCTCTCCTATTCTCCTTCTAATCAAGTTCTTTCCCCGTCTTCCTCTCTTTGACTCCAAAAAATGGATGGTCAGCAGAAGGCCTTTTCGCTGAAGAGTACTTCTGTTTGGCTTCAGTTACACACGTGCGCACACACACACACACCAAATCCAATGCAGCTCAAACATAGACATAAAGAGCAAGATGAAAGGTGAAATAAAGAGAAGGAAGTAAGGATAAAAAAAAAAACAAATGGCAAGCTGAGACTGAGGAGATGTCTTTGTCAGTGAGAGAAAGACATGAGTGGGCCGGCGCGCTAATCATCGATCGGATGATTAAGGCAGATGAGGAGGGCTTTTTCCCCCAGTGAAGGATCTGATTGTTGGTCTCCTCCCGCCTGGTGTCCAGGGAGCACGCCGGCGGCAGCGGCTCAGGATCGATACACTCAATCACGGCTGAGAGGGGCAGCGTCAGTCATGCTGTGCCAGACTATTAGGACCAAGTAGGCAGACAGTGAATAACTCCATGCTTCCCTAGTCCCACCTCACACCTCAGAGGGAAGCGATGAACTGGCTGGCTGGCTGGCTGGAATGTGTGTGTGTGTGTCTGTGGATAAGTGTGTGCACTTGTCACACCTGCTTCGGATTTGGTTAAAGAAATAGTTCAACATTTTAGGAAATACACTTCTTCGCTTTCTTGCCGAGAGTTAGATGAGAAGATTGACACCACTCATATCTGTCTGTTAAATATGAAGCTACAGTCAGGAGGCGGTTAGCTTAGCTTAGCACAGCACAAAGACTTGAAGCAGCTAGCCTGGCTCCATCCAAAGGTAACTAAATCCGCCGTCCAGTACCTCTAAAGCTCACTAATTAACATGTCTTTTACTATCACATTGACTTCCTGGAGTCCCCATGTTTCCCCTTGCTTCCAGTCTTTATGCTAAGCAAAGCTAACTGGCGGCTGGCTGCAGGTTCATATTTAATGTACAGATATGAGAGTGGTATCTTCCCCCTCTCTTGCGACTAAGCGTATTTCCCAAAATGTCAAACTCTTCCTTTAAAGGAAATTTCCGATATTTTTCGACCTGGGTCACATTTTCAGAATTGTGGCCACTCAGACTATGGGCCATGCCAGCTTTGCACTTGCCACCTCTGTTGTTGAAATTTGTGAAACGCAACCCCTATTACTTCTCTAGCATGATCACAGGCTACATCAACAGCGATCCACTGCCTAACACATGTAAACAAACCAGCACTCAGCTAATTTGGTTAGCCGGTAAATTGCCTCGTAAGATAGTTAGCAACAAAAGGTAATCCAGGGGGCTTCTTCCTGGATTTACTTTCAGTCAGACTCAGAGACAAGTGTTTGAAATGATTTATATAGAAATTAAGTTCATTTGGAAAGCTTTATAGGCTCAGATATGTGTTGTTTTGCTGGAGCCTCATTACCCTGAATCGCTCCAACAGTGGTGGGAAGGTTATTATGACCCACTGTCAGAATCGAAATCAATGATGAGAATGAGACCCAGGTTGAAAAATGCCATAATTTCCTTTTAAGGACACAGTCATCCTGTAAACAGCACAGATGCTTGAACTGTGAGGCACATACCAACTTTAAATAAACACTTAGGCGTACTTATGGAGTAAGGATGTTGGAATAAAAACACAACCCTTATTTTGAAGACTATTTGAAGAAACGTGTTTTGTAAAAACTGTGTCCTTGTTAGAAAAAAAGAATACATTCCAAAGAATACATTCCAGCACTTCACCAGTTTCACTGACTTTGGAAATAAAACAGCAGTAAAAACCATTTATTTTAGCGTATCCTTCACCTTTTTACAATACTCCCTCTAGATTCTCAAGCCCCAACACTTCAAAATATTACATTGAAAATCATTTTTCCTCTTTTCAGACAAAAGGAAATAACAAATCACTGTGAGCTTTGCTGCTCTGACGTGATGTCAGAAAACCAAACATGCACTCCTGCGCACATCTTCATCTTGCTTCTTGAAAACCTTGTGCACTGACAGAAAAACCCCTCCTTCCCCTATAGACAACATCATCCTATGTGGCAGGGGCAACACTCGTTAGCGGCGCAAGAAAGGAGGAGAAGGGAGGACGGCACTTCTCAGACAGCTGTGTCCCTGACAGACAATGGATGGCCCAGGTCCATCTGGATGCAGCGGCCCTGGACCAACATGATGTATACATCTTCACTAGCCAATGGGTGCCATCAATCCCTCCTTCACCATGGTGACCGGCAGTGACAGCTAGCCGAAGACCGCAGCCTCTATCCAGCTATCATCTATCTGTATCTTTCCTATTAGGGATGAAAACAAATACATTATATGGATATGAACAGATAATAGGCTCTGAAAAGATCCAAAATTTTGCAGTAATATTTGTTTTTTTCGCCCCACTGAACACTTCTTCTCAGTCAAATCAGTCAAATTGAAGTACACAGGCATCATACACACAAGGATAAACCACGGAGGATATATGTCAATAAAGCTGTTAAGAAATCATAGAAAAAAGGTACTCATGATCTGATATTGAAGCCTGCGTGACAAGCTGAAGTAAGGGACTGTCTCAAAAGTGCATGCAAAATGGTGAGGAGGGTATTTTTTTAATGTTTGTCAACAAGCTCCTCGTCCACCCCCCCACCCCACCCCCACCCCCCACTTAAAACCAGCTTTTTTTCATCTGGACTTCTCCCATTACATGCCGTTTCTTTAAAAAAGTGCAATTATTGTGGCCCATTTTTTGCCAATAGCTTTCCCATTTTTATCAGACATTTCAGACCAACTTTACATTCACCGCCTCTTATAAATTTCCACTTTTTAAAGAAAAATCATGTCAAATGCTCTGATGCAATGTGACTTAGATTTTCCTCCCTGTTAAAACCTCATTATGAGGAGTATAAATGTCATTTGAACAACTTGCTGTATTAATACGTATGTAGATATTTGTGGGAAATCTATCTATCTATCTATCTATCTATCTATATATACTGAGTCTATCCACTTTCCCATCTATTCACATGGTGTTTTAAATTCAATATTATCCTTTTAGTAGACCCTGCTTTTGAGTTCAATGTTTGCAGCATTCCTCTCTAATCTCCATCTTTAAAAAAAAAAAAAAAAACGGCCAACCTTGTCAGCCGAGCAGTGGAGATGCAAAGAGAAATTGGAGGAACGGCCTTGCTACAGGACCATTCTGAATATGTTAACAGCGCTGCTTCCCTTGAACTGTCACAACTTGAAAATCTGCCGTGTTAAGAGCTTCACATGCAGGCAAGCCATGAATATCTGCCGTTTCCATAGACTTGGCCACACAGGCTCTTAAAAAGCACTTGTTGTAATACATGACCAATTCCCCCGGCAGCGAGTGCAGGGGAGTATTAACATCTCCTCAGCCTGGTTCCGTTTTAATGTGATGGAGATGTTATTAGAGCCATCACAGGCCCAAATGAATGGCCGGTGGAAGCGCCACAGCGGGAGAGAGAGGGGGGAACACATCGACCTTCGCCTTACCAAGGACAAGGACACTTGTGCTCGTAAAAGGGGTGGTCCAATTGTTCACACTAGCCATGGCTGCTGAACCAAGCCTTGGAGTCAGGCTTACACGTTCATATTACACTCACTTAGTCAGCCCCGATTTCATTCCACCAAATTCCTTTGTATCGCAGGTGTAAGACACCACTGACTAAATACATTTCTATTGCTCAATCCAGCATTTGATGATCACATGCCTATTAAATGCCATCTTTCTCATATAAATACATCAATAAACTACAAAACTTCAAGGATAAAATGTGTGTATGAATCTACAAATGATTCATCATCAGAGAGGTCATCTGCTTTTCTAAGCATTTAAAAGAAAGTCAGTTATGAATTACTTCATTGTAGGCCTGAGAAATCAAATCATTTAGTTATGATATACAGGTGTTCAGAAATGTTAATTAATATGTGGTGCTGTATATGTGAAATTGACTGCACTTTAACTTGTGAAATAAAAAGACTCTTAATTTCTCTGCAATCCATTTGATTAATTTTGCTGTCCTGCATTGTTGTGTTAAGCAATTCTCCTTGTGACAAGCGGCACTCTCGTCTTTGAACAGTTCTCCTGCCTCCCTGCTCCTTTGAAGTATAATTATTTTTGCTTTAATTAGAAGCGAATCATGCTTAGTAAACACAAAAAACGCGGCCTCTTCAGATTAATAAGCTGGGGTAATGCGTTGGGCACGAGGAGTTGCTTTTTGAATGGGCTTTGGCTCCGCTCCAATTCGGGCATGATTCTCATTGTGCAGCAGGCTCCCAGCCTTGACGAACTGACCGGTGACTAGCAGTTGCAGAGGGGGGGAGAGTGAAGACGCAGCAGAGAAGCAGCACAGGCCCATGTCCAACATGGAATTCTCCTATTGTTTCAACACAAAACATGTTGTTCTTTGTTGTCTGCTATTAATAATACATTGGCCAAAATCTGTAAGTCAAATACAGTGGAATTAGGCATGAGGCACCTTGTTCAAAACCCAAACTGTGTTACATAACTTATGAGCATGCAGTGAGATTTTTCTGTCATGCAAAATTTAAGATTCTTGGTTAAAATGACATCCTGATTTGAGATTTTTCAGCAAATTGATTTACTGTCTTGCAACCTTTTGCTTACATTGCACACTCGAATTAGAATACAGAATAGGCCTTTAGTGCAACTTGGTGCAATTCTTCAAAATACTTAATAAAAGCGATGCAGGCTTTGTAGTTCAAATCAGCTGAGTTAAACATCTCTTTAGTCATACACTTTACTGAATCTAAACAGGGGATTATTTCATATCAAACGATCTTTAGATGAATTTAGATTACACCAAATCTAACAACCTTTCCTTAACACATTCAATTATACTATCAAACTGAAAAGATAAAATGCTCTAATATTTACTTTCCAGTTTCAGCAGCAATGCAGAGGGAGGGAGGGGGTGGGGGTGGGGGGGGTGTCGCTCTCCCAGCAACTAATTACTTAAGCAGTTGTCAAAGGTTTGAAGCTCGCTCTTGAATTCCAATGAACACTGTCCATGGACAGCGGTGGTTTTGCATATATTATGAATATTTCAGCTTCTCCCAGTAACCTTGGTGTCGTTTGGCAGATAGGGGCTGGCAGAGAGCCATTTAAAAGCTTCTCTGTTGCAGAAGGGAGGAGACAGGGTATTAAGCTTTATCTATACTTGACATTTCGAAGCATTTGTAATTAATTCATATAGAAAATCTTCCCTTCCATCTGGCTGTGAACAGTCCGTAGCAAAAGGTAACTGCCATTGTTTCTGTGAAAGGACACCAGACACAAACCAAACTGGTACACGTCAAAATTACATATCAAACTGCACAGAAAAACTCACACGCACATACAATCAGCTCATGTTTTTTTTAAGCCAATGGAGATTCTTCCCAAGCTCATCCAGACGTCTCTGTTTACACATGCTGCTCAAGATTCAAGGTAAGAGCTGACACGCAGCCAGGCCCTGAATACAATCACAAAGGTTTGAGATTCTGAGGGTGAATAAAGAGGCACATGTAAATGTTAAGAAAAGTGAAATGTGAGAGCGCAGCCAGATGGACAAAACTATAGTCTGTCTGCATGTCACAACTCCTGGCAGGGAGCCAAAGACACAGGTGTGTGTGTTTGTGTTTGTTTGTGTGTGTGAAACCTCATATCCATTTTGATTTCTAGAAAAAACACCTGAAGTTAATCCTTAAATATGAAAACTTTTGTGATGTACAGTACTCCCTAAATTCTAAAAGGTCTCTATATACACCCACAATATATACTATATGCACCTCTTGTGTTTTCATGCTGCCCTTCCTCTCCTGCATCACAGAAAGATATTTCTATCTTTTCTATACATCTTTCTGTTTGGGTTGGTTAACTTGAAAGGCTGGAATGGCATGAAGTACTTAAAGATACGGGTCAGACCTTCGGGTAGCCTGAACAATTTGGGCCTTGCATAGAATATTTCTGTAGTTCTTGTCCTCCAGAGCTGGAGCACATATTGTATTGTATTGTATTGTCTCTTCCAGCATGACATGGCATCTGGCATTCCACATTCTGAAAAGCCTACAGCTAACATCCTCTGCAGAAAAAAAAGCAATAGCTGCTTGGCTAACCTGTTAGGCAGGACGTTTAACTGGCTAAATAGCTAGCTAGGCTACTAATTAAGTACCTACATTTGGGTATACTGGGTATATTCAAAGTGCTCTTTAGCATTGCACTTCTATAACATTGTCAGACTCACGATGGACAGTTAAAAAGTAAAAAGCATCAAAATCGATGCAGCAAAAGCAGAGATATTGTCTTTTTTATTCCACACATTCTTCCTTGTAAAAACCATGATGCCTACATTACCTTCAATGTAACTCGAGAGTCGGGTGTGTTATGCTAGTAGCGGCTAAGGTAGCCTGGTGCCTCTAGCTTCAAGCAGAGATGGGGAGCAGGCAACAGAGGTCTAACTCTGGCTCCCTCTGGAGCTGCAAAAGGCTTTATACAATTTTTTTTACATATGCAGTAGTACTCCCCAACTCCTGGAAACACACTTTGATGTGTAAGAAAGTTCCCCTTTAATACTGCCAGCAGAGGGTGCTATAAATTCATAACAAAAAGTCTACTAATGGTAAAAAGCTGGACTGGACTCTCTTTCTGGACTGGACGGGCTTTCTTCTTTTGGCTGATCTTTGGTGCCAGGTAATATTTTGGTCACTTGCAGTGATGAACCCACAGAGAATTATCACCAACTCTGCAGTTCCTCTCAGCTCTTCAGAGCGCTTTAGCATCTTCTAGCTCATTGTTTCTTTTGGCCCCAATACAAGATGGTCAAAGCAGGCCTGGCCATCACAATCAGATGTAACATAACATTATGTCAGTAGCGAATGAAGGAAGTGAAAGTACGCAGCTTTAAAATGATCAGCAACAGCAAAATGCACTGCACATTTGATGCCAAAACAAAATTATTACGGGAGCCTACAAGGAAATCAGATTACCATGCTACAGAGCAGTTATTCCCAACCAGGGGTACTTGTACTTCTGCACTTACCAGGGGGTACATGGAAAATTGTGAAGCTCAGCTAATTTGAAAAAAACCCAGAAATTATTATTTGATAATATATATCCACATATTTGTGTTTAGGAGAAAAATCAACAAACAAGGGTGATCTTTATAGTAATTGTCACAATAACTTACCAACTATGGTAGTCTGACTGCAGAAGACATGCCTCAGTTTTCCACCAACCTGAGTCAATTATAAGTTGATTAAGACTGCAGAAAGACTAGTTGGAACAAAGACAGCAAAAAGCTAAAAGTAAAGATACTGTAAATGGTTGAAACAACCAGTTTCTGTCACTCCAAATGGCAGCAGTACAAATGCAAACTTGGCCAAAACTACTAAAAAATACCACTGAACAATACCATAAAGCCATCCCTTCTATCAAAGGGCTATGATAAAGGGGTACTCAGGCCCATCTGATAAGGCTGTGGGGCAGCACACAATGACACGGATTAAACATTATTGGTGACGGCGCACCTTAACAAATATGAACACATTATTGGTGACGGCGCACCTTGGCAAATATGAAAGCATTTATTGGTGAAGGCGCACCTTGGCAAATATGAACACATTAGCCTATTCGTGACGGAGCACCACAGCATTCATGTCTGCGCATAGGCCTTATAAACATAAAACACAAGTGTTTAGGTCAAGGTGGGAAATTAACTTTTTAAAATGTGAACATCTACCAGCCACTGACAGATAAATGTTCAAATTCACCAGCCACTCAATTGTAAATCATAATTTTGTGTCTGAAATCTACCAACCACCCTCATATTTTACCAGCATTTGGCCAGTGGCTGGTGCTAATTTCCACCAGGTTGATTATTAGTCAAATACATAATAAATACGTTCTACTTACAGAAGTTGCATCCTGGTGCAGGGTGGCGCGCTGGTGCTAGCATTTGCAGGTGTCTTATTCGGCTCGTGCTCAGTAGAACAACTTACGTTAATGCTTGCTACCTCGTCTTTCTTTTTAAAGAAACTGCATATTTTCGGAAGCTTGCTTTTTCTTTCTCGGCTGCTTCTTTCAATTTTCGCTTCTGGAACCCGCTGTTTGTAGTCCATAGCTCATCATTCACTTACTTACTGTCTTGAAACTTCGCTAGCTAGCTAACTCTTCTGAGTGGATTTTTGCTACGCATTAGTACCATAGACTGTTAGTACGCATGTCCATAATCACCAATACCCAGAATTCCGCGGGCACACTTTGCAAATTTGTAAACATCAAATCGCCCATTAATCTTTAGTTAAACTTAATTTAGAAATGTAACATAGAGGTATGAGTCAATAAACTATATGTTTGTAAAACTGTTTTATGTTATTGTGTTATTTATTTGGTGGATGACATTATGTAGCCATGCGTCACCCTTGAACAGATGTCTTGGCTGATTGAGTATTATAAATGAGTATAATACATACTGATATCCAACTTATTATGAAGTGTCATGTCATGTGTTCAATAAGCTTTTTACTCTAAACTACTCGATATGACAATGGCATTATAATAATTTTATATAATACCTATATGTTGTGTTTACAGCTTGTTTTGCTGCCTCCCCAAGTCACAAAAAAATCAATTAATATAGATCTAAATATCACATGAGCCACTTAGCCAATTTGCAGTATCTTGGCAAAGGATTTGTCAGGGTGAAATATTTCTGTTAAAGACTAATGACTCGCGTGAACTGTGGTATTTTCGGAAATATGCATGGAACGTTTTCCAAAACCCGAAAGATATCAAGGTTAGAAATCCTCATAATTTCCACTTTAGCTATGCCGTCCAATTATTAGGTGGAAGAAGTTTATGCAGTGCATTAGAGGATTACAGTTGCAGGTCTTCCAACTAGTTTGTCTTTGCTGTTACTTCAAAGTTTGATTCTATTCATTGTTTTTCATTTGAAAATCTATGAAATAATGTTTGTTTGACGCTTCAGCAGGCGTACTGGGCTGTACTTGTTCTTCCAGATACATTTTCACATCCCACCTACACTGCAATTTCAAATTATCCATTGTGGGACTATTGATCTATACCTGCATGTAGCCAAAGATGTGACTATATTTCAAAAAGACAGAATCTGTAAATAATAATGTATTGAGTAAATGAAAATAGGTAGGCCATACAGTAAAGGTGTTTACATTTCAAAATACTATTGCTTTAGTGATTCAGTAAATACCATTTCCTCAGTTTTCCTTGATAGAGGGTTAGCTCTTCAGCAGCTCTGATATTCCCAGTAGCTCAGTCTCTTTCCTGGAGGTGATGTCAATCCACCGAGATGACTACGCAAGTGTAAAGACTTCAATCTGCGCCTCATCTAAAGCCGGACCCATCCACACCATTGTGTCCATTTTCTAAAAGCATGAGCGAGTTAGAGCAGTGTGGGGGTAGTGAGTGAGTCTCTTGAGTGTGTTTGTGTGTGTGCGTGGAGAGAGAGTGTGCCTGTCCAAGAGGTTGCCAACTGGCATTAGGGGAATGTGAATCAGTGAGGGACCACCACAGTGGTTTCCAGTGGTGTTGAGAGTGTGTCCCCCCTCAACGCACACACGCAACACACACACATACATACACACCACGACCCCCCTGCTTCCACCCCTGTGTTCTCTTTCACAACCCACCCTCTCCCCTCCCCACCCCCATCCTTGTCCCTTGTTTCTGCCTCCAGCTTTAGCACTTCCTAGTTTAGTTCTGCCTGAGCGCAGAGCAGCTCTCTCTCCAATTTAGTGAGTGGCAGGGAAGATGCGGACTGACACCATACTGATTCAGTGGAGTGCGTGTGTGTGTGTGTGTGTGTGTTTGGGGGGGGGGGCGCATTATGTGTGGGTTTATTGAAGGGGGAACAAACTGCAAAGAGTGAGACGGAAAAAATTAATTTGTAAATAAAGTTTAAGCGTGTATATGTGTGTAAGGAATAAAAAGGGCACATTAGCAGCGGAACAATATCATAATCTTTCTAAAATAATTAGCAGCTATTGCCACCTGACCTGTGTGTGTCTTTACTAATTAATAACCCATTCATGTGAGAGAAAAGAAGACAAAAAGAGGCTTTAAAAAAGGACCAAATCATATCTTCTATCAACTGCGATGCCATATCTCTAAATCCTCTCTTTTCATAGTGAAGACTGGTGTTTGCACAGGGGCTGCTTCCATGTGAAGCCTGTATGTGTAGAAAGCTATAGCTCTCTATGAGAAGGCCAGCTCTCAGTCTTCAGGGTGCCATCCTGTGGCAACATCAGAAGAAATGTCAAAGATTTTGAAGGCTTGGTTAAATACGACTGGATTTCTTTGCCTTAAACCTTCAATGACATTTTTGGCTGTCGGAAAGGTCAGCGTGCAGCTCCTGTGAAATGCTAGCTCTTTTGGGGTGAACTTCAATACAGGATAATAAATCCCTCTTTCTATTTTTCCCTCCATACTTCCAGTGCTGGCCTTGCCACAATAGCCCATCAACAAGTAGGAAAACATACATGTCTTGATGGATATTTCTTTGCATTCTGTCTTCTGCGTGATAAATCTCTTCGTCCTAAAGCAATTATGATATATTCTTGCTGAACTCCACCACACAACTGTACTACTGAGATATTCACGTCTGCCAAGTCATTAAAAACTAAGATAGCCATTTTTTAAAAATGAATTGCATTTACCTTCAGAATAATGAATGTTTCTCATCTGTAAGGGTAAGTGCAGTGTTTATTCATCAAAGTCGACACTACATTGGTTATGAAACCAGCTTGAGCTGTGCCAACAAATATCTGCAAATAAGGGTTTTTAAGTCAGTTTACAGGTAAATTCACCAAGGATTTGAGCATTAACATTGCATCCCTACAAGTTACAGTTTCATATCCTTTTAAAAATCATTAAAATGAAAGAATGTGTCAGCTCATTCGATAAAATAATTACTTGTAAAATGCCTGTAATTGCATACTCTTGAGTAACGTGTATGAAAAGATCTTAGGAAAGTGGAAACCTCGAAATTAGAAACAATTAAAAAATTGAACTTTACAGTTCATTCTTGACCTTGGAAACGGCAATTTAGCAGAAACACTTCTTAACACAAGGTCCAACTTGTTTCTGGAGTTTTCTAACGCATCTCATGGGCTTCCTGAGCAGATAGAGATGGTTTAAAGATTATCCTTCAGAGACCATGTTTACAGAGAGGGGTTAGGAACCCCCACCCCCAATACAATCACCCGTTGTCCAGTGTCCGGCACTAACGCATTATTTAGTAACAAGTGACAGTAGGCTAACTTTACAGTTACTTTTCTCAGTAAGGGGGGTATGGGATTCAAAGTTGTAACACCTGTGTTTTTCCTACTGTTGACAACAACTGTCTACTGTGAAAAAGGTCTATCATGTCTGTCTTCTTAGCAGACTTGCTAACATTAGCAAACTGGCTTATGGGGCTTAATTGCCAGACTTGCTAACGTTAGCAAACCAGCCTACATTCAGGAATCAGCTGGGTTTTGTTCAGAGTTGGACGTGTGTGAACCCACGCAGCTTCACTGTGTGGATGGAACTTAACAACTGCATGCAATCACCAGGGCTAAGCTAGCTGTTAATGGTCCGTCCATACCTCCAAACTGTGGAGGCTTTGGAAAGAGGGAGCTGAGCTGAGTAAAGGAAAGTAATTTAACGAGTACTGTAACTATTCCTTTTTCTAATGAGTAATTAGTGATGTAATTACTTTTTCAATGAGTAATGCGTAATTGATGTCAGTAGCTTGCCCCACACTGCTGTCACATGGCCAAAATTCCATACTTAGATCATGTGATAACAACTAAACCATTTCCATTACAACTGAGCTAATTTTATCCACTAAGGAAGGCCATGCGATGTGGCTGAAAGCTTCAGAAACAAGTAAGTTGGACCTTGTGTTGAGAAGGTTTTCTCAAGTTAAAAATACTAATAGAAAAACTACTGTACTACTACTGTAAAAGTACTGTATTGGAGTAACTCCAGCGCAAGAGGAAATCTAACTTATCTTCCACTTCTGCCTGAATAAACATATTATTGGTGAAGGCGCAGCATCGTGGTACTTTCCACAAAGATGTAATTAAAATATTGATCATGTAGCCAGGTATTGGTTTACAGTCACTTTTCATTAGTTGCAGTTGTTTTCACTGCTGTGACTGCAGTTCCTGAGTCACTTTCACTGGAAAAGAACATTACCACAGTATTGTAAACAGTGTGTACAGGCCAAAGAAGGTAGAAGCAGGGTATTGCATTGAAACATAATGATAACAGTGCTTGAGGTAGTGCCACAAAAATAAGTAATCAAGCTACAACCTCAGTCATACTGTATAATATTTTGTAGTTCAACTGTCCAGCTGTAATTTTACCCCTGGCTTTACCAGAGGATGTTGCACTCCACCATCCACAGTGATGCACAATTACTGCTTCAATATGATGCCACACAAAGACGATTTGGAGAGCTGGAGAATCTGATGAAAAGCATTGAACAGGAATTAAATCATGTTTTCCACACCATAGGTTCAGAAAATGGTGCTTGAGACACTGGAGAGCCCAGCGGCGGATTCCAATCTGTGGGCTGAAATTGGAAATGAACAGCGGTGCCGTCTCCATTCTGACAGCCTCGTGTCAATAAAAGTCAGTTTCCCTCCATTGCTTCCCATCGCTGACCACAAAGGGACTTTTGTCAGCTACAGTCAGAGTGCTGGCTAATATTGTGCTAGCGTGCAGAAAATGGTGATTGCATTTACGGCCGGTAAGATTTTAACGATTAATCTGAACATACAAGTAAGCGACAGAAAGAGGAAAACTAAATCTTTAAAACCTCCACCTGTGCCCATAAGTGCCATATTATACAGCAGTGAATTGGTCGTTTTCTGCATTCAGAGTGAACAGCCCTCGCCAGCTCCCTGTGCTGAGGAGATCATATAATGTGATTTATGGTTCTGGAGTGAATTATGGAAACACTGACCTTCCCTTTACATCCCATCAAACAGATAACTGGCCAGTAAGTTGCTGTTATGATAGGAGGAGGGGGAAGAACACTGTCCTGCCTGTTTACATGTTCTGATGCAGGCGAATGGCAAATAGGACTAGATTCATATCGGACGCTGCCTTTGATATATGAAGAGGAGTCAAAAATTTGTCTGAGGTGAAACTCAGAATCTGAGTGCATGTTGGCTATCATGCCCACACGTTTGCAGCAATGCTACCAGCTCCGGCCTTGGGCTTACAAAATGCCATTAAAGGTGGTATCGCAAATTTTTCTTTTTCCAACACAATGTCATGACAATACCATCTCTGAGATTTTATTTTTTTTTTTTGGAAAAAAAAAACCCTTCATCTCCCCCACCTTTGTTTGCACTTTCAATTTGCATATCAAAGAAATCCCATTGGGACCTGCTTTGCATATTTACATCTGATTAGTAACTTTAAATGAACATGTCAAAAATGGTCGAGTTTTCTTTTTTGAATGTGCGAGGACTACCTAGCTTGTATAATTAGTGCCAGCACATGTAACATAGCCAAAAAAACAAAACAAGCTGATTTCAAACAACACAAGATGCCCCTTTTATATTGCCTTTCATTAGGCATACTCAAATATTCCTGTCTCACCTTGGACCTCAAAGCTTGCTAAATGATAACTCCCTTCGAATGATAAAGACAAAAATATGTACTGTATGTTTGTGGTAATATTTCTTTGCAATGACATTAGGTCTTGTAAATTCTATCAGTTTGCTTCTGATGGGAATATTTTTAGATGTACGGAGGAAGAGTTTGAAAAGAGAACGGTTGGGTTCAAGGTCAGCTAGTTCTGTGACAAAAACAATCTGTCTGCTTACCGTCATATAGTTCAAAGTCACAATAGGGTAAAGTGATATTCTGTCTTCTTACCTGACAGCAGAGTATGTCTCAATGCTGACATGTTATTCCTCTCATTCTAGAGACCAGAAGTGAGATCTAAAACCAAATTTAAACATTTT
Organism: Macquaria ambigua; assembly: GCA_008360985.2. Lineage (NCBI taxonomy): Eukaryota > Metazoa > Chordata > Actinopteri > Centrarchiformes > Percichthyidae > Macquaria > Macquaria ambigua. The sequence continues at coordinate 387,357 of VMKM01000324.1, forward strand.
ATTTTGCCTGTGTTTTGTCACATGTGGGAGGGATGGAAGGGACAGACTCAAGGGCCTGTGCTTTTTTATTTCCACCAAGTTGAAACTTGACATGTTTGACGCCTCGTGTGTGTGTGTGTGTGTGTGTGTGTGTGTGTGTGCTGCAGCACGTTGAGAAATTTAAACCAAACTTTTCCCTGCTGAAACTTATGGAAGGATGAGCTCTCCTGCAGGCCACAGTGTGCACACAGGGAGCCTAAAAATGAACTAACTATGTGATTATTAATTGGAGTCTATTTTGATTCAGTATTCCACGCTGCATATCGTCACGGGTCCTCAGTGGGATTGTGTCTGCATAGCGGTGTGTTGGGGGGAAGCAGTCTGGAAGGCTGTGCCGTTTGGAGCACGGCTCGCTACCCGCACATCGGCATACCAATGAGTGGGGTTAAGAAGGCACGGCTCCTCGCGGAGACACCGTTCCTTCAGCAGACCCAATCCGCCAAGTCTCCACGGACCTATTTCCAAAAGCTGCTCCTAATGTGGGCCTGTGTCAATCACCCCCACAGACAGCTCCCCCTTACCCCCCTCTCCTGTCCATATGAAATAGTCATACATTAGGAACCAGGGGAGAGCACCTCGCTGTCTAGGAGTCCTCATGTATTCTAATGCAATTCAAAAGCTATGGGTAGTTAAGTGGAAGACAGTTGCTGGTTGTTACTCCCGCTCACTGGAAGCGCTTCCTTTTTTTTTGGCTTTCAAAGAGTTGAATTTCGACATGTAAGAATTCAGCTGTCTTTTGTCTCTGTTTGTTTGTTTAGGAAGAGTCATACTGTGCAGGCAAGGAAAGGATTTAACAGAGGAAGCGTCGTTCTGTCAGTGAGTGGACGGGGGCTAGATATTGGATCTCACAGTGACATGTTTATGTGACAACATCATTTGACAGCTTTGACACTCCATAGACAAACACCTTCAAAAGATCTGGCAGTATACCTGCTCAAAAAATATAGGGATACCTTTTTGCTGCCAAATGTACACCAAGTTGACGGGCTAATTTTATTTTTTTCAAAACAGAGTTAGGGCTTGGAGTGTATTTCAAACATCATCAGGGTTACATTTGGCAGATAGGCCTTCAACTTATAATGCTGCTTGACTGACTGCTGGAATAAGCAGCTGTATGCAAAATCTTGGTCGTAGTTGATGAAAAAGTTAAGATGTTGACAAAGTAAGATCGGCGCACCTGATAAAATGACTCTTCCTGTAGTTTAATCTTCATCGAGGATTCCAATTTTGTATTTGTTGCTTTGGCAAATTTAAAGGATAAGGCTGGCAGTATATATTTTTCTTAATGTCAACAAATGCCATGTAAAACTAAACCAACAATGTGTCAGTCCGTCTCCCAATATTTTTCGCCTTTCACTGCCTGTCTATGGCTCGCAGCCCCAAGCCTTTAAGTTGTAAGTGAAGACGTAAGGGACTGTACAAAAATTATTAGGAGGGGAGAGGGGGTCAAAAAAGACAAACGGTTATGTATTTTTTAATTATGCTGAAGGAAGGGCAGTCTGAATTTTATTAGGATCTTTAAAAGGAGAGGGTCTTTTATTTTCTTCAAATCTTAAGTATTTCTCTATAACATGAAATATTCATGGCTGAATGAGCAAAAATCAAAGTAACCATTTAGAACAAAACTTCCAAAGTTATTATTTATTAAGATTAAGATTTTAACACTCTGCTAATCTGCTTCATCAGGACTGTGTGGGTGTGGTTTGATCAGATTTGATTGACAGTGGCCGGGCAATATGAGCAAACAACCCCGCAACTGTCACCACATTTTGATTCGAATGTTGTTAAATCCTGATTGGTGCACAGAAATATGTGACATCACCTTTTTCCAACTGAGCCCATTTTAAATCATTGAGAAGTGCACAGACAAAACAAACAAATACCAAAAAATACAGACAACCTTCTCCCCCTTGGACTAACCAAAACGGTTGTGTTTATGTGGGATCACATCAGAAGATGATTGAAAAAAAAATGTTGTCAAGGCCTTTAAACGCGATGTACCAATTCAACACACTTATTTAGAGGGGAAGGTGTTGCCTCTTTTTCTAAGTCAAGTAGAGGTGCATTTAAAGTTTTAGTAAAGCTGGACAAGGTGCACCATAAGGTTCAGCCACCCTCCCCACGTCAAATAATTTTCGTACAGTCCCTAAATATTTAAAAACTGGTTGCGAATACATACTTTTAAAAAATTTTTAAAAGACTAAATAATTTACTAAAACAGCTGGGCACTGTAGTGTTTAGCAAACGTTATTCAAACTGGAGTAAATAGTGCATTTGTATTCAGCCTTGGATGTGGTGCATTAGTGAGTATTTAAGGCAGCAGGTCAGTGTTGTGGGAGCAACTCAAAATAAACTACAGTGCCCACATTCATTGTAATAAAAATATGTTTCACCCAGTGCAACAATGCGGCTCAGTGATGTGTTTGTTGTTTTTGGACAACAATGGAGCTCTATGGCACAGAGGAACAAGATATCAGGATCAGGATTTGGATACACACACAATACTTGTTAGCAGGATACATTCATTGTTGGTTTCAAAAAAAAAAATGAGAAAAATAAAGAATATCACCAAACTTCTCCTTTACCGAAAATGTTGGCAGTTCAGGATGAATCAGTTTGCTAGGTGAAAGGCTAAAGCTGAAAATGTATGACTGTTCTATTCACTAATCTACTACACACAAACCTGAACAGAAAAAGTTAAAAAAGTAAAGAGGATCATCTTTTCTATCCTGTATTGACTCCTGATTTATTGCAGTCTTATCACTCTACAACTAACACATTATCCCACTGTCAGGAGTCGTACTGCGGTGCCATGGAGGCAGCCGCCGCTAAGTTCCTCCATGACCAAGGATTCAATCTCCTCTGGGGTCAAAGTACATAGGGCTTCCATGGCTGGTCCAATAGCACCATGCTTGGCTGAGTGCAGCCCACGCTGGGCCGGAGGTATAATGGCAAGTCCACGGGACGTGAGGTAGGATGAGTAAACCACAGGGATCTGAGTGGATTTACTCTCCTGCCAGCATCCTTTTTGGTCCGTAGTGGACCTATTGTACTGACTCAATATGTTATAAGCAGCACAGAGACAAAGAGGGACTGAGGGAGACAGCAAATAAAGGCAGGCAGAGGATGGTTCTTACTGTAGAGATGTGGTGTAACAAGGACATTTTCTGTTTATTTTTTAAAAATTGTCTCTCTATCATGGCAAAAACTGAGCCCCAGGGGGAAAAAAGAACTGAAGGCCATCAAGCAGAAAATTATCAAAACTTCAAGTATAGTTTTTGGTTAATATTTAGTGATATACAACTTATCTCTGAACCTAATTTAACATGTGAAAAGAAGTTGATAACCCAATTAATTGTGAAGAACTCTGCTATGGGATTCATTTGAGATTAAATGTTGAAGGCTACTCCTTAGAGAATATCATTTTACTCTGAAAATTACCACTGAAATATGTGTCTAAAAAATTTATTGATTTGTTCACATTTATTGTTCAGACCTGAAATTAAGTTTTAGTGTGTTGACAATGAAATAAAGCATTGCATTAGTGCTAATTTATCTAGTTACAGTGTGACAAACCTACCCCTGGACCAGAGTCTTTTAGAATTTTTATTGGAGTAAAAAAGAAGGGTCACAGGAAGATTATAAAATGCTCCCTTTGAAGAAATTGCTTTGAAAAGTTGTTGCTTTATGATGCCAAACCCTGAAATACCTGCACAGAGTGTCAGGGGAAACTGTGCTGCAGCTCAATAGTGGCAGCAGTAATGAACAATTCAGATAGTTGTTTGTGTCTGCTGCTGTTGTATGTTATGATTTATTGAGAAGCGTATATGACTTAGGCTATCCTTTCGTCTTCACCTTTATCTGCTCATTCAGAGTTACATAATTCATTTTCAATTCAGTGAGTCAGCTGCGAAGGCTACTGTTTGTGTTTTTTGTTAGATTTATGTTTTTTTTTATACAAAAATGTTGGCAGGCTTCCTATTTGTAGCATTATGAAACTCCCTATAAGGAATTAAATCAATTGTTTGTGATGCTAAGACAGCTCAGATAGGCTTCCTTTCACTTTTTGGATAGGATGCAGAGATGCAGTGTCCCTCCTCTGTGACATAAAATGGTACAATCAAACTCTGCTTGTACTGTTTTTAGCCTGGTAATGAACTAGTTAAAGTTCGGATTCAATGCACTACTCTGCCATTAGATCCAAAAATATGATTTTATCTATTTTATTGTATCAATTTACATAATAACCTACTAAGAAAACTTAGTAAAAGTTTAAATAAGGGACTGTTTTTGTTTAAGAGCAGGGGAGAGTATTTAAAATTTTTCTCAACCCAAATTTGTATTTTGTTTCAGGCACCAGTGCCCAGTGAGTTTAGTCACCGACAGTGGTAATAACTGTTCAGTTGGTAGCTCTTGGTTCAAAAATAGAGTGGCTGGGATGTTCCGTAAATGGGACGCACTATTATACTATGTTTGCCATAATTTCTTATGTGCAATTTGGTGGATATTGTGAAAATGACATCCTCACTGTTCTGTATAAACCACATATCTCGCTAAAAAAACAGCATTGTTTTCCGCCTCATGACGATGCAGTTTTCAGGTAATCCAATGGGTTTTTAATGGTTTATTTAGAAGCAGTGGTGAATTAAGTATTCAGCTCTTTTATTTAAGTAAAAGTACCAATACAACACAAAAATACTTAATTACAACACTGTAAAAATACTCCATTACATGTAAAATTTCTGCATTCAAAACCCGACTTTAGTAAAAGTACAAAAGCATTATGATGAGTTGTACCCATTCTTATTTTATTTTGAGATATTAGGTGGGAGGGTGTTGCAGTTTTTTTAAGTCAAAGGAAGGGCCCATTGAAAATTTGAATAAAGCTAGAGAGGGCCTTGCTTTTTTAAAAAGCAAACCATTAGAATCAGCCACCCTCCTAACCACAAATAATTTTCCTACAGTCCCTAATGTTACTTTTAAGTAAACTCTTTTTCAATTGTGCATATTTCCCAAAATTTAATATAATAAGACCTTGAATTCCACTGGATTCAGAAAAACCTAAAGTCCTTTCTACACGGTATTGGGCACAGTTACTATATAGCATGAAGCCCAGTGGAGGAATTTATCATTACCGTGCGAAGCCTGACGGTATGTGTGCTTTTAAAATTAATGACAGAAGCACTCTGACTTTTAGTCCATCTAAAATTTTCATTAAATTTCATTATTCAGCTGTCTCTGTGGCCCTGAATTAATAAACTCCAGGTATCATACCATGAATTCATATTACATTTGAGACGCATAGAGCCAGGTATGCCGCTTTTTTTCCCCTTTACAATATCCTAAAAACATACAATTAAAAGTAAGTTCAAAGCACTTTCTCCAATGTGGAACTTTGGTTATTGCCTTGAAAAAAGGTTGTGAGGACAAAGTAAAAACAGAGCTGCTGCTTCTTACACACACTCAAACACTCGCAAACACACACATTCAGGTGCTATTTTTGTAGATGCTCAAATCAATGGCTCTAACATATATCACTCAATTGGCTGGGAAAACATCTCTTTTCACTGACAGTGACAAATGAAGAGCACATGATAAAGATTTTCCTTCAGTGGCTGAAAAGCTGTAATTTCTTGATGGCTACGATGGCACTGTTTTTAACTTTTTTTCTTTTCATATAACCTGATTTTATTTTATATTTTACAACGTATTCTACGTGACGTGCAAGAGCAGCTGAGGTAGATCGAGGCAAGTAGAAAAAAGCGTGTTCATAATGCTCTGTTTTAATTTGTGACGATGTAGAGTGATACTCAAACAGTGCTGCAATGCTGTAGCGATGCCAAATTTGTCGCAATTAACTGAAACCACTTGAATTTCAGTTATGTGCGATCGGAAAGGAACATTTGGGCTCAGCAAACTTTCTCCAGATAAAACAAAACAATGTAATTGGCAGGAGTCAGACACATGAATACAGATTTGACTTGTAGCAAATTATTTCTGTCAGACTTTTGGGGCCACAAAATTCACTGCTTTTTTACATAAAACATCTGTATCGTTACAAGGTTTTTTTTAGTTGTTTGTCTTCATTTTATAGCATATTGTACAGGAAAGACTGGCATGTTTGCCAGAATTCTAAAAGCATCCACAGACAAAATGAACAATTTGCATTAAAGTCCATATATCTTGTCTGCACAATCACAATTTCCTGCACGCAATAACAGATTCTGAATAGTGGATTTCTGCTGTGTGCAGGGTTCATGTTTGTTTACCCTAAGTGTGATGGCGCTGAGGTTAAAGCTACCTTTAGGCTCTATAAAGAGCCAAAGCTGGAGGGTGGTGTGAACACCTGTTAATAGCGCTGCCCTGGCGGTTTTTCTTCAATAAACTCTTTAAAATGAGATTTGAAAGCAGCAGTGATTTTCAGCGCATCATTCTCAGGCTCTGAACCTTCCACCTTAAACTCACAGCAGAGATGGATGTAAAGTTTGTGTACCGCGGCGTAACAATGCACAAGATAAGAAAGAAGCAGTGTTGTAAACTATATGCTTTTGAGAGAGGAGGTTCCATTTCTGTGGAGGAGGAGGAGGGATGGAAAAACTAGGCTCAAGCTGGGTTTGGGCAGTCACGGCTCAGGCCTGGTGAGAGCTAAACTCTGGAAACAGTTATCAACACAGGCTTCAGGTGAGAAAAGTCATTAACTGCATTCAAAGATAGTCTTTTATCTTTTCCCTCTGGAAGTAAACTGCTTCTGTGCTCCCACTGGCCTAGAACAGATTCCTGCCAGATCTTTCTTCCCTGTGTCTCCTTTACTTTTTCTATCCTTCTCCTTTTAATAAAGGAAAAGATATATTACTGATTGACTGTGTATATAAAGAAATAAACTGCATACTGTAGTTCATCCCTACAACACAACTGTTTTTGGTTGCACTTCCATCTGAAGCAAAATATGAGCCTGAGAACTAACCCCAGGTAGCAAATGAGTGAGGTCATAATAAGCAATGTAAAGAGGTTTGTGCTCTAGGATTTGGGCTTCTCAAAAAGTAGTATCAGGTGTGTGTAAACTGATTATAAAAAGGCTTTTCAGATGGAAAAAATGATTTATTTATTAGATAGCCAAAAGGTGACAAAGTGTGAAAAATGTCAGTGAATGTTTGTAGAAACTTAAATAAGCCATCAGACAAACAGCAATGGCCAATCAGGAGAGAGGTGGTGAGAGGCAGAAGGTGTTTTCCATGAACTCATCAGCTGTGATTTGCTGCCAAGTTATGACATTAGACAAATTATTATACCCATTTTAACAAACATAGTTAAATATAAAATGCGCAGTCAAACAAAGGCAAATCTTTCTATTGCACCCATTTTAAGATATTCATCTAAAATCATTTGTTCTTTTCCTGGTTTCAAATTTTCTCCTGGTTCTTCATTTCATTAAATGTTTGTTCAGGTATGGCCAAATGTTGGGGAGTATTACTGCATGTGTGAAAAGAATTTCATAAAGCCTCTTGTGTCTCCAGAGGGAGCTGTGTGAAGTCGGATAAATGTCCTCATGTGATGTCACTTGAGTCAGCGCTTATCAGACCTCTGTAGCCCGCTCCTCATCTCTGCTTGAGGCTAGAAGCTCAAGGCTACTTTAGCCGCTACTAGCATAACATGCCCAAATCTCCAGCCAATCCGTCCACAATTGAGTTGCATTGTGTGTAATGTAGGCACCAGGCTCTGATAAGGAAGAAGAATGCGTGGAATAAAAGAAGACGATATCTCTGGTTCTGCTACATCGATTTTGATGCTTTTTTTTTTTTAAACTGTCCACCATGAGTCCTGCAGTGGTATAGGAGTGCCATGCTAAATTGGTGGAGTACTCTTAATTTCATTCAACTGGAAAAGCCTACAACCCCCTACCCATACTCTGTGGTTGAGGGAAGTGAATGATGCAGCACCTGAAATTAGAGAAGTTCAGGTATGTGTAGAAAAAGACCTTCCTGAATTATGCTACCACTATGCTCTAAACTCTTTCCACAGAAATATAAACAGTAATGATAATCTTTATCAATATCTGTTAACATACAACACAGTACTTCTATTTTGTTTGTCATAATGTCATCCCTGTCCAATATTGGCATGTTGAAAAACCAGTTTCAAAAGAAAGTGTGTTTTTTTAATATAATATTTTTATTTGAATTTAAAATATAGATTATGTACATTACCATATTCCCACTCCCAAAGCAGGGCTCAAAGAGGAACTGCTTTACTAATGTCACGGCTTCCAGATTCGCTGTAGCTTTGGACGTGTGCATTAAGGTTGTCGAACATCTCTCCTTTTACGACCATCAAAGTGGTCTTGAAGTAAGGTACAGTCCATGTTTGAATCCTCAGAAATCCAACCCGAATAAATGCTGCAGCACTTAGAGTAGAAAAGAAAAAAACATATTTTTCAGATCTGTCATGAAGATAATGACTCAACTGTTCAGTGTTGTTTTTTTCAATAAAAAACCTTGAAGAATGGAACACTGTGGATTATACGTGCCATAATTAGCGTTAAATTAGTTAATTATTCTATAAGAATTAAAGATATAAATATCAAAATACTGTTGAAGAGGCCCATGTATGTTGCAGAGAGCGGGGCAACCATGAAGGCAGCGGAGACAAATGTAACTAATTGTCACATAACCTCAAATTGGGGGCATGAAAGTGTCTAAATAATGGCAGCTAATTTGCCTTGTATTGTGCTTTCTTGATGGGTTTAAATTGAATGAGTCAGGATCCATTCTGGCGTAATGTGAAAGCTGGGGCACTGGTTCACACTGGAGACATTCAAGGTCGAGCTACTCCAAATGAAGGGGTGACGGGGGAGTGAAGAGATTTAAAGTAAGGCGGCTGAGTCAATGGACGGCCGGGGTGCAGATTTGGCACCGTATTCATGTAACCTTGAATTATTGGTTTGTTTTTTTTTCCTGCATTGAAAGCTTTTCTACTAGCCCTTCTAAAAAATATATCCTTTTTTGTCACCCACATTAATGGCACAATCAGCCTGAAAAAATTGCAGTCACAAATTATTCATTGTAATCCTCCATTTGAGGACCTTAATGCCTCTAATTGGGCTTTTATGACTTACAAACTATATCTTCCTCTCTTTTTTTTTTTTTTTTCCCCCTCTGGCGTTTGTTTTTCTTCCTTCCCGCCATGCTGCGGAGTGACATTGAGCCTCTCCCTGTCGGGGTGCTCTCTTGTCTCACTCCAGTGCACATTTTCGCTGTCCCCTCTCCTCCTCCCCCCAGACAATGAGCTTTTGACTGAATACATTATCTGAGCTGTTGTTCTGTTTGTTGTTGTTTTAGCATCCAAGAAAAGAGATGAATTATTAATGATGACAGACAAAAAAGAAAGCGAGAATAAAAAAAACAAAACACTCCAGTATTTTTAGGATTGCTGCTGAGTGCTGCGGCTCCATCAAGAGGCCTGGAAATAAGTAAAAGTTTTAGAATACAGCCCATTTTTTTGTAAGAATGTAAAGAATACTTACCAGTTCCTACTTGTACTTTGCATTTAAGAGGAAAGGAGAAATAAATGATCCTCTAAGTATTTTTGTAAATACGGAGTACCTACTGGGAAACAAAACTGAAGTTTGGGGAAAATGGTCCACACTTCATATTACATATTACATCATATTACATCCTCTGTACCTTTCACAGCTGTGCACTTAAGAAAGGTAAGTTTGTAATGAGCTGCTGCAGTGCAGGATGAACATGCCTTTTATATTGTACTTTCTCCTACAAACCGCAATAAAGTTTGTAAATGAGTGAAACAACAATATGTATTTTGTGTTTTTTATTGTAGCTATATTGTTCTTGTATATTGGGTTCTTGTCTATACAACTGTATCTCTATAGCAGTTTTTGTCAGATGGACACCAGATTTTAATGCCATTTTTGATCTACTTGATCCATTACTATAAGGAACAGCACCTACACTGTATTCAATCCAAAGAACATAAGCTGGTAAGTGGGCTAGTGTTTAACCTGTTAAGTCCCCTATCAGTGCATTGCTGATTGACAATCCCTCATTATTCCAAGATTTGTACTCCTTTTCTTTGAGCTTCCCACCCCAAAACGTCTTTGCTGTACCCCAGCATTGGTGAGTAGCCCTGTTGTCATTTTGGGAACGTAACCCCATATATTATATGTTCTTCAACAGCTCCTCCGTCTGAGTTTCGAGGGTTACTCCCAAAGCCCCTTTCGTTACCCTCTGTATCCCTGCAGATTTCCCATGACTGCTTTATAAGTTCTGCAAAATATCTGTGTTGTTTCCTCTAAAATGCCCAGTTGTTACTCCCTTGTTCCCCATAGTCTTGCTTTCTTCCATTGTACTGACATTAATAGTAAGTACCAGTGGGAGCGAGCACTTATTTCATTGGTGACTGATTGATACAATGAAATTACACTGTAAATCACAGGCTGTATTATAAAGCATTACCACAGTAAATTTAATTTTAGTTGGATCAAGTAGGGGAGAAGCCCTTTGAGGCCTGAGTTTGACATATTATACAAAAAATATGGGGTGCAGTGCAGTCCTACACAGCTCTTAGTCACATCCTAGCTCCTTAACTAAGTGTACAAAATTATTCAGACCACAAGTTAATTCCAGCTGTTTAGATAATAGAGAAAAAAGAAGTAAAAGCCGTATCTGCAGCAACTTTAACAATCATTGACTGTCCTGGGCTTATATCTCAATACCACCGCCGGAGTCAATGTATTTCTCAGGCCCATCTTAATGTCACTGATCTGAAGCAGGGATTACTGTGCCCCCTCTTGGTTATAAATCAGCATTGCATTGTCACTCACAGCTTCATTACAATCTCCACGGCAAGTTCTCAGTGAGATTACGGCCAACTGGTGTGATCATTAGAGTGATTAGACTTGAGCAGCAGCCAAGTCAGAGATATGCTGTGTCAGAACACGAGGGTGACGGATCAGAAGGAGAAAAATACTTCTTCTTTTTGCATTAAAGTGCTCATTTGTTTCACTGTATAGAATCGGGGCAGGGGCTACTGTTTTGATCAAAGGAACAGCCGCCGGTGACAAATTAACTGCAGCGATTGTGTCACTGCGTCAAATCAGAGACGTCGACCATTCGTCACAGAGAACAGCTGCATGTTTTTTACCCTCTCTCAGGATTCAGTGATAAGGGATGAATGAAGAAAAATGACAGAGAGATAGGGCCTGTCCACTATCTATCAGAGCAACAGGGGTCGTCTTACTCCGCGTTCAACCATCAAACGCTGCTTCTACTTTTGTTCCTAGTTGCTTGTTTTATATAGTGCTGCCATCATGAATCAAACCGGCTTGACTTTGTGGTTCGTGTCAAAAATGTTTCAATGTGTCCTTTAACGTGCAAGCAACAGTGGATCGTGATTTAAAAGGCTTCAGTTGCAGCAGAGAGCCTAGAAATGTGATTGATTTTAACACCATGCAGCTCAGTTTTGGACATCTATTTTTTCCTGTCTGTATTTATAGCACTCTTTAAGTCCTTTTTCTCTCAACCAGGGAAAAAAAGCCCTGCCTGTTTGGAGTTTACAGGATCAAAGAGGAGGTAAATATCATTTCCATAACATTTGAACCAGTTAACCACCAGCACAATGCAGATAAACACTACTGTAAGCGCCTGACAATGCCAATGAGGCAGGAACTCTGTGATTTGCCGCTCTGCCAAAGAGGAGGGAAGCGAGCGCAAACATGGAGGAGGTGAGAGGTCAACTGTGCTCTCCCTGCATCCCTTTCCAAGCAGCCCCTCAAGCACTGGTGATGTTTTAGGCTACCATACCTCACTTTGGGGGGAGGCCTGATGGATGCCATTCCCAAGGTGAATGGAAAGAATAGCATTACGCTGCACCACACTGCCTGGGGAGAGCTACACTGCTTTGGGTGATTCATCTATTGATTATTTCTACCCAAGCATGGAGGTGCCATGTAAACACACATATATTAGCAGTCTACAATGCACATGTGCGCTCCTAACACACATGTAGACACAGCGGATCCGGTGAAGCACGCCCGGGGCCTACTCACTGTTTTATAATCAGATTCCGACTTCTACCAGCTCGTGGGCATCTTCAAACCACAAGGCAGATGCATCTGATGGATAACTAAATAGAGATGAATGAAGAGATGAAGGAATAAATAAATGATAAATGAGCATTACCGCTATTTGTGTGGGCCAGCTATTGTGTTATTGATTTAAACTAGTGTTTTTTTGTGTGTGTACTCGCAGTAGGCTACAGTATCTGGGCCAAGTCATATTGTTATGCATATTCTGTTCAGTGATTTGCCTAACATTTTTATTTATTTATTTATTTAGTCTAAGACGGGCTTTGAGAACTTATGGGTGGGGTACACACCTTCTTCTAAACTTCTCCATGAGCTGCTTGATATAAGAGGTCAGCGCAAGAGGGCTGGAGCCGGTTTCACAAAGATATTTTAGACTGGTCTGTAGTGTTAGGCCAGTCTTAATTTCGCTCTCAGATTAGTCTAATCCAAGTTAGACAGTTTCACGAAAATAAGGACAGACTTATTTTAAGGCTAAAAAGTTAGCTACCCTACTTCCAGACTATAACTAAAGTCCATGTTTCCATTGACGCCTGCTAACCAGTGGCACCAAATGACAAAAAAATCGCAGTAACCTGTTGGAAATATGCAGCAGTGGGAACATCGTCACTGTTTTCGGTTGCTCAAGAATACTATCCTGAGCCCTGTCACGACATTGTTCCACTATCAACTGAATTTTGCCAGTAAAATGTCCTCGTACCTGTTCAATTCCTCCAAAAGGCACACATTTTCTGCTGGACTGAACAGAGCTGAGCAGTTTCACATGTCAGCCATGCTTTATAGTTTGAAAATAAAAGTCTGAATTTACCCAGAATTCATGGCAAATTAGTTCTACATAAGATAGTTAGGAACTAAACAGCTTCATGCAACAGATGTGTTTAGACGTCTATCTGAAGCCACAGTCAAATTCAGCTCCTGGTTTCTTAATTGCACATTTTTAGGCCTTTTACTACCCACCAGATCTGGAGTAGGGAACTAGTGACCTTGACTGGCAAACTGTTTGGAACATGCTGAACAGTACTTCTGTTCAAAAATGGATACATTTAAAACTCTTACATACATTTTGATTTAACTCATAAACTTATGAAACTTGACCTCACTTGATCTCATCTTTGTAATTTCTGCTCAAACAACCATATTGGCAGTTTTTACATGACAGGTATCTGTGTCATTTACCTGATATAGAATTACCTTGTTGGCACAAATTATTACAATTGATTAATGATCCTTCTTTGGAATTATCATGCCAAAAACAATGTCTCTTTTTAGCTGTCTGGACTGTTGACCCCCCTACAGTATCTCAATCGTAGAATGCATGGGACTACACAATATATTATCAATGTGTGGACTGGCAGTCGATGAGGTGAAAATCAATTAACTGTGTTGTAGTGTTGTCATTTTTTTAAAATTGTTTTTCATAAATATTTACTACAAAATGGAAGGGATTGGGTTCAGAGCTGTCTATGGTACTTTTTTGAATATATAATGTTTTTCATTTATTATTGATCTGTTTATTTATTATGTAATTAATAATTTCCTCTGTAATCTCTTTATATTATTATATTTTTCCATTTTATTTTGAGGTTATAGGGTGGGGGGGCAGTGGTAAGGTGTAGTGTATGGCGGGGATAGGGTTGGTAAAATGAGTGCACGTTGTTCAGTGTGGGGACATAGAAAATACTATATGTGCATGCATGGCTATATTATATCGTCCTTCTGCACCTGCACCTGTGTATATTTGATGAGTAAAAGCAATATAAATTTGATCCCACTCTGACACTCAAAAGTCCTGTTTGTTCATCTATGCTCCATAACGCAAGCTTGAAAAAACTATGGGTAGATATGGCCAAACAATCCCTGCTTGTTCAGGTGTGTATGTTTTAACAGGAGTGATCCACTGAGTGATCTTGCATTCATACCACGGCCTGCTCATTAATTTGTCTGAACCAGGACGTGCTCACATGACTGAAGTGTCCTCCAGGATTTAGAAGACCCTGTTTGTTCATGTCTCTCTCCACCTCGTCTCCTGAGACAATAATCAACAGAACCTCTTTGTGCAGACGTCTGTTTTTGCTCAAAGGTTCATCTGTGCTGATAGCATCTTGTGTTAATGTGCTGGATCATAAATGTGCATGACAGAGTAGCATTTCATGTTATACTGCATTATAAATCCAGCTTTCTTTTGCCTGCATGATCAGGAACATTGCTGCTCAGGTTGAAATTCAACCTTTCACTACTAAAAAAGATAATGCTAGAGTTGTCACTTACATTGGATATCATTGCTTTGGACAGGAAAAGAGCTCCTCTCCTGCATGTGTGTGTTTCTTTTTGCACAGACTATTTTTCTTTTTTTTTTTAAAACGTTGGACGTGGCTCTCTCCCTTAGGGGCGGTAATGGCATTCTCCATGACAACGGCAGTGTGACACGGCTGTGCCCTTGAGGGCTGGGTGCCCCCTCTGGGGGGAGCGCCGCGGAAACACGACAGGGTCAGCGGTCACCTCCCATCATCCACCAGCAACCCGTCCTCCTTTCTCTCTCCCCCTCTCTCCTCAGGTGGAGCAAGGAATGTTAGAGAGGAAGAAAGGAAGTCTTGAAGCGAGCCCACTCAGTCCAGGCCTGGCAAACGTGGAGCTTTTAGCCACAGGCGGTTCTGGCTAGGTCTCTACCTCGCATAGCTCCTTGCTGTTCCTCCAAGGCCAGGGCTGGATCAATACGTATAGTAGTGCGGATTCTTTTGGCACCCAAGTATAGCTATGCAGTATTGCCCTGAGGTATAGGTCCGTTGAAGATATAACAGTGTGTGCATGTGAGCAAAGTGGACTAAGTTTATTCAGGAAGGTGTTGAGATGCTTGGCATGAAACTGATGCTTCCAACAAGGATGTTTATTTTTTATTTTGTTGCTGGAAATGCAGTAAATTCTCATGTCCCCATTAAATATTGTATGTAGTTTTTTATTCTGGGGATGTCCTTGATTCTTGCACAGAGATAGCCTTCAGAAAAATCATGACACTTTTAGACATTTAAGGATAACTGAATGTTAGAATAATGTTCTATATAAGTTCATTCACAGCTCCTGCATAATTAGGAAACAACATTTACTGTTATTTATATTAAAATGATACAAAATGTGTCACTTGTGGTGATCCACCAGAACTCGTGTGATGAAAAAACCTCACAAATGGATACTGTCAGGATATTCATTTTAGAAACAATGCTCTTCTGCCACCTGCTGACTAAAAAGCAAACCAGTCTGAAATCAAGTTCATGAGTTTTACTGCATTCTTCATGTCTTAAAGCATAAAAATATACACCCAGAGGAAGAGAATACATCCCAGAACCAACATAGAATAAGCATATTATTGTGAGTACATCATTTCTTTTGTTTTACACAAACAAACAAAAAAAAAGCTCTCACGTCAGCATTATATCCGCCTTGGCACATCTTCAATGACAATTTAAAAGGAAGTAAAGAAAAAACAGGACGTTGTCAGCTCAACAACTCATGTCCTGTACATTTGGCTTACTTGACAACAGAAATGTTTATGTTCAACCTGTGAACATGACGTCAAACATAAAATGAGACAACAAAAAATGAAAGAGACAAAAAATAAAAACTTCGTAGAAACCAAGTCCGTTGCTTCTTGTCATGAAACTGATGCAGTTCGTCTACTTAGAAATTATTCAGCTGACGTTCTGTTTAAGTTATCTGGTGGTCACATGCTGAGTCAGGTGTCCTCGGTCAGCTCTGAATCCTCACCCTAAACAAGGACTTCCATTCAGAGATGTGTGAGGAAGCCAGTCAGGCCCCTGCAGCAGAGAGGAGGTTAAACAGAGAAATATTTACATCACATCTTTCCTCTATAGGAAGGAATTAAAAAGGGCCTCAGGCAAGTACTGACACACAGTCATGTCCAGAAATATACTTGTCATCATGCGTTCAGTGTCTCCATGTCAGTTTGCTTCCATGTCAAGAAAGCCTAAAATGTGTGTCTATTCCCTCTTTTTCCACGTTACAATTTTTTATTTGTAGCATTCAGTAATGATGTGTGATTCCTGGGCTGTACTGTATACATGAGCAAATCAATACATCAATATCATGAGATATTTGACCTTTTCCCTTTTTTTCCTCATTTTCAAGGCTGTATAATGCTTAAGATGTGTTTTCATTTCAGTAACAGTTTAAACATTAAACAGGTTTTCTGAGACCATATATTTCACCTCAACTATGAATATTACAAGAAAGGTCTTCTTAATATCAATATTTCTGATTATTATAATTTATTTTGTCAGTATTAACCCTATCTGTAAGAATTATGATGATGTACATTTACAGGGTTTTAATAAGGTTGCACATACTCAGAATGTGAAATTTATGCTCTATATAGTGCCCTCAAAAATACCCACAATGGAACAAAACTCAGCTAACAATCCCATATTGCAATGCTCTACATCTCATAGAGTAAACTACTGAGTGTCTATTATATAGAGGAGTAGTAAATTAATGTACGAGGGAGACATTTGCCCATAAAGATCTGGTTTCAAATTTTAAGTATCTCTCTTTAACATATAATATTTAAGATGAAGCAAGTGTAACCCAAAGTTGAGGTTTTGTGAAAAAAACAACACATCCTTAAGCATCATTCATTTAACACTCAATTACTCCGCTAATGTGCTTCATCAGGACTGTGTGGGTGTGGCTTGATCACATTTGATTGACAGTGCTGGCAACAGAAGGAAACAACCTTTAGTTGATTGCTGCACGGAAATACGCGATGGCATCTTTTTCTGACTGAGCTCCACATGATTCAAACCAGTGAGGCAAAACAAAAAAAAATGCACAAATCTCTCATGTAAAATAACCAAAACTGTTCTAACCTCGGCAGAAACTTGCGTGCTCTTGTAGGACCCATCACTTCTAGTAAGAAGCTGTTGGAGAAAATAGGTTTTCATGGCACTCCACAAACATTTTTTAGATGATCACATTGTCTTGGGAGGCTTTTGCTGATGTCAACCAAGTGTCAAAGCTATGGCACTAAACTCTAGAGCTATATGATTAAAAATAACTGGTCAGTGGTACTCACCGTACTGGTATGTGGACCTGGGTGGCGAGGGAAGTGTACTGTGTGGAGCACTGGGGGCCTGAGGACCTAAACCTTTCCCATGTCTCTGGAGGTGGGACCTCTGCAGGGCCAATGCTACTGCCTGTGCAAATCTGGATGGGGCTGCACTCATTTTGTCCAGAGGTTTTGGTGCAGCTGCAGACTGGTTAGGCATGACTAATGAAGGCTCATTTTGATGGTCCTCAATGAATGCATTAGTTTGCCCATTGGAGGTAGGACTTTGTGGCTGAGAGGAAGCTGTAGCATCTTCTCTCTCCTCCTCCATAACTTCTATGTCTTCATTAAAGAAGACAGGTGGAGGAGGGGGAGGGAAACTGTCCTCTTCTTCTTCTTGTACCACCTCCTCCTCAACTTCCTTCTCATCAGTATATGAACCACACTGGTCCATGTCTGTACTTACAGACTGTCCACTGGGACTTTGAAGAAATTCACTCCGATGCTCCGAGTCGATCTGACCATCACTGAGAAGTTCTCCATCGCTGCAGTCCGACGGTGATGCTAGTATCACCTCAGATGTGGCTTCAGCTCCTTCCTCTTCCTTCTGCTTTTCAACGGTGTCCCCAACCTCAGAGAGACGTGAGTCTGGACAATCCTGATCGTCTAAATCAAGTGGAGGTGGAAGAGAAGTCCTATCAGAAGCCTGAATCTCCTGAGAAGAGGCTTCTGGATTCAGCAAAGGTGTGGTTTCAGGTCCTTCCTCTTCCTTCTGCTTTTCATTGGTGTCCCCAACCTCAGAGAGACGTGAGTCTGGACAATTCTGATCGTCTAAATCAAGTGGAGGTGGAAGAGAAGTCCTGTCAGAAGCCTGAATCTCCTGAGAAGAGGTTTCTGGATTCAGCAAAGGTGTGGTTTCAGGTCCTTCCTCTTCCTTCTGCTTTTCATTGGTGTCCCCAACCTCAGAGAGACGTGAGTCTGGACAATTCTGATCGTCTAAATCAAGTGGAGGTGGAAGAGAAGTCCTGTCAGAAGCCTGAATCTCCTGAGAAGAGGTTTCTGGATTCAGCAAAGGTGTGGTTTCAGGTCCTTCCTCTTCCTTCTGCTTATCAATGGTGTCCCCAACCTCAGAGAGACGTGAGCCTGGACAATCCTGATCGTCTAAATCAAGTGGAGATGGAAGAGAAGTCTCATCGGAGGCCTGAATCTCCTGAGAAGAGGGTTCTGGATTCGGCAAAGGTGTTTCAGTCTCTGATCTGTCAGGAGAACATAGATCCTCCTCAGCCTCAGTTTGATTTTTCCTGATCTCCGGAGATGCTTCACTCTCAGGGTTCTCTTCTACTGGCATCTGATCTGGAACATCCAGGATGAGTTCTGGATCAGGGGACTTCTGTTTCTTCGAGGGAACCACTTTGAACGTGGCCATTCCCTTCCTCTGTACGGGATCCTCCCACTCAGGCTCAGTGGGGAGGTTGGATGTTAGAACAGATTCAAATTCTGCACAGAAAACCCCATTATCTGAACACCTCTGAACTGAGCCGTTGTAGAACTTTGGGAAGGTGGCAGAATTCCTTAAACGCTTGACCAGTGTTCCTTTGGAAATAGAGGAGGTCAGGACTTTGGCAAGAGCACAGCGGGCGTCAGATAAGTCTTTCCCTCGAAGCGAAGGCAGATATGGATCAGCCACTTCA